>LR738712.1:169527612-169729811 GCA_902687465.1 Secale cereale
TTCTGGAACGCTGATTTTTTATATAATTTTTCTGGATTTTTCCTGGCAGTTCTCGTAATGTGAAAACCTGAAATACAAAAACAGCCGAAAACAGAAACTGGCACTGGGGTGCACTGAGTTAATAGGTTAGTCCAAATATGATCAAAAGTGTATGGAAGTGTATAAATATCATTGCAATATCACCCAAAAGAGGCATGGAGCAAGCAGAAATTATAGATACGTTTTGGACGTATCAGCCACTTCTTTTGGGCCTTGAAAAGTTGCTTCCATATGTCATCGTGTGTAGTGCCAAAGAATCGCTTCAAGGTCGGTGGTCCCTCCGAATCAAACTCCCACAAGCGGGAGGCCCGGAGCTGGCAGGGGAGGGTGCGGCGAAAGAGCATCACCTGGATCACGTTAGTGGGGTGGGCGTCCTCTACTATCATGTCGGAGATGCGATTCTGGAGCATCTTCACCTCCAATTGAGATCCCCACTCAAGGCCCTTGGTGGTCCATGAGGTGAGTCTTTCTGGGGGTCCGGATCTGAATTCGGGCATGGCCACCCACTTAGCCTCACGGGGTTCGGTGATGTACAACCACTCCTGCTTCCATACTTTGTTGGTTTCCACAAAAGCCCCTTTGCGCCAGGTGGCGTTCGAGAGCTTGCATACCATAGCTCCCACATAGTCCGTGTGCTTCCCGTCAACCACCTTCGGCTTCAGAATGAAGGTCTTGAGCCACAGGCCGAAGTATGGGGGATTCAAAGGAAATCTTCACATACTACTATGAAAGCCGATATGTGAAGAATAGAATTCGGGGCTAGATCATGGAAATCCAGCGCGTAGAAGAACAAGAGACCCCGGACAAAGGGGTGAAGGGGAAATCCAAGCCCCCGAAGAAAGTGAGGGATGAACACAACCCTCTCGCCAATCCCTGGGATGGGAGTCACTTGATTCTTGTCAGGAATCCAATGCACTATGTTTGCGGCAAGATAGCATGCGCTCCGGAGACTCTTCACGTCTTTCTCCGTGACGGTGGAGGCCTCCCACTTGCCCTTAGAGCCATATCCAGCCATTGCTGGAGAAGGAGGTGGTGATCGAAGGGATGGAAGCTGCGGGTGCTGGAACTAAGATACTGGGAAGCAAAGGCTAGAGGAGAGCGTGAGGTAAAAGGGAGGGATCTATGTCCTTTTATAGGCGGTAAATACCAAACATCCCCCCACTCAAGCCATAAAACTCACCTGTACCCGATGAGATCGTGCGTAGGGTACGGCTGGGTTACCCAAATCATATTGATGAGGATCCCGCGATAAGCAGGCACGATCTCTGTTTCAACAAGACGTGCCAAGGGAGGCTATTCCTCAAAACGTGAAACCAGAACCAAGAAATGGTTCGAAATATTAAAGGGTCAAATGTGATGCTTTGCCGAGAAAAAGTTGTCAGTAAAGACACTATACCTATTTTGATGTTTATGCCTTTGTGGCTAAGGTATGTACTAATCATGTAGAGCTGGACATAGTTCCTTTACGCAGGAAATAAACTTCATATGTTTAGAAGGAGGAACCCGCCTTACAATGCCGAAGACAGTATACGTACCGGACTCATCGTCATCGAAGACTGGTTCAGGGGCTACTGAGGGAGTCCTGGACTATGGGGTCCTCGGGTGTCCGGATTACTTGTTATGGGCCAGACTGGTGGGCCGTAAAGATCAACATAGAAGATTGTCCCTCGTGTCCGAATAGGACTCCTATGTGTATAGAATGGCAAGTTTAAGTCCGGGTGTAATGTTTCGTTCCTCTGCAAGATGATTATGTACAACCCTAGGTCCCTCCAGTGCATATATAAACCGAAGGGTTTAGTCCATAGAGGCAATCACAACTACCATCACTACAAAAATAATACACTTCCGTGATGATACGTGTTTGTCATAGTAGGTCACATTTTCTGTCATGCATGTACATCCATGACAAATTTATGACAGAATGAAGATAGTCATACCTGTGCTGTCGTAGAAGTGTTCCATGACATTACCAAAATTATCATCACGGAAGTGTCCACTTCCATGATGATAAATCGCGCGTCACAGAAGTACTTTCGTCAAGGGTGACCAACACGTAGCATCCGCTGTAACGGAACGCCGTTAAGCTATCGGGTCCTGTTTTGGATCCAATAACCCGTTAACAGCCCCGACCAATGGGGATTTTCCACGTGTAAAATCATCATTGGCTGTAGGAAACACGTGTCGGCTCACTGTTGGGACATATGTCATCCACTCATTGGACCCAAAGCACCTATGATACGCCGACACGTGGCACGGCCCAATAGAGGCCCATTCCTATGAAAAGGCCGGCCCGTTTGACTTGGTCAAAAGGTGGCGGGCCGGCCCACGACAAGCATGTTAACGGCCTGTTTGCATATAGCCCATTTACAGCCCGCTAACCCAGGGCCCGTTTACGGCCTATCCGAATTAGGCCCAGTAGCGTCATCTAGGCCGTCCAATATAATTCCATCCCGTTTTAACTTCCGGCCCATGTATGGCACATGACGTCTTTTGGCCCATATGAGGCCCTTATTACTCTCGGCCCATTAACGGCCCGTGGTATAACTAGCCCGTAATGAACAGTGTATCACTTTATACCCATTAACGGCCCATTATTCTGTTGGGCCGTTTCCAGCCCATGTTATCTTTCAGCCTTCTCAGGGCCCATTTATTCTTGGGCACATTTCCAGCTTTGGTTTACTTTCGGCCCATTACTGTCATTTTCTGCTTGTGGGCCAAATACAACCCGTGGTTACAGTCGGCCCGTTTGTGGTCCGTTAATACGTTGGGCCGTTTTCATAGCATCATCAAATACGGCCCATTTATTCTTGGGCTCATTAGCAGCATTCGTTTACTTTCGGCCCGTTACTGTAATTTTCCGCTTGTGGGCCAAATACAGCCCGTGGTTACAGTCGGCCCTATTGTGGCCCGTGAATACATTGGGCCGTTTTCATAGCGTCATCAAATGCGGCCTATTAACGACGACCCGTTATGGTCAGCCCATGAACGGACGATTTCAACTCTAGCCCATTTACGGCCATAATGTGGTCTGTTATTGGCCCATGTTTGGCCAACCGATCATACGGCCGATAGAAGGCACATTGATGATATGGCCGATAGAAGGCCCATTGTGCCAACAACCCGTAGAAGGCCCATTGTTTCTACGGCCCTTAGAAGGCCAATTGTTTCTACGGCCCATAGGAGGCCCATGTTAACTACAGTAAATATGTAGCCCATTGTTAATGTGGCCTAGTTTTAAAAAATAGGTTATTCCAGCCACTAGCAAACCGCGGAAAAATAACTGCATTGACTACAAGAAAACAAATAAACAAGACAATAAGGAAATAAATAAGCAAGCAATTAACGCTAGCCTATTACCGCTATTACACATATTACATCCACTGGGCATCAAAGTTCGCCTCGAGTGCAAATATAGGGAACAAAGCAGCATATTACATACACTTGCCGTCAAAATTGGCCACTAGTGCAAATAAACGCGGCAGCAAAACATGAGCATAACTGAAACAACTTCAGAAGAGCTCAAGAAACGTGGTATCCACCATGCGGGCAATAAGCTTAGCAAGCATATTAGCTTTGTCTTGTTTGGCGCTAAAATCCTCCAACGCTTGGTGTTGCACTAGAAAGTATGCATCTAAATGCTCCAGGGACTTCTGCAGTCCTTCCGCTTCTTGTCGCAGCACAGCTGATCGATGTCTTTCAGCTTATAGTTGAGACTCAAGAAACCGAACTGATTCAGACAGTGAGTTTGAATAGCTTGTGCAAGCGGTAGTGGCTAGTAACTACAATAATAAACCAAGACAGGACTTTGGGGTTGTCTCACTGTCTTCGAGATAGTCTTCCTTAGCTGTTTATCAGCTTTATTGGAGACCAACAAGGATGTGTCACTATCCTGAACCTTATTTGCATTACTTCCTTTACCATTGCTTAATAAGGCACTCTTCCCTAATATTCTGTCAGCATTCTAAAATAAGAAACAAGCAGACACATAACAGTTTAGCATGTACTAGTATATGAAATCATTTCGGTGAACCAGTTCATTAGTAAGGTGGACAGGGTTAAACTACCAAGGCCAAGTACTAGTACATAATAAAAGCATCAAACAAGCATATATCTATGTCCTATGGTCACTGCATTGTCTTGCCAAATCAAAATAGAGACACGGTTCAAATCATACCAGTTCAAGACAAAGCAGCAGTGAAAGAATACAAAGCGTAGGAAACTACACAGCACAACATGATTTCAGATGGGTAACACGGGTCTACATGTACAACAACACTATTTGCTTTCTTGTGATGCTAGTAATGTGCATGATATGAGAAGTCAACTTTATAAACAATTGAAATTGAAATCAACAGAGCTATTGATAAGAGCAAGCCTGCTAAAGAAACATGTGTGAACATACCTGCTATGCCATTGGAGTTTTGATTGGATCCTTCAATTTAAAAATAAGTTTGTATGAGTAAATACAGTGATACAAGAGCAAAGCAGTATGCACGATAGCAACCACAGATAAAAAAGGCGCGCCAATGCGAGCGCTTAAGCGCGCCTAGGATCTAGGCGTTGGCAATACGCATTGCGCATAACTACGCTTAATCTGTGCATAACTACGCATAAGCATGCGCTTTGGTGAGTAAAGCACAAGGCGGTGGCAAAATGCACAATTAACGTTTAACGCTTTTTGGAACTATGATAGCAATGGAATCTTGAATTAGAGCAATTGTTCTTCAGGTTTAGGCACTTGTTCTACATGAACAGAGTACAGTAAGACGCGAGAATATAGTACTTAAAAATAGGAAATGAGCTCATAGACCTTACCACATTCTTGGTTCGGGACCAGTACAGAACAAGGCGTTCCCAATCATCGTCCAGTAAATGTGTCTGAGTTGAACGTAAGGGAATTTGATGAGTTTCTTTGCAGGTGAAGTACGTTTTCTTCAGGTAATTCCGATACTGCCACCAAGCATTCTTGAAGATAGCAGAGGTATTAGCACAGGTTACCTCATCCTGAGTTTTCAAATCGGTCCTTCTCTATAGAGAAAAATGGGAAAATTTGATGTATT
The DNA here is from genome assembly GCA_902687465.1 of Secale cereale. Lineage (NCBI taxonomy): Eukaryota > Viridiplantae > Streptophyta > Magnoliopsida > Poales > Poaceae > Secale > Secale cereale. The sequence goes on from LR738712.1 coordinate 169,532,712, forward strand.
ATAACCATCATGGAGGTAGGATGTATGTGACAAAGCAAAGTAATTGCCATGAATAACATTACTTACACATAACTACTGGACAAACACCTGCAACTGGCATTTTCCTTCATCTTCAGTATAATATTTCCAAGATGGGAAGATACGCACATGCAATTTAACAACATCAAATGCGATAGATGCTAAAGTATGACTAGCTGGTTGTGCTTCCACCACAGGGATAAGCGTACTAACTAGTGGAGTTGGGGTTTGCCGTGGTAGTACTGGCCCTTTGGGCACTGGAGCTGCCTTACTAACTGCTCTTGTTTGGGAGCTCTGTGGTGGAGATGGTGCTGGGTCAACAGGAACTGGGTTACTATCTGCTGGGGTTGGGGTTAGATTGGGTGAAGCTGGTTCTCTGTCGATCGCAGTAGGGGTACAATCTGCGAGAGTTTGGGTTATGTCTGGTAGGGCTGGTTCTCGTGCATGTACAACCGGGGTGCTATCTCCACCAAGAGGTAGCACTGTTTTATTTGAAGACCGTGTTTTCAGTCCGCTTGATGCTCGCATCACCCGCTCCAATTCAAATGGCTGATAAACAGGAAACATAGTTGAACGTACAGACATTGTATGAGAGACAGATGCAATAGATAGTGTGGAAAAAAGAGGACATGAAATAGTTGACATGTATATTGTTTAACTAAAATGGATAGCATGACATAATTTCACATATATGATGTCTATCTAAACTGGATAGCATAGCATAACATAATTCAATGATATGATGAATAACTAAAACACAGTGCCAAGTTAGAGCATACACCTCGGTGGGGGGGTAGGACTGGTCATCAGTCTCTGAATCCATCTCTGAGGAGCTATCGGGACCCAACAAGAGATCTGCTTCGATAGGTAGCACTGTCTGCTCTGAAGGCCTTGTTTTCACTCCAGATTTTTCGATCTCCCACCCAAAAGGCTGATTCACAGGAAGAGTAGTTTAATGTACAAACATGGTCGACAAATGGAAATGTAATGAAGAAAAGGATGGGCAAGATATCATTCAAATATATGATGCCTAGTTAAACAGGATGGCATTGCACACATATATTATGGCTGGCTAAAAGACATGAGACTGCATAATTCCCATATATGATATAGAAACTAAACAGGTGGCAACAGAACATGTCTAAACTAAGAAGATGACATATATGATGTCAAAAGTAGGCACTCCAAGGCAACATATGCATGATATGACTAACATCATCATGCCAAGGTAGAGCAAACACCTTGGGGTACATAGGAGTGGTCAGCGGCGTCTGAATCTGCCTTAGAATAGATATCTTCCTCTGGATTACAATCTGGAGAGGGGTCGGGAGGGTTTGCCATTGAACCCACCATGGAGCGATGTCTGCATGACATTGTATTGCCGCGCAAAACTCTTCTCTTTATCCCTACATGTTCAGCATGACTGTGTACAATATCTAACATGCATACGAAAGAACTATGGTGAGATTATGTAAGGAGATCATGCACAAATTTAGAGTGATGGTAACAACCAGTGGATGGATCAAAAAATAATGATAGCAGGCTGATGATTGCTTTAATTTAATAAAAAGACAGATGATGATTGCTTCACTATTTGTTTCCCATCCAAGATGAAAAACATAGGCATACCCTAGGTGAACCAGATATTAGACAAAGATACTATTCATTGCTTCCTCGATATGTGCCCCACAACTAATTTAGAACTCAAGTTTGATTATTAATTTGGACCTGACTTGGAGTCCAAGAGGTGAATAGGATGATAAAGTAGCAGGTAATTTTAAGCAATGCATAACACAAGCAGAATAAAAAGAGTGTGACCTCTCTTGTGGACCCGTGTACTCCTCAGGTTCATTTGCTTAGTCGATGATGGTGATGCCGTTGCAGTGGGTGCCGGCGGCAGGGAAGGAGATCTGAGGCGGCGAAAGACGGTCAGGAGTCGTGATGTCTGGTTTGGTGGATGTTTCTGTCGATGGAGCACCTCAGGTGAGGTGGACGACGTCACGGCAGGAGCAGGACAAACCACACAAAGTTCCCTTCGACACCTACCTATAACTGAAGTAATTCTGTAAGGGCTCATTTGGCTTGCATGATTCTAAACATATAGGGATAGGAAAAATACCGGAATAGGATAGGAATGCACATGGTAAACGGAGCATTTGAAAACACAAGATTTCTGTCAACTTGGGAGTTTGGTTTACAGGAATTGGAAGAGCAGAGGAATGCAAAGAAACATGGCCAAAATAAAGTGAAACCATATGAAAGCGTGTACAGTTAGAATCTTATTCTGCCACTAATGCACTTGGTCTTGTTTTCATGCATAGGATTTTGAAAAGTAGGTCCAGGTGGATGTTTTGCTTCATTCCTTTCAAAAAAATGTATGAATAATTGAATAGTAGAGTGCCATTGGAAAATTCCCTATTGCTATGTTTTTCCGTCGAACCAAAATAGCCCTAATGGATCGACATGAATGTATAGTAATAAGTGATGCAACAAGTGTACAACCTCTGTCGTAGCCATGTAGACCTCAGCATCATTGGGTTGGTCGTTGAAGCAGTTGAGGCAGAGGTGGCTGTCGAAGGTGTGGAGGAAGATTTGAGGAATCCGTAGACGGCGTCAATGCACTGCTCTGTTGTGATGGTTCGTTCTGTTGTTGGAGCAGCCCCGGTTAGCCGTAAGACGTAAAGGCTGAAGCAGCACAAGACAGACATCGTCAATCTCAAGTGGGATTATAATAGCATCTCCAATAGATTATGTAAAATTTAAATCATCAAAAACCACCTGACTACAGCAGATGAGGTAAAAACTGTTGACTCTGAACTTAATTGTCGAATCTGAAATTTACTGTGGAATCTGAATGTTACTGTCAAAACTGAACGCAATGGTAGCAGAGAGGCACTTGACATGTAGTTTAGGGAGGGCCTGTAGTTCATCTTCAACCTGCACCCCCTTGAGCCGCCAGCTACCACCGGCCGAACCGCCGGCCCCAGCACCGCCTCGCGGCCCCGAAACAACTCCCCATCATTGGTCCCTCGCTAGTCCGGCCAGCCCTATAGGCCCCCCGCCCCCACCCTAAACCCTAAGATAGAGAGTGGGGTACCTCTCTAGCGAGCCCCCATCTCCGCTACAGGTGGTTCTTCCTTACTCCGGCGAGCCCCCACCCCCTGAAAATTGACTGACCCAAAAGTCGATTAAGTCGACTGAAGTGTAGCTAAATCGGAGCAGAGCAGCAGCACGAGCGAGGGGGAGCAACAACATCAGCATTGCGAGCGAGCGAGCGAGAGCCGGAGCAGCAGCAGCTGGGCGAGCGAGCGATCGAGCGAGAGCCGGAGCAGCAGCAGCAGCACGAGCGAGCGAGCGAGCAAGAGCCGGACCAGCAGCAGCTGGGCGAGTGAGCGATCGAGCGAGAGCTGGAGCAGCAGCAGCAGCTCCGGCTGGTATGGCCGCTGCCGCCGAAGGGGCCTCGCACTGGGGGAGTTCCGCCGTGGAGATGTCACCCGCGGTGCCGGCTTCAAGGTAGCCGCTCCATGGGGGTGCGGGATGGAGCACCGTCGGCGCCGGGAGGTCGAGCTAAGGAGAAGGTGTGATGCGATGAGTGTACAACCTCTTTGGTGGCGCCGAGTAGGCCTCGGCTTCGTCTGAGGAGTCGGTGAGGATGTTGCGGTTCCGGTGGAGCGGGTTAAGGTGGCGCTGTGGGGATGGAGCAGCCGCGATAGACGAGGCGATCGTCGGAGCAGCTCCTTGGAGGTGGAGGACGGGGCGGCTGAACCGGCAGGACGAGGAGATGGACGACGGATCCTCATCCGGGGAGGTGGACGAGGGACGTCGAGCTATTGCGGTGGACAACGTCGTCGGGGAAGAGGTTCCGGCACGGCAGCGGTGAGGTGGCGGACGGAGGAGGGTGGGGTTTCGCGGCTGGAGCGGAGAGGTTATGGCGGCGTGGGATTTCGAATGGCAAAAAGGAGGCGATGGAGACGCGCTTGTCCAAAATGTAGGGTGTGTTACAAAAGTACCCCCACCGATTTGAACTAGCGGACCTTTCGGCGTGCGTTGTAATTTTGGGATAGCAAGGCGCGGGTGGTGAAGGCGCCAGTTTTGGGAGCATGATATCTGAATATTCGGGGCACGGGTTGAATTTTGGGACAAGCCTAACGTGTAATATTGTACTTGTACGTACCAAATCAATTCACACTTCCCTTAACCAAAAAGAAAACGAAAAAATAAAACTATTCACACCACACAAAGAGAGAGTCTTGCCCGTTTTTACTATAAAAAATGAAATTTTAAGCTACTGATACCAACAATTTAGTGCAATTAAATGCTATTCGGTAGTATGAATCCATGGTATGTCCAATTAAATTTTTTCACTTGCTGTATAATGCATGTAACCTACTCATACCAACATTTTAGTGCATTCCAAATGTCTATACTACCGCTGCAATTCGAACTGAATTTGAATTTGTTTCTCTATTTCAATAACAATCTACAATCATGATTGTTGCCAACTTCAACCATCATTCATGTATTACCTTAATAACACACCACATGATTACTATAGAGATATATATGAACTATGTGTACTAGATGAACTCGAATTCTGTTTTTATTAATACACTTGATGTTGATTCCAAATATAGTACATTTGATGTACTAACTATATATTCATAATCTAAACCATGTTCCATACATGTACACCATGTTTATCACACATAGTATAGTGCCCCGCCCCCTACATTATGACAAGTATTTAGACCTGAGCTGCAAAAGCCACACATTTGCCCAAATTATGATCAATGTTCTATATGTTATATGTAGTACTAGCAAGATGCCCATGCGTTCCACAGAACATCAACATCATCAAGGGGAGGCCTAATTTGCAAATATGAAGATGGGTGTGGGTATCTTTTTTCAAAATTGCCATAGTTTCCTTCCTATCCGTCAGATATAAATCGAACGGTCTATATTGCAGGATGGCACCATCATCAACAACTCTGTTTTTATAAGAGTAGAGATAAAATATATTATATGTAGTATAACATGTTCATAACCACACCATGTGTATCACCGTTATATATATTCACACATGTGTCGGTTTAAAACATTATGATAAATTTTTCAAATATCCGAATTCGATTTTTATAATGAAGTATGATCTCTATTCATCTTTTACACCCACACAATCCTCTCATCTTTGTAGCTAGCTAGCGCTAACTTTCCCTCGTGCATGCAGACACCCGCATCCCTCTCACCCTCCCTCAGCATTCTCTATCTCCATCGCGCAAATTCGACTTTTCACTTTAGGTCATTCACCCATGGTGTGTGTAGGCCCCCCAGCTCCTTTACGGAACACATCGATCGATATGCCTCTCTAGCCAGGTGTGCTAGCACAAAACACAAGCTTCCCCTCTTCTCTTATGACCGTCCATGCCTCACTCCCACCACTCTCTTCATCGATCTCGTACTCGCACACTCCTCCCCCCTCGATATAGTATGACTCTCGCACCACCTCCTAGATGCATCCCTCTCTCTCTATCCTTCTCCCCGTGCCTCATTTGGTTCTAACACACACATGCATGTATACCGATCGATCTCCCAACATATACCTAGGTCGACTTTAACTATTCCCCCCCCCCATCGATAGACGTACCTCACAAGTTATGTCTCTCCTTTTCCCTAACTAAGGACGATTGATCTTCCTATGTAGTTGTGTCTGCTTACCACATCCATATCGCCCCCCCTCATCATTCGTGCATGCCTCCTGACCCGTCTCTCACACGCACGTGCACAGACAGGCAGCCATCCCCTCTCTTATTAATATTGCAGGCGTGCCCTCCGGTTATCTAGCAAGTCTATCCCACCATTTGTTAGAAGCAACTCCACTACCACCCCCTCCAACACTCTAGCTATGTCTCTCTCCCAACCTTATTCCTCTCCTACACATATGCATGGCCGATCGATCTCCCTTAATACATGAGGTAGATCGATCTCCCTTAATACACGAGGTAGGCCTCTCTCCTTCTCCACACATATACCAACCATTGTACCTCTATAGTTAATTAGGCCTCCCTCCCCCACCACACACCGGTAGTCGAGCGCTGTAGGTAGGTATCCATGCCATAGAGACATACTGCACCTGTCCCCTCTCATGTTCTAGTAGGCCAGCCACTCTATATCTTTGACGTGGGCACACACAAATTCGATGACACTCTATCGATCGCGCACGCGCACACACACACACACACACGTCATTCCTCTCTTCGATTCTATGGACACCTCAAGCCGATGATACCTCCACTCTCTTCTCATGGATCGCCCCCCCTATATATATGACATTTCCAGGACTCTATTTCACACACATTGCATATGTTATATTTTTTCATTCACCCCACCCCCCAAAAAAAAACTCTCACGAACCCACACACTATATCTCTCTACGTCTGTATATCTCTCTCACAACCCAATGTAGGTGGTGTACGTATACAAGAAGAGAATAAGTGCACCATGCACGTACTCACGCTTCGTGCCCAGCCACACCCGCGTGGGTACACGGTGGAGCTCATTTCTGTACGAAATGACAACCCACGTGCTAATTTGAACATGTGTAGCGGTTGTCTACCTACGGAGGCCGTGTACCACGCGTGCATGAAACAAAGTTCGACTTGATGCGTTGGCGCATTATTTTTAAATAAAGTTATATCGCTCAATGGCACGTACACAGAATATAAAACGATTTTTATGGAGAAAAAGGTAGTCCGCTCCACTATATACTATGGAGCATGCGTGCCTGGTTTGTCTCTCTTCAGAGTATCTCACACAAGGCTGCGGTGGCCTCTCTCTCTCTCTCTCTCACCGTTGGTCACTGATCCGGCCGCATCCCGTCCGGCGGCGGCGAAAGGGAGGATGTGCATCGTTTCTCCGTTCGACGGCGCCGAGGCAACACGTCCCAATCTGCGGTACACGCCGTTCTCTCTGACTAAGCTACGGCATGGTAGGGCCTACGCCACCTGCTCGCTGCCGCAGTATGGGCATATTCCGCCTGCCGTCGCTCACCTAGTTACATCCCGATGACCTCCAGGTATCCCCTCTGGACTTGCTCCACTGCCTGTCTTCCCACATCGCTGCATGTGGATCTTCCATAGTTATTTTCTCAAAACGTAGCTCGTCCGGTGTACTTTCCATATTGCAATCTCGTCCTCACACCGTTTTAGACAAACACAACCGTGTTGTTATTGGCCAGTAATTGTTTCCTTTCTACCTCTTTTTTGCAAACAAGGCTATCCATTTCACCTCGTTGCTATTGCGACCTTTTGGTGAACTGCACAAATCACTTTTTGCTTAAGAGTGTTTTGTGCAGTTCTACCAAAATGTCACACGGGCAAGGTCTCTACATTTCAGTGCGACTGCACAAAGGGAGATTGGTTTTGCTCTATCCTCGTCATCCAACTCTGAGCCTAATCTTCTCCAACTAGTTAGTCTTTAGATAGACTGCAAAGGTGACCGACTTCTATTTGTGTGTTTATTGATTCATCAGCAGTCCTCTATTATCATAATCACACTTAATATCTTTGGAACAAGGACGCTCAGCTCTATTTTAGTGGAACTGCACAAAATGATGGGAATGTTGCATGCTCTAGATAGCTATTGTTTTTCCCAACATGCCTTGTTGAGTTAGACATAGCTGGGGGGGGGGACGTTGCTGCCAATGAAAGCATGGATCAATTTTAATTTAACACCTTCTCACAACTTTGTCTTCAGTTGTGATGTAAATATTAGCTCTGATTAGCAAGGAAGTCAGTTTTTTATTGTTTCCGAAAGAGCATCGATGGCAAGACACATGAAACAAAAGCTGAAAGCTCACACCATTGTACAATTTCATGTCGCTGGAAAATTATTTGTATAGTACGTCAATTATGTAAACAAATGTTGGAAGCTTGATAGCATTGCCAGAAGCATCTTCGGCATCCGGGTCCATGTGCCATGCACAAAATTATACTCCTTCGTTCCTAAATATTTGTCTTTTTACAAATTTCAAATGGGCATATTTTAGAGTGTAGATTCACTCATTTTGCTTCGTATGTGTACTCCCTCCGTTCCTAAATATTTTTCTTTCTAGAGATTTCAACAAGTGACTACATATGAAGCAAAATGAGTGAATCTACACTCTAAAATATGTCTATATACATCCGTATGTAGTAGTCCATTTGAATCTCTAAAAAGACAAATATTTGAGTAGTCACTCGTTGAAATATCTACAAAGAAAAATACTCCGGAGTATATTTAAGAATCGAGGGGGTAGTGCACATCCGCATGGGAGACTCAGACCGGTCGTTGCGCCGTATTAATAGTGAGTAATGAGCAATCAAATCATAAGCCCTACCTTTCCCACTGTAAGTTGCTCGGAAGAAGCAACCATCAATAGGCTCTTCTTTGAATCCGCTCATACTACTCCAGCTGTCACTGTTTATAGAGCGCGCTTCAGAAAAAGAGAAAATCTCCGGGACCAAGGCGACTAGCGAACGGCCTGAAAAATAGTATTGGTAGTCATAGCACGACGTCTATTAGTAGAGGAAATAATGCGTACGCATATGCATGCAGTGCTTCCACCCCGGGTACACACATGCATGCACTTACTCCACTCCGTAGTACTACATGGAGAGAAAATTGCGGTTACCACGCCCTAATTAATTGAGCATTAAACCAAATGCGTCTAATTCTCTCTGGTGGTGGAAATGCATTGATAGAAATGCATCATAATGAAGCACACCCTATAAACTGTGACGGGGGAGGAGTAGTATGAAGGTGCAAGACCAAGTACGCGTATGGCCAGCCGGTCAACGCACCTCCTCTTGGCATATCACTGACATGTGGGATCGGAGTGTGAGCAAACTGATCTCAATTGACGGCAAAATGGCCAACCTGCCATTCCTTGAGAGAGATGAGGAGCGAGAACACACAGACGGGCTCGCACGGAGGCCAAGATATATTCGAGCATGGTTGATCGATATCATCATTACATGTTGGGCTGTCGTTTCCGCCCTTCTCCAGAATAAATGTGTACTTTATCAGTCATTAAAGAAAAATAAGAGTACAGAGGCTCCACCATGCTGTTCTAGTAGTAGTACTACTCGTACTACTAAACCTTGCGCTTGGCTCTTTGCCTCTTCATGAAGTCGAACAATGATGGTACTCCGCATGTTCGGTACTACAGTGTATGCCTCTGGAAATCTGACACCGAATGAACTGATGAATGTCCACCGCCTGGGCGAGGGTATGTTGCATTAGTCAAAAGGCGTAAGCGAGCTTCACCTTGTCCTGCAAGCTTCTCCCCGTTCTGCGAGTTAACGGGACACACCAACAAGTAGTGCTAGTCCATACTCCCTCCTTTCCAGTTAATATGGCTTAATCTTTTTTTGTGGGTAACTGAGAGAGCTTTATTCATATATAAGCATTCTTAGGACGATCAGCCAAGACACAGGTCACTAGGAAGCGAGGTACCGTGCAAGAAAGAGGTAGGAAGCGAGGTGTTTCATGAAGCCAGCTCTCGGCAACATTCAAAGTGCAGCAAGCACGGTTCGCACAAAGATGCGCCGCAAGGTTTGCTGACCTGTTTACATGCTGAATAACAAAAAAAGAGGAAATATTACCGAGCGCTCCTATTTGTAACAGGATATGAGCCAGAATTAAGCGAGAATTGTGGCGAGTGTTCCATGCAATCAACTTCCATTATCACATGCGAGAACCCTCGAAGAGAACCAAATGTGTTGAAGATTGCTTTATCACATTTTAAAAATATAATAAGAGCGCAGACGCTCCTCAATCTGGTTCCTAGTGTACCTCTATAGACTACTATAAACTCTGCGCTTGGTTGTTCGCCTCTTTGGGAAGTGCAACAATAATAGTACTACTAGTATAGTGTACGCTTCTGGCAATCTGACACCGAATTAACTGTTGCACGTCCACCTTCTGAGCGAACAACAGCTTGCATTAGTCAAAAGTTTCTCCTTGTCCTGCGAGCCACCGCGCGCAAGCTTCTCCCGTCCTGCAAGCTTCTCCTTGTTTGGCAAGTTGACGGGACACAACAAAGTAATGCTAGTCCATACTGCCTCCTCTCCGGTTAATATGGCTTAATTTCAAACGAGATAAATATACTATCTGTCACTGTATATTTGTAAAAATACGGTCAGTGGATTTCATAATACACTCATTGCGCTCAATATATACATTTTCGGTGTTTATACTGTCACTAGCTCACCCTGGCTGAGTATGTGTGTGCATGCACGTGTAGGTTGAGCACTTGAGCGTGATCGTGTGTGTTCCGTCGTGTGCTCGGACATGCATGCATTAGGGCGTCGCGCACGTTTTTGCGTCCATGTGTAATGTTGCATACACGTAGGGGAGTATGTGTAGGGGCCACTAAAGGAGCAGTCAAATCACACAATAAGTTAGTCGGAAGAAGCAACCATCATTTCACTCTTCAATGCCGGCGCCAGTGACAGGTCGCGTCCGCTCTAGCCGGGCATGAATGCGGCACTGACCGTTTCGGGCGGGAAGAACGCGCGGATGATGAAGAGGGTTTGAGTTGGTCAGGAGCGGCCGTGGCAGCGGTCCGGATGCCCGCAAACAAGAGATGATGTACGTTAATATTGCCGCGTATATAATTAAAAACGTAAATAATGTGCCAGTGGGACAAATATGATTGGAGATGGAGATGGAAATGGAATTTTACGTAAACACGGATATGCATGTCTATGTCTATGTGTGTGTGCACGACGACTCTCGCAACCTGGAAGCGAGGCGTGTTTTTGATCGAGTGTTCTTTCTTGGTACGTTAAAAAATTGTCCGCCAGTTTTCGTTTCTTTTCTCCAGGAACGCGCGTATTCTATTTAAAACCGCTGCTATGGAGAGATTGTTTTACTCCATTATAGCCTCTTGTTTGATAGAGTTTCTCGCGCCTCGCTCTCTCACCCTCTCCATATCGAAACAAGATGAAAGTGTCCAAACTATCCCTCTCCTCACCGGTGGTTACAGATCCGGCCGAATACCGTCCGCTGCGGGAGGTGAGGAGGTGCAGCGTTGACGTTGTCGCCATCGGCGATGGAGGAAGCCGATGAGCACCATCCTCTCGGAGCCGGCGCTAGCGCGGACGAAGTTCCTCCGTGCCCTTGTTCGCTGCCGTCGTGTGGGCAGATCCCGCCCGCCCGCCTAAGCGACATCTCGCCCACCTGAGGTATAACTTCTTGTACTGGTCGAGCTCCACAGGTCGCTGCATGCGGGTTTTCTTCTATGCGACTACTCCCCAGCTCCCCATGTATAGTAGCTAGGGTTCATCGGCTGGTCCAACATCACCTACTATTGTAAAGGAAATGCCACTCAAAAAGTTGTCATGATTTATGACTCGGTGGAGGTATACATGTTGTTTCGACAAAAAGTACATGGTGGTTGTGCGGTCATTGTCCATATGCTCCTATTGCTGCTGCTAATCTAATACTATCACTGGTTAAATGAAGAAATGCTTTTTTCTCGGGTATCCTGGTTTAGTTCCCATCAAGATAATCATGATGCTTCTGTTTGTTGGTGTACTTTTCATAATTCTTATTGACAATTGAGATGTCGTTGTTAATCTTGAAAAACAAAGCAACAACACTATATCCCTTTTTTATATTTTTGCAAACAGCGATGCGTATCTCCATACCTGGGCATGTCTTCCTCAATTTTAGTGGAACTGCACAAAATTGGATGGCCATTGTTGTTCCGCCTCGCTGTCCTCTGCCATGTGGTTCTTCCTTCCTCGAGCTTGACTACTTAGAAGAAACAGACCAAAGTGAGTATTTGTCGAACTTCATAGGTGCCTCACCCGAACTTGATGCCAAATGGATGATGCATAACCACGATGCTATCAATGCTCATGGTTGCGCCTCATGGTTGTGTCGGCTGGTGAAGCTGATCGATTTTCAATGAAAAACAAGCTGTCCTCCATTAGTGCTCTTTGCTTGTTACCCACAAAGATGATATCCTTCGTCAGTTCACCTTGGTTGCATTGGAGACGCATTTGTCTTTCACGTTGGTGCAATTTTATCACAAAATTGGCTATGAACCAAATGTTTCCTCGAAGAAGGATCGACGTTGGTACTAAGAGCATAAGTTTTGTATTGATTTCTAAGCCTTCTCACAACTTTGTCTCCAGCTCCCTTGTAATTTTATTTGTCCAGCTATTAACTTTGATTAAAAAAATGGTGTGGACTAAAAACCCAGATGGACGTAGTAGCCCTCCATTTTCATTTACTCCGCATATTAGATTTGACTGAAGTCAAAATTTGTAAAGTTTTACCAAGTTTAGGCCGAACACAACAAACCATAATTATTAGAGAGGGAAAACTGTACATACTCTCAAACCTTTCCGATAATTGAAATTAAATTTCTTTATTTGTACACACTCTCACACATTTCCGATAATTTGGCGCATGTGTGGTTGTTCACTTAAGGGAGGGTAGTGTACCACACATGAAGGACAGAAAGTGCGACCAGGATGCGTGGATCGTTAGTTCATCGGAAGTACGTAGTAGTTTTCTTCACTGGTACGTTAAATAAAGAGTTTCATTTCGTACTTACACAATTTAAAACGATTGTTATGGAGAGAATAAGAAAACCACTCCACTATATATTAGTCGTATACACAAGTACTATATGGACGCAGCTTCATTGACTTTAGTGCACCTGCCTTTGGGTTTATGACAGGTGGGCCCAAAATGTGGCTGGCCTACTTGTCATACAGCCAAAAGTAGGTGCAGTTAAGGCATGGGAGCTCACTCCGTACTATAGTATATATATAAGCGGGAGCCTCAGCGCTTGTTCGCTAGGGTTTGCACTCTCCACACTCTCGCCGCACTACATATATATACACGCTAGAGGCTCAGCGTTCCTTTGCTAGGGTTTGCTATATTCACTGTCTCTCACCCTCTTCACCAGATCTAAACAAGACTGCGTTGTGGCCTCTGTCTCTTTCACCCCCCCCCCTCACAGCTGGCGAAGGAGGCATCCGGATCCCGTCGCACCGGGAAGGGGAGGAGGTGCAGCGTTCACTCTATCGCCTTCGGCGAGGGAGGCAATCCACTGCCGGCTGCGCTTTTCTCTTTCACCGAGCGCCTGTGCGGGAGGGCCACCGACCCCTTCTTCCTCGCTGCCGTGCGTAGTGTGGGCAGATCCAACCTCCCGCCTCCTGCCTTGCCACATAGCGATGACCCTAAGGTATAAGTTTCTTTGAAACCATCGTTCGTCTAGCTGGATGCTCATCTTTTTCGATTCTGTAGTCGAATCTAGGTCTTGGTTCAAAGAGGAAAGAAGGGTGCGGTGGGGTGGAGTATGAATCTATGATGTGTTTCAATGAGGAAAGGAGGGAGGGAATGTAGTATAGACTAGCTATCCAGCCGCTTTGTTGGTCGAAAAGGGAAAAAGGGGGTAACCCAGTACACACATCTGTAAGGAACCAAACTCTTTGTTGAAAAGGGAAAGAAACTGGGGGGTCGGGTAGTTTGTGCAGGACTAGATTTACAGCCCTCACATCGGAAAAAGTTTCAAAGAGAACAAATATGGGACCAACGCAGATATGCTGCTTGGCTACCTACTCTGCATCACCCATTTATACGTGTGGACGCACATGGTGCTGGCATGTCCCATGGCCCATGCACCCACATGATCGTGTAGTGTGTTTTGAGATGTTGTGCTACTTGTATTGGTACTATTTTAAATAAACTCTGCATCACCCCCTTTATAAGTAGATGGAAGCACATGTTGTTGTTGCGCCCACTCTCCCCTGGAACTGTTTATGCTTTTTGTTAATCTAATGCCGCTAGTAAAATTAAGCAATGCCACTCTCAGAATTAACTACTGAATCTTATTTCAAAACTGCAACACTTGTTAGGGATTGGCGGGATTATCATTTTTGTGGCCGCATGTTTCATCCTCCTTTATTGGCCAGTAATTGATTCCTTTTTTGCCTCTGTTAAAACAGGGATATCTATTCGACTTGTTGCTATTGCGACATTTTGCTTCGCTTAATTTTGGTGGAACTGCACAAAATGAGACCGGATTTCCATATATGTGTTGAAATCTCTTTGAGGTCTTCGTCACGCGTTATTTCAAATCTTGGTCTTGAAAGGTCAGTACCGACTTTCCTCAGAATTAACTAGTGAATCTTATTTCAAAACTGCAACACTTGTTAGGGACCGGCGGGAGTACCATTTCTGTTAGGGATCGGCCGGAGTACATGTTTAAGAAATGTATTGTTTAGATAATGTCTCTATTATTATATATCAGGTACAGTGTTTTACAAATGGTACTATCCTGCTTTGTAGTTCTTTCTACATGCTTAACCAAGGTATTGTTAAGATAATGTCTCTGTTAAAATGAATCGGTCGCATTGTTTTAGGAATGATACTTTTCTGCTTTGTCGTTCTTTATACATGTTGAAACAAGGCATTGTTAAGATAATGTATCAGTTAATATGAATGAATCACACTGATTGAGAATTGCTACTCTCCTGCTTTGTTTCCCATTAAGATAAGGTAGATTAGTCGTTGTTTTTCTTTTGGGAGTACAAGTCATCAACCGTTATTTCTCAGTAATTGCTTCCCTTATTTTTGTTGCTTACAGGGATATCAAAATTTAAGCTCGGTTTTATTCCAACTTTGATTTTAGTTGAACTGAACAAAAGGAGCCAATGTGTCTAAGGCAAACTGCTGTATTAGTGGGTCCAGTTGGTCTTACCACTTTGTAGAAAGAAGCAGTCATTGTTTGCGCTACATTACACAAGGAATGTTCGAGAAGCTTTACAGAGTATTAGTTGATGTTGGTGACATGACTAGTCTGTAGAGAGCATAGGAAACTCTACAACACGTGGAGTGCACTGGGCAAAAAGTGCCCAAACAAGTACAGGAAGCCAGGACATGACTCCAAACCAGTCAATGTCATTCTAAGCAACAATGATGGGGCATCTGGGTATGGTAATCTGTTTACCGTACTTTCAGTTTGTTAGTCCACCGATTGGTGGGTCAACACTGGGGCCAATATTCATGTGTGTGCTGATGTGTCTTTGTTTTCTGGCAGCATATAAATACGAAATCCAAAGGGATGCTTAGCTTAATTTTAGTGGAGCTGCACAAAATGTTCAGATGGTTCGTGTCCTCCATAATAATACTTCATCATGCACAATACATCGAATGGTTCTCTATTCATTCATCGTCACCTTGAGCCACCGGACTATCAGATGACAAACTGATGACAAACCCTGCCCGTTCCACAATCATATGCATTACATATTTTGAATGGGAAAAGCTTGTCAAAGTTGACATTAGTTTAATATATTGGAATTGGAAAACCTTGTAAATTTTTGCTCATTGTTGTTAGCCAGAAGACATGCATTTGATATTTTTGAGTGGGACGCCCTTTGCTGTGAGCAACGTCGATCGTTTTTTCCTATTCCTGTCTTGAGTTCAGAAGTAAATATTTACTCTGTTGAGATGCATAGTCACATGAATGTTGACTTATCTAAGATATTTTAAGAGTTTTTTCTGAATATTGTCTATGTAATGCCAGGCCTTGTGTTAGATTGCAAAGTTGAGCTTGGAATGTTGCGGCATGCGGCATCACGAGCTGTTCACTGTGCCTCCTGAGAATAATGCTTCGTATTGTTTTGCATGTCGATCTAATGCCAGTGATTTTCTTGTTAGGAAGATCATCCTCTTCGGTTGTTTCCGTGCTTAAGAAGTTCATCGTCTTATGTTTCATTCATAGCCTATACGATAAGTTGGGTAGGTTAGAAGTGAAACCATATGATCTTCTGACCAACTCATCATCTTAGGCCGTGATTGGATCCTCGTTTTCCAACCAAAACTGCTTGTAAAACTGACGCTTGTAAATAAAAGCAGATGGTCTCGGGCGAAGCGCTTGGTTGGTCGATTTCGACTAGTAAAATATACACCGGTCTCTCAAATTACACACGTAACCCGTCGGTTTTACTTACAGACCTTGGGCCCTCGGTTTCATTACGCCTGTATTCTACGCGTGGTGCCCGATGACGAGTAAGTTACACTTGTATCTTAATACATGTGTGAAATAAACCAGAGCTCTCAAGCGCGGCCTTACTGTTTCATGCCGTCTCAGCCTCTCGAAGGTGCTCATAGGTGTCCGATGATCCTGGCTTCCTAAACGAGCAGCGGGCGCTGTATCAGATAATCCGTAGGGCCCGCGAGGCCCTCTCTGTTGTCCTTCGAATTGTTGCGCCCGCCGTGGCGCCGAGCATTGTTAACATGGTCAATGAATAAGAGGATTCAGGAGATGACTTTATTTTGACTGGTTGACAGTAGGGACCTTATTATGTACAACTATATTTTTTTTCTTCCTCCTGGTTTCCTGACATCACGGTCCCACACCATTGTCAACCTATGTAGTCAATATAAACGAGAGAACTGTACAAGGTGCGGCCGATAGCTGGGACCAAGCAGCTCGAGCAGTATTTGTGTTTTTTAGGCGTGAGCACTGCAGAGTTTTTCTTAGTGATGTTTTCGTTGTTGTTCATAGGAGAGCAGTGTATTAACTGGGCGGACTATGGCACGTCTAGCCCAGGACAGATATCCAGCCCAGATATTAATTTTTTCCAAGATGAAAATGGCTAGCCCAGCTATACGTTATTTTTGAGGAATACCCAGGCAAGGTCAACTTGTTATTCTCCGCCCCGCTGGGCTGCAAATCTTTCCTAGGATGGATGCGTTAGGCTTAACAGTAAAATGGGCTTTAAAAAATAATAAATGGGATGTAATTATAAAAACTAGTCAGTAAATAAAAAATGCACCAAGCACGAAATTAGTTTATAAAATATTATTTATGGATTTTGAAAATCTTAATTTTTAATTGTTGCACAGGCAATGTTTCGTTAGATTTTTACGTAATACAAATTTATATTTAATCTAACTAGAAATTTTGGGATAAAAATATTTCGGATCCCATCAAAATGTGGGAAATTTTATTGAATTTTGTCTTGAATGGTTGGTTGAAATTATTAATCGTTGTCCTACCTAGAAAATGGGCTGTAATTTTAACAAACTGTAAAATGAGCCCAGTTTATTTTTTCTAAAGAATACCCAATCCAGGCCTGATGGGATGCAACTCTTTCAAGACGCATGCAAATCTTCAAAGTACTATGAAATTGGTTGTAAATATAAAAACAGATGACAAATTGGCAATTACTTTATAATTTCTGAATTTTTTCACATTTTCAGATTCCTATTTCAGTGGGCATTAACCTAATTTAAATATCTTCAAAGTACTTTAAATCTGGCTTGACATTTCGGTATTAAAAATAGTTTGGAACCCACAGAAATATGCGAAATTGGCTCTGGCCAACCTTAAAAAACGGACTGCAATAAATTGCATAAGAAGTCGCAATGAGCTATATATAAATTATTAAAAAAAGAGGGAATGGTTTGACTTATGGGCCAATTAAGTTGACGTGTATAATTTTTTTTAGTTATTATATACGTCAACAAACGATTCAAGCAGACGTAACCGTTGGATGTCAATCCAACGACCGTCGTGTTTCTTCAATCTCTAATCTTCTTGCTCCAGCAGCCAAATCCAGCGCCGGCGGGACTGCCTGCTCCCGCCTCCCGTGCAGGCCTCCCCGCCCCCCCCCTACTACTCACACCACTAGCCAGGGCATCCCTCTACTCACCCACACCCCCTGTTATTCTGCGGCGACGCAGCCTTACACCGCAGCCGAACCAGTGAACCCTCGTAATCCTCTCCGCGTGGGCATCCACTGCCGCGTCTTCCCCGGCTCCACATCGTCCCCTTCCTAGGCCTCGCCGTCGTCCACCTCCCTGGTGCTCTCGGCGTGGCCTGGTCAACGTAGTCATGGAACGACTTTCATCGGAAGAGTACTATCATGGAGAGGCTGACAGCTGGGTCCACGGCAGCCGCAAGGAAGTGCCTCCTTATTACGCGGAAAATAATTATTCCTCCACCTGATAGCAGGGACCCACCGGATGGGCCACCGTATTTGGCAAAAAATGTTTCCCCCCAGACTGCTGGGACCTACCGAACGGGCCACTGTATTTCGCGAAAAAACATTCACCCCACTGTCAGCTCGGACCCACCGGAAGTGCCCCCTTATTACGCACAAAAAAATGAATACTCCCCCTGCCAGCCGGGACCCAGTATAGTGGGAGGTTGACTTGTGGGCCTACTAAGTTGATTGGGACGGAGGGCTTTGTCAACTTAGTCAATATGCACGATTCTAGGTTCATTGACCGTACCATGTCCATCCAACGGCCGTAGTGCTTCTTCAACCTCTAGTCTTCTTGCTCCAGCCGCCCAAACCAGTGCCGGTCGTGCCTTGTGCTCCTGCCTCCCGTGGCCGGCTGCGATGCCGCAGAGGCCTCCCCGCCCCCTACTACTCCCACCGCTGGCCATGCTATCCCTCTATTACCAACACCCCATGTTACTCTGCGGCGACGACAGCCTCACACCGCAGCCGAACCAGTGAACCCTCGTACTCCTCTCCGTGTGGGCATCCACTACCGCGTCTTCCCCGGCTCCGCGTCGTCCCCTTCCTAGGCCTCGCCGTTCTCCGCTGCCCTGGTTCTCTCGGCGCGGCGTGGTCAACGTGGTCAAGGAATGACCTCCATCGGAAGAGTACTGTCGTGGAGAGTCTGACAGCTGGGTCCACGGCAGCCACAAGGAAGTGCCTCCTTATTACGCGGAAAATAATTATTCCTCCACCTGACAGCAGGGACCCACCGGACGAGCCACCGTATTTGGCGAAAAAACGTTTCCCCCCTGACTGGTGGTACCCACCGGACGGGCCACCGTATTTCGCGAAAAAAACATTCCCCCCCGCTGTCAGCTCAGACCCACCTGAAGTGCCTCCTTATTACGCACAAAAAAATGAATACTCCCCCTGCTAGATGGGACCCAGTATAGTGGGGGGCTGACTTGTGGGCCTACTAAGTTGACGGGGATGGGGGACTTTGTCAACTTAGTCAATATGCACGATTCTAGCTCCATGGACCAGACGATGTCCATCCAACGGCCGTAGTGCTTCTTCATCCTCTGGTCTTCTTGCTCCAGCCACCCAAACCAGTGCCGGTCGTGCCTCGTGCTCCTGCCTCCCGTGGGCGGCTGCGATGCCGCGGAGGCCTCCCCGCCGCCTACTACTCCCACCGCTGGCCATGCCATCCCTCTACTCACCCACACCCCCTGTTATTCTGCGGCAACGGTAGCCTCACACCACAGCCGAACCAATGAACCCTCGTACTCATCTCCCTGTGGGCATCCACTACCACGTCTTCCCCAGCTCCGCGTCGTCCCCTTCCTATGCCTCGCCGTCGTCCACCTCCCTCGTGCTTTCAGCGCGGCCTGGTCAACGTGGTCAAGGAACGACTTCCATCGGAAGAGTACTGTCGTGGAGAGGCTGACAGCTAGGTCCACGGCAGCCACAAGGAAGTGCCTCCTTATTACGCGGAAAATAATTATTCCTCCACCTGACAGTAGGGACCCACCGAACGGGCTACTGTATTTGGCGAAAAAACGTTCCCCCCTGACTGCTGGGACCCACCGGACGGGCCACCGTATTTCACGAAAAAAAACGTTCCCCCCGCTGTCAGCTCAGACCCACCGGAAATGCCTCCTTATTACGCACAAAAAAATGAATACTCCCCCTACTAGCTGGGACCCAGTATAGTGGGAGGCTGACTTGTGGGCGTACTAAGTTGACGGGGATGGAGGGCTTTGTCAACTTAGTCAATATGCACGATTCTGACTCCATTGACCGTATGATGCCCATCCAACGGCCATATGGCTTCTTCAACCTCTGGTCGTCTTGCTCCAGCCGCCCTAACCAGCGCCGGTCGTGCCTTGTGCTCCTGCCTCCCGTGCCCGGCTGCGATGCCGCAGAGGCCTCACCACCCCCTACTACTCCCACCACTGGCCAAGCCATCCCTCTACTCACCCACACCCCCTATTATTCTGCGGCGAAGGCAGCCTCACACCGCAGCCGAACAACTGAACCCTCGTACTCCTCTCCGCGCGGGCTTACACTTTCGCGCCTTCCCCGGCTCCGTGTCGTCCCCTTCCTAGGCCTCGCCGTCGTCCACCGCCCTGGTGCTGTCGGCGCGGCGTGGTCAACGTGGTCAAGGAACGACTTCCATCAGAAGAGTACTGTATGTGGAGAGGCTGACAGCTGGGTCCACGGCCGCAGCAAGGAAGTGCCTCCTTATTACGCGCAAAATAATTATTCCTCCACCTAATAGCGGGGACCCGCCGGACGTGCCATAGTATTTCGTCAAAAAAACATTTCCCCCTCACTATTGGGACCCACCAGCTACATCTTCGCACGCAAGGAAGTGCCTGACAGTTGGGACCCACCTGGTCGAAGCATACGTAGAGTTGTCATTCTGGTCGCGAACGTGTACATACATACTGGTCGATGTAGAGGTGCTCACGTGTCATTGTAGAGGCGCGCACATAGCATGTACACGTACATACTACGGCCAGTGTGCATGAAAGAAAATACGGCCACGTACGTACATACGGGCAGGGTCTCCAACACCTACTCGCGCATACGTACGGCCAGGGCTCGTGTACATGGCTGGGTTGGAACGGAGAAACATCGTCATCGTCGTGTTCATGGGGAGCCAAGCGGCTGGGCCGGAACGGAATGTGTCATTGTGTTCATCGGGAGGGCATGGACGGAACAACCGATGGAAACGAGGCCTGGTGTACCGCAAAACGGAGGAATCGGCCTTGTGTTCGACCGGCCACGTTCAAAATGGGATCATGTTCATCGGGATGGGTCTGGCGTACCACAAAACGGAGGAAACAAACCTCCTACGGTCGAAACGGGGGTCTTATTGATCGGGAGGGGTGTGGCGTACTGCAAAACGGAGGAAACGGACTTGTGTTGGAGCGCTACAGTTGAAACGGGGTTCCTGTTTGTCAGGACCCCGATCCTAAGTCACACCGATCTAGCTATAACACGTCATATCACTTTGCGGGCTCACGCACGGTAACCCCACGGGTGCAACCTTACCTGGCCCGGGACCGTTTGCGCATTTTGGCACACGTATATGACAGTGTCGCTAGCATCCATATGACGGAGAATCCGGGCCGACATGGCTAGTTATAAACCAAAAGTGGCACTAAATTACAGAGACAGGCATCCATGACCCAGCAACGAATGTGTCGGTCATCAACGTATGAAACCAAGTCATAGCAAGCTACATGGACTTAAAGGAACAACGCGTGACATTTCCCCTAAGGGACAGACACAGGAACGAAGAAGGACACATGCCGGCCAGCCTACGTGTTCCGAGCAGTAGCAAGCTACCAAGGCTCATTGGAATCACTAGGAGGCATTTCCCTGTAAGGTAGGCTACCAAAGGAAAACAACTAGGTGTCGGATCCCACACATACCAAGCATTTCAATCATACATGCAATATGCTCAATATGTGCAAATACAACATTGCATCACAACAGAACTCTATGACTCAAAGTACTTTATTTAAAAGGCTCCAAGAGCCATACATAACATATCCATACAAGGTAGGGGTCACATGACCCAACACTCAAGTCATACAGTCATGCAAACACAAGCGGAAGCTACATGTCTGAGTACAGACAACTTAGAAAATAAAACAGGCATGGTGTAGCCTGACTATCTACAAGGTCCTTCAAAAGCTCCAGATCACCGTCTGGGTGTCAAGCTACTCGTCGACATCAACGTCTATGTAGAACCCATCAGCAGGGGCAGGGTTCTCCTCTGCAACAGTTATTAAGCAAACATGAGTACAAAGGTACTCAGCAAGTCTTACCACAGAACCTATCATACATGCAACATTATCAAAAGGGGGTAGTGGAGTTTATAGCAGAATGCCAGCTTTGACCTTGGCTAACCTATACTACAACTCTCAACGGATTGCAAGATGTTATTACGAACACGAGTCCTCTACTCACCACATCAATGCACTACCGAGGATCCTCTTCCGTCATCCTACGGAAGGGCCATCCACGGCACTCATGCTTATCTTGAGGCTTTTAGTAGTATCCATCAACTTGTCTATGAACTGTAAGAGTAACCAAGTAGTTCGTACCGCGAACAACGGCTATTCGAATAGTTTGATAACCCTGCAGGGGTGTACCTCTTGACACACGCTTCCACCACTTATCGTCGTTTACTCGGCGTGTACACGGCAACCTTCAAGCGGAAGCCCAGCGAGGGTGTCGGGCACGACCTGACTAACTACTCTAGTCTCTCGTCCAGGTTTATCGCCTATTTGGGTTCCATCCGTGGGGAGATCCGGCCGGGGTGTCGCTCACGGCCCCAAACGATGTGTACAGGGTTCCCGAGTCACCAAACGGGCAACCGGTACACCGTGCCACGTACCTGTCGCATCACAACCCACCCCGAGGGTCAGCGTTGTGCACGACCTCCAGTAAGCTATAAACACCAGAAACTAGTTGCAACTCCTGGACAGAGATCAAGGGTAATTAATAAGCCGAGAGGGTCCATTGGTTTCGTGCCCAATGCATGGTAGTAACTGGAACTTGAAACACACATACAGATCTTGGGGTCCTATGTACGGTTCCAATGAAACAACCCACCACGTACTCCTACATGGCCTTTCATCGATACCTTTACCAAGCGTATTCCACATTTCCTTCTCTTTATCGAAAGATTGTTTCACTCTGATCCATCACCCAGATGAACCAGACCAGACACAACTCTAAGCATAGCAGGCAACATAAACAAATAGCATGGTGGATCACACATCACATGGCTCAATCAACTCCTACACATGCTAGTGGGTTTCAACTATTTACTGTGGCAATGACAGGTCATGCAAGGGAATAGGGTTCAACTACCGCAGCAAGTAGCAGTTCACGCGCTGTTGCCTTAATGCAGTAAAAGAGAGCAGGAGCGAGAAGATTGGGTTGTATCGGAATGATCAATGATTGCTTGCCTGACAAGGTAGTTGTCGGGTACTGCTCTTCAACTGGATACGCAGCAGTATCCTCGGGAGCAGGACCTAACACAGGGAATACCGGCGATACAATCATTAACAAACAAATGCAACAATATGATGCATGCTCATGACATGGCAAGATGCATGTGTGTTGGCTAATGCAACTAAAATCAGAAGGGTTTGAACCTATTTGAATCAAGGATTCAAATTGAAGTTCAAACTATTATTTAAATAAGTGCATAATCATGTTTCTGATGTATACAGCAAGTTAACTTGTTCAAACATGCATGAAACTAGTGCCATTGGAAAGATTGGATTTTTCTGATCATTTTTCATATATAAATCTTTTTCATCTGAGCTATGGTTGATTTTATATGAATTTTAGAAGTTTTGGGTATTTTCTGGAATTTCCTGAATTATTTTAAATCTTAAAATCCCAGAAAAACCTTTACTGCGTCAGCATGACATCATGCTGACGTCAGGCAGTCAACAGGGCCAGTCCAAGTCAAACCTGACTGGTGGGTCCCTCATGTCAGTGTCTCAGGAGCTAATTCCGGTCATAACCAGGGTTGACTGGGTTTGACTAACAGCGGGGGCCCACTGTCAGTGAATGTGGTGACTAAACTAATTACTGTTAGCTCCTAATCATCGGGCCACGTCAGCCCGCCGGAGTTTGGCCGGCGGCGACCATTTTGCACGGCGGTGACTCATCGGAATCCCTATTCCGGCATCCATTTGCCGCGCGGATGGGCTCGGTGTGCTCCTGGTGATGCACCGCATCCAGCGGTGCCACTGGTTGGACGAGGGGTCGCCGGAGTCGACGGCAACGAGCTCGTCCGCGGCGGTGCTCGCACGGAGTTGGTCGGGATGGTGTTGTAGTGCACGGGAGGAGGAGCTAAAGCTCGCTCTAACTTGCTGGTGACCTACTGAAGCTAATGGCGTGCTCAGCCACGAGGTACGGTGCCTATGGCCACGGCGGTGAGTTGGCCGGCGGCGGTGATCGTCGGTCAACAAAGGGGGCGGCGGCTACAAGGCCAAAACGAGCTCGTGGAGAGGGGGGTTCGAAGCGTGAGCTCACAACGGTCGCAGAGGGCGTCGAAGTGAGCTCGGGGACGGTCGGACGACGGCGTACGGGCGGCGGCGATCTCCGGTGCCGGAGGTTGAAGATGACGGCGAGGAGGACATTGCGGAGCTCCTGGCGTTGTGTGCGTCGGTGGGGAGCTTCGGGGCGATGCGGCGGAGCTAGTGGTGCTTCGGGGAGGCGAGGGGGTGGCGTAGAGCTCGGTGTCAGCGGTCGTCGGCGACGAGCTCGCTCGGGGGAGCTCGGCGGAGGGAAGAGAGGAAGGGAGAGACACGGGAAGGAGGGGGAAACGGTCGAGGTGGCTCCGTGGCTACGTTCTAGACCGTCCAGAGGGCCGAGGGGCCAGCCAGGGAGGCAGGAGGTGGCCGGCGCATCGGCGGCGCTCGCCACCGAGCTGCTTCGTGCGCTGGCGCGATGAAGAAGACGGGGATGCCCCTGGTGGGCTGGGCCGGCTGGGCCAGCAGGTAAGTGGGCTCAGGTAAGTGTTCTTCCTATTTTTCCTTTCTGTTTTCTTTCTGTTTTATTTCTTTTGCAGCTTTGTTCAATTAATAAAAATGCCTAAACATTTTTATAACTCATGACACTTGTCATATCTACTGTATATAATATGAACAGTAGGAAACATTATAGTTCATGATTATTTGAGCATTTAAAATATTTTATAGCATTTAAATGCCCAAATTCAAATACCATATGATTTAATCCAAAGCCCTAGGTTGTCCTAGAAAATTGTGCACCATTTTTGGCAAAGGTTTAAGACCAAGGCAGAAATGATGAACATTTTTGAAGGGCATTTTGGGTACATTGGAAAATATTTTAGCAAACCCTAGTTGTTAGGGGAGGGGTGCTGGGGTTTCTGTTAATCCCATTTCAAGTTTCTTTGAAAGTAAACATGATGCACACTCTAGTTAGGTCCTAATGCAAGTGCTAGCTAGGGATGTGACAACTCACCCCCACTTAAAAGAATCGCGTCCCGAGATTCGGGTTCCTCCGGAAAGAGGGTGGGGTACTCAAGTCGAAGACGATCCTCTCTTTCCCAAGTAGCTTCACTCTCAGAATGATGTGACCATTGAACCTTGAGAAACTTGATATTGTGGCGTCGAGTGGTGCGCTCGGTTTGATCAAGAATACGAACGGGGTATTCTCGATATGTGAGATTGTCTTGGAGATCAAGCGTTTCGTGGTCCACTCCGCGGATAGGATCCGAGAAGCAACGCCTGAGTTGAGAAACGTGGAAAACATCATGAACTCTGGAGAGGTGCGGAGGTAGTTCCAATTGGTAGGCAACTTCTCCTCGTTTGGCAAGAATGCGAAAAGGACCGATGTAACGAGGGGCCAATTTGCCTTTGATACTGAAGCGATGGGTTCCCTTAAGAGGAGTAACCCGAAGGTAAGCCTTAACGCCGACTTCAAAAGTCACAGCCTTATGATGACTATCATATTGGCTCTTTTGGCGAGACTGGGCTGTTTTCAATCTCTTGCGAACGATGCGAACTTGTTCCTCTGCTTCCTGGATCATATCCGGGCCAAAGAATTGTCTTTCCCCGGTCTCTGACCAGTTAAGAGGTGTTCGACACCTTCGTCCATATAGAACTTCGAAGGGGGCTTTGCCCAAGCTGGCTTGATAACTATTGTTATAAGCGAATTCGGCAAATGGAAGACATTTTTCCCATTCCATACCGAAAGAAATGACAGAGGCTCGAAGCATGTCTTCCAGAATTTGATTGACTCGTTCCACTTGACCACTTGATTGCGGATGGAAGGCAGTACTGAAAGAGAGATGAGTTCCCATAGCATTCTGGAAACTTTCCCAAAATCGTGAAGTGAAAAGACTTCCACAGTCTGAGTTAATCTCCAACGGTACACCATGAAGTGATACTATTCGAGAGATATATAAGTCTGCTAGCTGGCTAGCGGTAATACTCTCCCGAACAGGCAGGAAATGAGCTACTTTAGAGAGGCGGTCGATAACGACGAAGATAGCATTATTCCCTTTCCTGGTCCTGGGAAACCCGGTAATGAAATCCATACCGACTTTGTCCCATTTCCATTCAGGAATAGCTAAAGTTTGAAGGGTGCCAGCAGGCCGTTGATGCTCTGCTTTGACTCGACGATAAACATCGCAGTTAGCAATGAACTGAGCGATTTCTCTCTTCATCCTAGTCCACCAGAATCTTTGACGTAGGTCTTGATACATTTTGGTACTACCGGGATGAATCGTAAGAGGAGATTTATGAGCCTCCTTGAGGATCAAACGTCTTAGGTTTCGTACTTTAGGAACCACTAAACGGTTACTAAAGAATACGAGTCCTTGATCATCAATTGAGAAACATCATGCAACTCCATTCTTGATGTTCCTCCTAATACGGGAAATTCCGGGATCAACCTTCTGTGCTTTGATGACCTGATCCAAAAGGGTAGGTTTCGCCACCAAGGTGGAAAGAAATCCTCGAGGAACAATGTGAAGGTTAAGCTTGCGAAATTCCTCATGGAGAAGTGGTTGACTTTGTTGTAACATTAAATTGTTACAATATGACTTACGACTTAGTGCATCAGCCATGACATTGGCCTTTCCAGGAGTGTAAGTGATTCCTAAGTCGTAGTCGGTGAGCAACTCAACCCAACGTCTTTGCCTGAGATTCAAATCCGGTTGGGTGAAGATATACTTCAAACTTTGGTGATCAGTGAAGATTTCACAGCGATTACCAAGAAGGTAATGTCGCCATGTTTTGAGTGCATGGACTACAGCTGCAAGCTCTAGATCATGAGTAGGATAGTTATCCTCATGTGGACGCAACTGTCGAGATGCGTATGCAATCACTTGACGATCTTGCATGAGGATGCAACCTAGTCCTTGTCGCGAGGCGTCGCAATAGATTATAAAATCCTTGGAAAAGTCTGGTGGTACCAGTACAGGTGCAGATGTCAGGCGTCTTTTCAGTTCCTGAAAACTGGACTCGCACTGTGGGGTCCACTCAAACTTTTTATCTTTCTTGAGGAGTTCGGTTAGAGGTTTAGCAACCTTGGAGAAATTCTCGACGAAACGTCGGCAATAGCTTGCTAAGCCAAGAAAACTCCTAACTTGCTTGACCGATTCAGGGGGAGTCCAATCAAGGACGGCTTGAACTCGCTCGGGATTGACAGCAATACCCTTGCCAGAGATCACATGACCTAGATAGGTTACTTCTGGCAACCAAAATTCACATTTAGAGAATTTGGCATAAAGGCGGTGCTCTCGAAGCTTCGTCAATACCAGCCTTAAATGCTCGGCATGATCTTCCTTGTTCTTGGAGAAAATGAGTATATCATCGAGGTATACCACGACGAATTTATCCAAATACTCCATGAATATAGAATTCATTAACCGAGAAAAGGTAGCTGGGGCATTTGTTAATCCGAAGGACATGACGGTGTACTCATATTGGCCATAACGAGTAACGAAAGCCGTTTTAGGAATGTCCCCGTTTTTTATTTTGATTTGATGGTAGCCCAACCTCAAATCCATCTTAGAGAAGACTGAGGATCCAGCGAGCTGATCATACAGGTCGTTGATCCTGGGAAGCGGATACTTATTCTTTATGGTGACCAGATTGACAGGTCGGTAATCTACAACCATCCGCTCCGTTCCATCCTTCTTCCTGACGAAGAGGACGGGGCAAGCCCAAGGGGAAGAACTAGGACGGATGAAACCTTTCTGCAAGGACTCATCGAGTTGTTTCTTTAGCTCAGCTAATTCTAGTGGTGCCATCTTATAGGGTCTCTTAGAGATTGGGACAGTTCCAGGGATAAGATCTATCACGAACTCGACATCTCTGTCAGGTGGAACTCCTGGCAGTTCTTCTTGAAAAACATCCAGGAAGTCACGGACTACCGGGATATCTTCGATTTCTGGTAGAGGACTGGCATTAAGAGAATAGAGCTGACGTTCAGCCATTCGGGCCAAGACATTGACTATCTTGCCGGATGGATGTGTAAGTTGAACGGTCCTAGTAAAGCAATCAATCTTGGCATAATGAGTTGTCATCGAATCCATACCCAAGATGATGTTTATGTCCAAGGACTTGAGAGCGATTAAAGATGCAAGGAAAACAAGTCTATCGACAAGGATTTCATTTCCATGGCTTACCCTAGAGGTTTGCCACTTTGAACCAGGAGTTTGAATAACCATGGAAGTAGGCATGTCACAAAAAGTCATGTTGTGCAACCGAGCATAGCTCTCAGATATGAACGAATGGGATGCTCCAGTATCGAAAAGAACAGATGCCGGATGGCAGTTTACGAGAAGCGTACCAAGGACGACGTTAGGATCCTCATAAGCTTCTTCCGCAGAAACATAGTTGACATGACCACGTGCAGTGGGGATTGGCCTGACATAGTTCACCTTGCCGGTTGGCTTACCACGGCCAACGAGTTTTCCTGGCTGATTCTGGGGACAATTACGCATGTAGTGTCCCGGTTCTCCACACTTGAAACATGTCACAGTGGTGGTGCGTGGAGCAAAGTTGGAGGGTGGACCTCCATAGGTCTTAGCAGGTGCAAACTGTTGAGTTGGACGAGGCGCCTCATAGGATGGCCTCGGTGTATACTTGGGTGGCAGAGCAGTGTTAGGAACCCACACACGGCGCTTGTGAGAGCCAGAGCCGGATGAGGAACCAAAGTCTCGAGTATGCTTGCGGGTGGCCTCGAAGTCGGTCTGGCCTGTCTCAGCACTGATAGCCTTGTTAACCAACTTCTGGAAGGAGGTGCACTCGTGCAGACATAGATCTCGACGAAGTTCAGGGCTGAGTCCCTTGCGGAACCTCGCCTGTTTCTTGGCATCGGTGGATACTTCATCAGGTGCATAGCGTGCCAGATTACCAAACTCGCGACTATAGTCGTCCACAGTTAAACGGCCCTGGGTGAAATTGCAGAATTCCTCCCGCTTGCGATCCATGAGACCTTCCGGAATATGGTGTTCACGGAATGCCTCACTGAACTCAACCCAGGTAGTGACTTGGCCAGCAGGACGCATAGCTTCAATGTTTTCCCACCAAAGACTGGCAGGGCCCTCAAGATGGTAGGCGGCGTAGATAACCTTGTCAGCTTCGGCCACACGGGCAGAGTGTAGCTTGTGGGTGATGCTACGTAGCCAGTCATCAGCATCCAGAGGTTCAGTGGAGTGATGGAACTTTGGTGGACACATCTTGATAAAATCGTGGATTGACACCACGTCATTCCTCTGACGGAACCCAGTGTTCTGCTCTATGCATTCCAGCAGATGGTTGGTCTCTCTCTTGTTCCGTTCTGCTTCAAGCATAACTTCCGCCAAAGAGGGTGGCTGGGGCAGATTTCCATCTCTAGCCCCACTAGCCTCACCCTGCTCCTGAGCAGCAGGAGTGTTGCGAGTGTTGACCATCCTAGGAAAACAAAACAACGGTTTAGACAAGGATGGCAAAAATTTGACATAGAAGTGCAGAATGTAATGGATGACACAGAATGTAGAGATGTTCATCCGTACGACATGGTAATATAGGAACTGCTATATATACACCAATGGTCATACACACCATACAAAGTTTAGTACAAGCCAAGGCTAAAGTACAACTGTGGTGAAAGACGATACATCCCATCAGAGGCATTCCAAGCTCCTATACATTATTTAACTACACCTCCGGAACTCAGTACACACTAAGTCATATTCCACAAGACGCGCAGGACTGTGGAAATACAACTACTACAATACTACTACTACCACGGACTAGCTCAGACATTCGCGTAGTAATCCTCGTAGAGATTACCACCGTAGCCTGGAAGTGGTACAGACGGATCTTGGAACTCGCGAGCACTCGATGGCTGAGGACCATAAGGGCATGGGTGTGGTCTCGGTCTCGATGCTGGTGGTAACCGACGCCCACGTGGAGGTGTAATACCCCCAACGTCACGCCAATCCATGCGATCAGGCAGACAAGTCCGCACAGGATACAAATCCCGCATGTCCAGATATCCGGCGTGCACAGCAGGTGCAAGCCGTGTCAAAGTAGTCCAGTGAGCGGCTCGGGTGTTATACAGCTCCATTCGGAGGGCACGGACCTCACGGTACCTATCCTCCAACATCTGAACAGTAGTCTGAAGCAGTGGCTCTTCATGAGCAGCATCAGTATACAGACCAGTGTAGTAGCCTTCCTCTCCGGGGAGTGAAGCTGGCATGTAACAGAACTCAGTGTTCAGCAACAGGGCATGCCTAGCATGAAGAATGGTCATCATCGAATAAGCGGCATCCTGCACTGCCATCTCGATGGTAATCCCGAGTCCATAAGACCAATGGATGGGATCATTAGCTCCGGGATATGAGGGGTATATCCGGACTATGCAGAAATACTGACTTTGATTGAAATCCCGATACTGTTCCTCCACGGTGTATTCAGGATACCAGCGATAACCGGTCTCAGTCATCACACGGACTAGCATGGCCGTGTGACCGGGCACATTAATGCACCGA
Source organism: Secale cereale (assembly GCA_902687465.1). Lineage (NCBI taxonomy): Eukaryota > Viridiplantae > Streptophyta > Magnoliopsida > Poales > Poaceae > Secale > Secale cereale. The sequence continues at coordinate 169,563,303 of LR738712.1, forward strand.
GTCAAACGAACCACTTGGTGAGGGATGCGGCCAGACATCTGAAACACGAAATAATGCAAAGGCATTAGTGTTTCTGGAAGAAATCGGGCAGCATAACAACTGTAAATGCTCAAACAAAGATTTGAGACATCATACAAATGATAGCATAGCCACTCAACAATTCCATATCAAGGTTCCGGGTTCAACAATCATCATACTTAAAGGATAGAAACTGAACTGAGGCTTGAAACCAACAATCCTAAGAGTCTACGAATTAGTAACACGTGAACCTAGTAAGGATAATAGGCCTAGTCCTAAATCCCCGTAGAAAGAATAGACAGACTCAGATCAGAAGGGCATAAGGTAAAGGAGTAAAAAGAGCCTTACGTTCCCTTCCACAATCAATTCCCCTACATATAACTAAGAATTTTTCTAGACTCAACATCGACCAGTTTGGCTTGAGAAACCTACAGGCAGTCCAGCTCTGATGCCAACGCTGTCAGGATGCCGATCCTAAGTCACACCGATCTAGCTGTAACACGTCATATCACTTTGCGGCCTCACGCACGGTAACCCCACGGGTGCCACCTTACCTGGCCCGGGACCGTTTGCGCATTTTGGCACACGTATATGACAGTGTCGCTAGCATCCATATGACGGAGAATCCGGGCCGACATGGCTAGTTATAAACCAAAAGTGGCACTAAATTACAGAGACAGGCATCCATGACCCAGCAACGAACGTGTCGGTCATCAACGTATGAACCCAAGTCGTAGCAAGCTACATGGACTTAAAGCAACAACGCGTGACATTTCCCCTAAGGGACAGACACAGGAACGAAGAAGGACACATGCCGGCCAGCCTACGTGTTCCGAGCAGTAGCAAGCTACCAAGGCTCATTGGAATCACTAGGAGGCATTTCCCTGTAAGGTAGGCTACCAAAGGAAAACAACTAGGTGTCGGATCCCACACATACCAAGCATTTCAATCATACACGCAATATGCTCAATATGTGCAAATACAACATTGCATCACAACAGAACTCTATGACTCAAAGTACTTTATTTAAAAGGCTCCAAGAGCCATACATAACATATCCATACAAGGTAGGGGTCACATGACCCAACACTCAAGTCATACAGTCATACAAACACAAGCGGAAGCTACATGTCTGAGTACAGACAACTTAGAAAATAAAACAGGCTTGGTGTAGCCTGACTATCTACAAGGTCCTTCCCAAGCTCCAGATCACCGTCTGGGAGTCACGCTACTCGTCGACATGAACGTCTATGTAGAACCCATCAGCAGGGGCAGGGTTCTCCTCTGCAACAGTTATTAAGCAAACATGAGTACAAAGGTACTCAGCAAGTCTTACCACAGAACCTATCATACATGCAACATTATCAAAAGGGGGTAGTGGAGTTTATAGCAAAATGCCAGCTTTGACCTTGGCTAACCTATACTACAACTCTCAACGGATTGCAAGATGTTATTACGAACACGAGTCCTCTACTCACCACATCAATACACTACCGAGGATCCTCTTCCGTCATCCTACGGAAGGGCCATCCACGGAACTCACGCTTATCTTGAGGCTTTTAGTAGTATCCATCAACTTTCCTATGAACTGTAAGAGTAACCAAGTAGTTCGTACTGCGAACAACGGCTATTCGAATAGTTTGATAACCCTGCAGGGGTGTACCTCTTCACACACGCTTCCACCACTTATCGCCGTTTACTCGGCGTGTACTCGGCAACCTTCAAGCGGAAGCCCAGCGAGGGTGTCGGCCACAACCTGACTAACTACTCAAGTCTCTCGTCCAGGTTTATCGCCTATTTGGGTTCCATCCGTGGGGAGATCCGGCCGGGGTGTCGCTCACGTCCCCAAACGATGTGTACAGGGTTCCCGAGTCACCAAACGGGCAACCGATACACCATGCCACGTACCTGTCACATCACAACCCACCCCGAGGGTCAGCGTTGTGCACGACCTCTAGTAAGCTATAAACACCAGAAACTAGTTGCAACTCCTGGACAGAGATCAAGGGTAATTAATAAGCCGAGAGGCTCCATTGGTTTCGGGCCCAATGCATGGTAGTAACTGGAACTTGAACCACACATACAGATCTCGGGTCCTATGTACGGTTCCAATGAAACAACCCACCACGTACTCCTACATGGCCTTTCATCGATACCTTTACCAAGCGTATTCCACACCTCCTTCTCTTTATCGAAAGATTGTTTCACTCTGATCCATCACCCAGATGAACCAGACCAGACACAACTCTAAGCATAGCAGGCAACATAAACAAATAGCATGGTGGATCACACATCACATGGCTCAATCAACTCCTACACATGCTAGTGGGTTTCAACTATTTACTGTGGCAATGACAGGTCATGCAAGGGAATAGGGTTCAACTACCGCAGTAAGTAGCAGTTCACGCGTTGTTGCCTTAATGCAGTAAAAGAGAGCAGGAGCGAGAAGATTGGGTTGTATCGGAATGATCAATGATTGCTTGCCTGACAAGGTAGTTGTCGGGTACTGCTCTTCAACTGGATACGCAGTAGTATCCTCGGGAGCAGGACCTAACACAGGGAATACCGGCGATACAATCATTAACAAACAAATGCAACAATATGATGCATGCTCATGACATGGCAAGATGCATGTGTGTTGGCTAATGCAACTAAAATCAGAAGGGTTTGAACCTATTTGAATCAAGGATTCAAATTGAAGTTCAAACTATTATTTAAATAAGTGCATAATCATTTTTTTGATGTATACAGCAAGTTAACTTGTTCAAACATGCATGAAACTAGTGCCATTGGAAAGATTGGATTTTTCTGATCATTTTTCATATATAAATCTTTTTCATCTGAGCTATGGTTGATTTTATATGAATTTTAGATGTTTTGGGTATTTTCTGGAATTTCCTGAATTATTTTAAATCTAAAAATCCCAGAAAAACCTTTACTGCGTCAGCATGACATCATGCTGACGTCAGGCAGTCAACAGGGCCAGTCCAAGTCAAACCTGACTGGTGGGTCCCTCATGTCAGTGTCTCAGGAGCTAATTCCGGTCATAACCAGGGTTGACTGGGTTTTACTAACAGCGGGGGCCCACTGTCAGTGACTGTGGTGACCAAACTAATTACTGTTAGCTCCTAATCATCGGGCCACGTCAGCCCGCCGGAGTTTGGCCTGCGGCGACCATTTCGCACGGCGGTGACTCGTCGGAATCCCTATTCCGGCATCCATTTGCCGCGCGGATGGGCTCGGTGTGCTCTTGGTGATGCACCGCATCCAGCGGTGCCACTGGTTGGACGAGGGGTCGCCGGAGTCGACGGCAACGAGCTCGTCCGCGGCGGTGCTCGCACGGAGTTGGTCGGGATGGTGTTGTAGTGCACGGGAGGAGGAGCTAAAGCTCGCTCTAGCTTGCTGGTGACCTACTGAAGCTAATGGCGTGCTCAGCCACGAGGTACGGTGCATATGGCCACGGGGGTGAGTTGGCCGGCGGGGGTGATCGTCGGTCAGGAAAGGAGGCGGCGGCTACAAGTCCTAAACGAGCTCGTGGAGAGGGGGGTTCGAAGCGTGAGCTCACAGCGGTCGCACAGGGCGTCGAAGTGAGCTCGGGGACGGTCGGACGACGGCGTACGGGCGGCGGCGATCTCCGGTGCCGGAGGTTGAAGATGACGGCGAGGAGGACGTTGCGGAGCTCCTGGCGTCGTGTGCGTCGGTGGGGAGCTTCGGGGCGAGGCGGCGGAGCTAGTGGTGCTTCGGGGAGGCGAGGGGGTGGCGTAGAGCGCGGTGTCAGCGGTCGTCGACGACGAGCTCGCTCGGGGGAGCTCGGCGGAGGGAAGAGAGGAAGGGAGAGACACGGGAAGGAGGGGGAAACGGTCGAGGTGGCTCCGTGGCGACGTTCTAGACCGTCCAGAGGGCCGAGGGGCCAGCCAGGCAGGCAGGAGGTGGCCGGCGCATCGGCGGCGCTCGCCACCGAGCTGCTTCGTGCGCTGGCGCGACGAAGAAGACGGGGATGCCCCTGGTGGGTTGGGCCGGCTGGGCCAGCAGGTAAGTGGGCTCAGGTAAGTGTTCTTCCTATTTTTCCTTTCTGTTTTCTTTCTGTTTTATTTCTTTTGCAGCTTTGTTCAATTAATAAAAATGCCTAAACATTTTTATAACTCATGACACTTGTCATATCTACTGTATATAATATGAACAGTAGGAAACATTATAGTTCATGATTATTTGAGCATTTAAAATATTTTATAGCATTTAAATGCCCAAATTCAAATACCATATGATTTAATCCAAAGCCCTAGGTTGTCCTAGAAAATTGTGCACCATTTTTGGCAGAGGTTTAAGACCAAGGCAGAAATGATGAACATTTTTGAAGGGCATTTTGGGTACATTGGAAAATATTTTAGCAAACCCTAGTTGTTAGGGGAGGGGTGCTGGGGTTTCTGTTAATCCCATTTCAAGTTTCTTTGAAAGTAAACATGATGCACACTCTAGTTAGGTCCTAATGCAAGTGCTAGCTAGGGATGTGACACTGTTCATCAGGACGGGTGTGGCGTACCGCAAAACGTAGGAACCAGACTTGTGTTGGAGCGCTACGGTCGAAACGGGGGTCCTGTTCATCGGGAGGGGTGTGGCGTACTGCAAAACGGGACTCGACGGGATACTGTTCATCACCACCGTTGACCCCCTCTAGCCTCCAAGGGCTAGTATTCATCTACCGTCGACCTCCTCCAGCCTCCACCAGCGACTGTTCAGCCTCCACCGCGCGCTACTCCACCGACTACTGTTCAACCAGCCCTCTCCATGGGCTCCTGTTCAACCACCCCTCCACGGGCTACTGTTCATCCAGCCCTCCACCGTCTACTGTTCATGGATCCTCCATGGGGTGGTCCTGTTCATGCAGCCTTCCACGGGGTCCTGTTCATGCAGCCCCAACCGGCTCGATCGAACGGGTCCTGTTCATGCAGAGGCAACACCACGGGGTCCTGTTCAGCCACCCCCACCGGGAACTGTTCATCCAAACCCCCCTAGCAGCACTCACTGTTCATGTAGAGGCAGCATCGATCGGCTTTAGTTAGCAGCAATAGCGAAGGAATCGCTCGATTGGGTTCAGTTAACAGCCATCGATCGATCGCTCGGGTTCATTAACGCGTAGCCTGCAGTGCAATCGCTCGGGTTCAGTTAGAGCCCAACGCCTCGCGGGTTCAGTTAGAGCCTAACGCCTTTCACCCACGTGCGTGCGTGTACGAGAGAAACACGCATCACTCGGCCCCAACCACCCACCGTAACCGGGAACACCCCGATATTTTCCTCGCCCTCGCTTCTACCACGGTTTTTTCCATCATGGATGGCCCAAAGAATGTCATGCAGCTGCGTCTCCGGCCTGCCCAGGATGAAAAGCCCAATTTATGTCATGATTTGTTGTCATAGAAGTAGGACCCCAACACATCTATGATGATACCATGTTTGGTCACAATTATTGTCATAGAAGTGTCATAAGTATGACAGAAGAAAGTTTTGTTCGACCCAAAATGTCATGGATGTGTCTTTTTTTGTAGTGGATAGGCTAGACATCTAGGGTTTAGCCATTACGATCTCAAGGTAGATCAACTCTTGTATCCCCATATCCATCAAGATCAATCAAGCAGGAAGTAGGGTATTACCTCCATTAAGAGGGCCTGAACCTGGGTAAACATCTTGTCCTTGTTCCCCCTGTTAACGACTAATCCTTATATACACAGTTTGGGACCCCCTACCCGAGATCCGCTGGTTTTGACACCGACAGTGGGCACAACCCACCTGGGCGTGCCAGGGGGCACCCCCAGGTGCTTCTCTGGCCCACTGGATGTCTTCTGGTCCAAAAAAACTCCAAAAAGTTTCACTGCATTTGGACTCCGTTTGATATTGATTTTCTGCAATGTAAAAAACAAGCAAAAAATTGCAACTGGCACCGGGCACTATGTCAATAGGTTAGTCCCAAAAATGATATAAAGTAGATATAAAATGGTAAAACATCCAGGAATGATTATATAACTACAAGGAACCGGCAAAAAGTATAGATAAGTTGGAGACGTATCACACACGCCAAGATATTCCAGGCCACCTTGGAATCCAGCATGCAACCCACGTGCGAAAAGGCGGCGGTGGCCATTGAGGGAGTCTTGGATTTGGGGTCCATGAGGATCCGGACTACCGAAGCTCGGCCGTATAGATGGGCCGTGAAGATGAAGATAAACGGACGTCCTCGTGTCCGGTTAGGACTCTTGTATATGTAGAATGGCAGAATAGATGTTCGGATACATTGATTCCTTTCTTCCCAAGCAACCTTTGTAACCCTAGGTCTCCTCCGGTGGATATATAAACTGGAGGGTCTAGTCCGTAGAGGGTATCAGAATCACAATTACATAGGCTAGACTCCTAGGGTTTTAGCCATTACGATCTTGAGGTAGATCAACTCTTGTAAACCCATATTCCTAAAGATCAATCAAGAAGGAAGCAGGGTATTACCTCAATCGAGAGGGCCTGAACCTGGGTAAAACATCGTGTCCCCAGTCTCCTGTTACCATCGATCCTTAGACGCACAACTTGGGCAGCCCTACCCGAGATCTGCCGGTTTTGACACTGACAGTGGTGCTTTAATTGAGAGCTCTGATGTGCGCTCGTGAGAAGCCATCGATGGCTCGTCTCATCGTCAATGGTGATATCACCCTCGGAAACAACCTGGCCATGGGCCAGATCCTTCATCTCGGCGGGTTTGCTGTATGCGCCCGCATGGCTGACAGGCCGACTGCGCTCCCCGTGGTCATCGACCACCACTCCTATATTTGCTCCGACCACTTCGATGAAACGATGTCGACGGATTTTTTGTCCTTAAATGAGCTATTGGATCGCATTGCCGCCTTGGGGCTTTCATCGCCCAATGATCAGATCGGGCTTAAAGGCGGTCAGGAGGAAGTCAATTCCACCGCGATCACTCACTTGGTGGCGGCCATCGAGGACCGAGCCGAAGATATTTCACCTCCCGAAACGGAGACTGGTGCTATTCGGATCTCTGAACCCTTCGAGAAGAACACACCTCTGTCAGGTGTCACTTCATGTCTTTTGAGCCTAGGGACAGACATCGGGCCCACAGAACATTCATATGAAGCAATCCAAACCCATTGCCCCATAAATTATCCCAACCCACTGCCTCAAAGCATGTTGGGTACTCCAGGGGAGAAAGATTTTGATGCCTTTACTGTCTCTGAGTCATTTTCCTCAAACAATCGGTGCAAGAGAGAAAATCGCGAACTTGCCGAAGTTCATAAAATCAGCACTACAAGCCCATGGAACGACATGGCAATTACTTTCTCTACCAAAGATGAACCACGAGTCCACCCGGTCCGAGCCACAACCGCTCTTCTACTAAACCCAATAGTAGATGGCTTTGGCCTCACTAAAGTACTCATGGACGGGAGCAGCTGACTCAATCTCATATATGAGGACACACTTGCAAAATTACAGGTCGATAGATCCCGTATTGAACAAAGTAATACAACCTTTAGAGGAATTATTCCCAGCCGGGAAGCCCGATGTTTGGGCAGCATTAAGTTCGACGTAGTATTTGGTACACCCAAGAATTCTAGGGCGAGACGCTTTCTCATGCTTTCAAGCTATAACCCATTATGGGTACATGAAGCTCAAAATGCCAGGCACGAATGGAATAATCACAGTTGCAAGTGATTCAGATAGAGCACTCCGTGCCGAGAACAAAACCGCATCCTTAGCACTAGAGGCACTATTTGAAGCCCTCACGGCCGAAGAATTAACCACCTGACGATCTAAGGAGGACAAGGATGACGTAGTCCTTGATAAGAAATCGGAATCTACCTCCTTCAAGCCCGCAGATGAAATTATCAAATTTCAAGTGCACCCAATGGACCCCAACAAGACATCATCCATTGGGGCACAGCTGGACCCGACGGTAGACAGCGCCTTGCGCGCCTTCCTTCGCGAAAACTGGGACATATTTGCTTGGAATCCTTCATACATGCCGGGAATCCCACGCAGGCTGGCCGAACACAGCCTTAACATCATGAAAGGGTTCAAGCTAGTCAAGCAGTCACTATGATACTTTCCCGAATCCAAAAGACAAGCGATGCGAGAAGAGTTGGCCAAGTTACTGGAAGTCGGATTCATAAGGGAAATTAAACACCCGGACAAGCTAGCCAGCTTAGTCATGGTACTAAAGAAGGACAAATCCTTGCGCCTTTGTGTCGACTTCACAGACTTAAACAAGGCTTGCCCTAAGGATCCCTTTCCGTTGCCCCGCATTGATCAAATTATCGATGCAACCGCATGACATGACTCGTTGTGTTTCCTTGATGCTTACTCCGGATACCATCAGATAAAAACGAAGGAATCCGACCAGGCCACGACGGCATTTATCACTCCGTACAGCCCCTTTTGTTTCAACACTATGCCATTCAGACTAAAAAACACTGGTGCCACGTATCAACGCATGATTCAAACATGCTTAGAGAATCAAATTGGCCAGACAGTGGAGGCATACATTGACGATATATTCATCAAGACTAAACACGTCGAAACATTGGTGGATGATCTCCGCCTTACATTCGATAACCTCCGAACATATGACATACAGCTCAATCCGGAAAAATGCGTCTTCGGCGTTCCGGTCGGAAAGTTATTAGGGTTCATCGTATCCCATAGAGGAATTGAAGCGAACCCAACTAAAATCCGGGCCCTGTCACAGCTAACTACGCCAACCGATCTAAAACAAGTGCAAAATCTAGCAGGTTGCGTAGCGGCCTGGAGCCGCTTTATCTCCAGATTAGGAGAGAAAGCAGTACCACTTTATAGACTGCTGAGACGCACAAGCAACTTTGAATGGACGGGTGTGGCCACTTCCGGATTGGAGGAGATAAAAACCCTATTAGGAGGCAACCCAATCCTAGCCAATCCAAGTGTTGGCGAGCCAATGCTGCTTTATATCTCAGCCACTCACCAGGTAGTGAATTAGGTACTCGTCATCGAATGAGACAAAGAGGGACATAAATTGCCTGTTCAAAAACCCGTATACTATGTATCCGAGGTTCTCACACCATGTAAATCACGATACACCCATTACCATAAAATTGCCTATGTGCGGAATTCATGGCATCTCGAAAGCTCCGACACTACTTTCAAGAGTGTTCAAGCACAGTGGCATCCGGGGTACCACTCAACGATATCGTAAAAAATAAATAAGCCACAGGACACATAGCCAAATGGGCCATCGAGCTCTTACCGTTCGAAATAACATACAAACCACGCTGGACTATTAAGTCCCAGGTGTTGGCCGACTTCGTCGCGGAATGGACCAAAGCCGGACTCCTTAAAGAGTACGAAGCATACTCCCACCGGACTATGTATTTCGACGGCTCCAAAATGCTAGCCGGATTGGGGGCCGGTGTCATCTTGATAACTCCAACAGGGGATACAGTCCGCTAAGTGTTGTAGATCATGTATATGGACTCAAACAATGTGGCCGAATATGAGGCACTACTGCACGGTCTCCGCATGGCTGTATCCATGGGCATACAACGCCTCGAGGTGCACAGAGACTCAAACCTCAGCATATCTCAGGTAAATAGAGAATTTGACATGAAGGATTCAAAGATGGCAGCTTATCAAAATGCCATATTAAAAATCTCGGCTCGATTTGAGGGGCTGGAATTTCACCATGTAGCTTGGGATAGTAACCAGGCAACGGATATACTTGCTCGTATGGGCGCTAAACGCGGCCCAGTCCCGTCTAATACCTTTGTAGAAAGGTTGTTCAAGCCATCAGTGACATGCCAGGATGAGAGCAAAGACGCTAACCTGGACCCGAACATGCCCCCGACCGAACTCAATATAGATATCATCAGGGACTCAGACATGGAAAAACATCCGCGGCTCACGAGATCATGGTTGTCATAGCCCCCAGAACCGAGCCTTTCCTAGCCTACCTTAATAGGCAAGAGCTCCCCAATGACCAAAATGAGGCTGCCGCATAAATCGGCGCTCTAAAGCCCATAAGGTTCATGAAGGAGAACTATACAAGAAAAGCACTACTAGTACTCTCCAACGGTGCATCTCCGAAGAGGAGGGACGACAACTTCTAGCCGAAATACACGCTGGCATGGGCGGCCATCATGCCACAGCTCGAGCTCTAGTAAGCAAGGCTTTCCGAACATGTTTCTTCTGGCCAACTGCGTGAGCAGATGTTCATACCCTAGTCCAACATTGTGTTGGATGCCAGCTTTTCGGAAATCAAAGTCACATGCCTCCCACCGCTATGAGAACCATCCCCATTACTTGGCCCTTGGCGGTCTGGAGCTGGATATGGTCGGACCTCTTAAAGGGGGAAGCCATAAAAATAAATATTTAATGATTATGGTGGACAAATTCACTAAATGGATACAAGCCAAGCTAGTCAGAACAGCTAAGGCAGGGCCAGTGATAGATTTTATATCCGGTGTAGTACACCGTTATGGTGTCCTGCACAATATTATCACAGGTAACGCCTCCAACTTCATAGCTAATGAGGTGAAAAATTGGTACGCCAAGTTAGGCATTAAACTTGATTACACCTTTGTGTACCATCCTCAAACACATGGTCAAGTCGAAATAACCAATAGCTTGATAATGAGCGGCATTAAACCCCGACTAGTGCGCTCCCTGCGGGAGTCAGATAAACGCTGGGTTGAGGAGCTCGACTTCGACTATGGGGGCTGCGGACCACACCTAACAGGACAACCGGGTACACGCTTGTTTTCATGGTGTACGACGCAGAGGCTATTTTGCCCTGCGATATTATACATGACTCACCTCGAGTGCGAATGTATGAAGAGCGAGAGGCCGAGCTCGATCGGCAGGACGACCTAGCCAACCTTGAAGAGGAGCGCGATATCGCGCAGGCCCGTTCCGCATTCCATCAACAATAGGCCAGGCGATACCAAAGCAGAGAAGTGCAGGCCAAAACATACAATGTTGGCAAACTCGTTTTACGCCACTCGGAGAAGAAAAAGGACAAGCTCAAACCAAGATGGGAGGGCCCCTTCATTATTTACGAAGTACTCACCGGTGGAGCATATCGCCTTCGAAATGCGTCAGACAATAGCCTTGAGACGAACCCATGGAACACTACCAGGCTCCGACGATTCTACGGATAATTCGGTAGCACCTTTTATTCTCTTTTATAGTTTAGGCCTTATCCCTTATTTTATTTTTCCCCTTCCTTTCTTATTTTTTCCTTACCGACAAGTGTTCGGCTTAACAAAACTGTTACAGGGTAAAGCATCCTCTAATGTATATACCTCAAAATACATGGGGGCTTCTATAACGAAGCCCATTATTAAAAAGCATATTGCTTACAATACTCATGTCATCTGTTTCATACAGTCTCCTCGCCTTTATATGCACCTTTATGACTTAAGTTTTTGCCAAGCTGGGTTGCCTGGCTCTTGAGTTTATACCCTACGTTCCCGATTGTTCGGATAGGGAGTAAAGGGAGCACCTCTGCGATTGTTACAACCGGGTAATCCGGACATGTAATGTAATGCCCAGGATGTGACTATGTCTCCCACGTGTCAAGGCACGACTTAGAGACATAAGCGCATTCTAGAATGATCTCAAGTATGGTATCTTTGCACATGTCATGTAGAAGTTCAGGGATGAAATTGTAAAAGATAGTTGGCTTACACTCGCCACATCACACAATGAATACAATAACATACTACCATCCAAATAACACAGGGTCCGTCTACAGACGAAATCCAAACAAGAAAGATACCATAAACACAAGGCCGGATCCTCCTAGTAAGAACCACTATTGATCGTCGGGATATGAAACATAGTAACGACCACACTCCTCATCGAACTCCAAGTGAAGTTCTGAACCATCTCTTGCATTGATCTCAGCGGTACCTACATCTGGTGTGCGTTGAATCTGTGAGCCACAAGGACTCAGCAATCCCGTTCCCGGGTATCAAAACTACCAAAGCCTTAGGTGTGGAAAGGCTATAAAAGTGGTTGCATCAAGCACTAAGCACTAGCTTACGAGTTTAGAGCGAGATGAGAACAAGTGCCAACGGTCGCCAAGTCGATAAAGAAGTGATCCTAGCTACTCACGGTCAAACATAACCCCACCGTGTTCACTTCTCGAAGCCCTTCAGAAAGAGACCATCACGGTTACGCACACAGGTAGTGTATTCTTAAGGATATGGTCTCAAGCTATCTACAACCGGATATTAACAGATTCCCATCTGCCACATAACCGCGGGCATGGCTTTCGAAAGATCAAACCCTGCAGGGGTGTCCAACTTAGCCCATCACAAGCTCACGATCTACGGAGTCACAATTCCAAAGTGGGAAGACCCGAGTATTCTCAGAATCCCGTGCTCAAGATATTTCGACAAAGGTAAAACTAATCTAGCAAGACCTCCCAGCGTGCCGACACCCTGATAGTAGCCGCGTGTATCTCGTCTCAAGCCACGACCGGATGCGTGATCCTACAGGTAAAACCAGCCCTCGGGTTTCCCCAAGGTGGCCCCGCATAACCCCTAGTTTGGACCAACACTCATGAGGAGCACTGGCCCGGGTTGTTAATTAAGAACTCAGGTTTGCAACGCCCAATGAAAGTTTTTAGTTATTAGGCAAATGTAAAACCAATGTTGGGCCTTGCTGGAAAAGCTTTAAGCATTGTGAATTATCAAGGGGGGCCCATAAACCCCAACCGTGTTAGGAATGCAAAATCAAGGAACATAACACAGGTTTATCGGGTCCTAAGATGGCATGAGTGGAACAAAACACCAAGCAGAAGGCCAAGCCTTCCACTCATTGCCCATATATAGGTGCATTAGTTATAACAGGTATATGTTGTGTAATTTCAATAAACAGGTCCGAGCATGGAGCAATCTTCAAAACTTCATCTGCAACTAACAATGCTATAAGAGGGGCTGAGCAAAAGCGTACTTAGCCAATCAATGGTTTGCTAGGAAGGCGGTTAGAGTGTTTCATGGCAACAATAGGAGGCTGACAAATAGGAATAGGCATCGAGGCATATCTAAAGAGCGAGACAACTTGCATAGGAAAAGATAGAGGTGATATCGGGGAATGTTCATCTTGCCTGTTAAGTCCACGGAGGGATCGTAACCTTGCTCTTCAAACTCAGTCTCGATAGGAACCTCGAACTTTGAATCGTCACCGGGCTCTAACCAACACAACAATACAAACACCGGAACAACATTCAATCATCATGTAATGCTCAAACACATGATGCAAGATATGATGCACATGAATTTGGGCAGGATATGATGCATCTCAAAGAAACAAGATGGGTGCACATGTGGCATGGCAATAAGCAAGATCACAACACATGTAGGGACACAACATGCAAAAGGAACAAGAACAAACTTACTCACAATTGGTTGTGTAGTAGATTTAACCAAGCACCCAACAATTTTTACAAGTATTTTAACATGGCAAGGGGTGCAACTAGGAACAACAACAACAGGCTAGCATTTTAGATGGGCCGGAAAGAACACACAACAATTTCCGGAAACTCCCATGTACATAAGAACACATATAGGACAGTTCTGTAGCAACCATGTATTAGATTTGTTAAACATGCAAAGTGGCACCACCATCTAAATCTACACATGTTTCCACCCCAAAAGCATATAAAGTTTGTCAAATTTGGAGCTATGGTTATTTAGTTATGAATTTAACAAGTTTGAGCATGTTTTAAACACAAAGAATAATTCAAACAACAATTTAAATGTTTTTAAGATGGCAACAAACTGCACATAAATAATCTACACTAAAAACTAGGCAGTTTTCATATATAAAGTATTTTGAACAGATGCACAAATCAAAAGATATGAACTATGCAAAAGAAAAATGCAAAAACTGAATTGAAACAAAAACAGAAAAGAAAAGGGGCTACGCATACCCAGCCTGGACTAGCCCTAGCCACTGACTAGTGGGTCCAGGGGAACTGACGTGGCGTCTGCGGGTGTGGGAGTGGGTGTGAGTGTGCTGTGAGGCTGCCATGTGGGGCCAGCTTGTCAGAGAGACAGGGAAAGCAAAAAGGGGGGCTTATTCCACTGCCCTGGCGGGGATTCGAACCCGCGCTATTGGGTTAACTGAATGGGAGACAGACCACTAGGCTAGCTGCGTGCATCTGATAGAATATAGGTGCAAATACTGAAATATAAACCTCAACGACTAGCAAGGTCACTCAACGCCGGCGAGACAGAGGCAACGGCGAGGGCGTTGGGACAACTCCGGCGACCTAAAGGAGTGGCGGATGTGTGCGATGGATTCGCTGAGGACTCCCGCACCTCTTAGTGCCACTGGAAGAGCCAGACGACGACAGAGTCGATGCCGCCGAGCTATGACAGAAGCGGCGCGGTGGAGATGAACGCGGCGAGGCCAGGGCTCTACTCATAGCTATGCAGGGGGAAAACGACTAAGTTGAGCACGACGAAGCTAACGGGCATCTAAACGAAGCGAGAGGGGGTCGGAGCAGTCATCGGCGACGAGGTCCAACGGCGATGAGCTCGGGCGCTCGGCGAACTAGCCTCTAGACGGTGCAAAGGAAGGGGAAAAGGGCACGGGGAGGCGCGGATGCTCACCACGAACACGGTGGTGTGGTCGGCTGGCCGGGAGGAGGACGGAGTCGACGGCGGCTTCCATCGAGCACTTGCGGTGGCCGGAGTCCACGTCGAGGAGGAAGAAGAAGAAGTCGTGGCCTTCAGCTCCGTGTAGCAGGCGTAGGGGACGTAGTCGACGTCGGGGAGGAAGAAGGACATGTCTGGCAAGGCAGCATAGGATGAGGAGCTCGTCGGCGACGAGTCCGTGCGCTCAGATGCTCCCGGGACGACGATGGCGCGACGGATCTAGTGGCTCTCAGCTCACCTGGCGGCGGGAGGAGGAAGAGATGAACCCTAGGGGTCTAAAGGGCAAGGAGAGAGGGTTTAAAAGGGGCCAGAACGACGACGGTGCACGACGGCATGCTCTGCTCGCGGTCCCCATGGCGCGACTGCGAGGAAGAAGAAAAGGTGGGTGCGGCGTTGTGCACGGTCGCTGACCTGCGGGCCTGACTCGGCCACGTGGAAATGCAGCAGAGGGGGCGTGTGGGTGCGTGGCTGAGAAACGGCGTGAGGGACGCACGCGGGCTGGCTAGCTGGGCTGGCTGGCGCTGGTTAGCTGGGCCGAGGGGGGAGGCCAAGCCCAGGCAGCTGCTGCTGGCTGCTGGGCTGCGCTGCTATTGCTGGTGCCTTTTCTTTTTCTATTTTCTTCAGACCAAAAACAAAAAGAAAAGCCCATGTCAAAAGAAAAGGAATTAGGAGAGAAATAAAATATTCCCTAGCTCCTGGAATTATGCCCTATTTTATAAAAATGACTTGGACATTTTTAGAGGTAGAAAAATAAAACAAGTTTGAATATGGTTCAAACTTCTGTCATTTTGTAACCTGACCAAATCATTTCAAAATAAGGTAAGGTTTTGCACATTGGCTTAGGACAAGGTAACAAAGAAGTTGTGAGGAGATGGACATTTAAAAAGAAGAGGTTAAGCCACTTGCAAAATTTAAAGAAAAGGAAAGAAAGGGGGAAGTGGTGCTAGATGAAAGGGTGGTTTAAGCATGGGCATGATCTTGCATCCACCACCACAACAAGATCAAAAGGAACTCACTTAACATACTAGGAATGAGTACAACACAATGACAAGTGAAATGACATGATGATCATGATGCAATGATGATGATGAAGTAAAGCATGAATGCATAAAGAAAAGAAAATATGACAATGCAATGACAAATGAGAAGGTATAATTGAAAAGAACCCCCAAGGAAAGGACAAGGATCAAAAGGTAAATGTCTATATTGCCACAAATGGAAGGTATTACATATGGGGTGTTACAAACTCTCCTCCACTACAAAAAGACTCGTCCCGAGATCTAGGACTGAAAGAAGGCGGGACACTCGGAACGGAGATGATCTTCTAGTTCCCATGTAGCTTCTCGGTCCGTATGGTGTGATCACTTCACTTTCAAGAATTTGGTGGACTTGTTGCGGGTCTTGCGCTCAGTTTCTTCATGGATAGCAATGGGGTGCTCACGATAAGAGAAGTCTTGCTGAACATCAATCTCTTCAAAAGGAATAGTGCGTTCAGGCGTCTTGAAGCACTTGCGGAGTTGTGACACGTGAAACACATCGTGCACATTTGCAAAGTTGGAGGGAAGCTCGAGTTGATAGGCTAGATCGCCTCTCTTGCCAAGAATCTTGAAAGGGCCCACGTATCTTGGAGCAAGCTTGCCCTTGATACTGAACCTCTAAGTGCCCTTCATGGGAGAAACACGGAGATAGACATGATCACCAATATCGAAAGCCAAGTCACGATGCTTGCCATCATAGTATCTCTTTTGACGCGATTGCACGGCCTTGAGATTCTCACGTATGACTTTGCACATTTCTTCGGCTTCTGAGACCAAATCATTTCCAAGGAGTTGACATTCACCTGTCTCGGACCAGTTAAGAGGGGTACGCACTTTCTGCAATAGAGGATTTCAAATGGAGCTTTGCCTACACTTGCTTGGAAGCTGTTGTTGTAGGAGAATTCGGCAAATGGAAGGCAATCTTCCCATTTCATACCGAAGGAGATGACACAAGCTCTGAGCATATCTTCAACGATTTGGTTCACTCTTTCGACTTGACCACTAGTCTGAGGGTGAAACACTGTACTGAAGCAAATCTTGGTGCCCATGGCTAACTGAAAGGAATCCCAGAACTTGGAAGTGAACAAGTTTCCACGGTCTGAGGAGATCACTTGAGGGATGCCATGCAAAGAAACAATTCTGGAGGTGTACAGCTCTGCTAGCTGAGCTGCGTTGATGGATTCTTTGACTGGAAGAAAATGAGCCACTTTAGTTAGCTTGTCAATGACCACAAAGATAGCATCATTTCCTCTCTTGGACTTGGGAAAACCGGTGACGAAATCCATCTCAATGTGATCGAATGTCCACTCAGGAATCGGTAGAGGTTGAAGGAGTCCGGCTGGACATTGATGCTCTGCCTTCACTCTTCTGCAGACATCACACTCGTTCACGAATTGGGCAATCTCCTTTTTCATGCGAGTCCACCAATAGGATTGCTTGAGGTCATGGTAAATCTTGGAGCTTCCTGGATGTATCGAGAGGAGTGAGTCATGTGCTTCGTTCCTTATGAGTTTTCTAAGATCACCTTTGGGAACCACAATTCTGTCCTCAAAGAACAAAGTGTCTCTATCATCAATGCTATAGCAATACCATGTTTCACTTTCTGCACCATAGCATCACTGAGTTGAGCCTCACAGATTTGATCTTCCAAGGTAGGAGCAACTTGAAGGTTGGCTAGAAAACCTTGCGGAACAACTTGGAGGTTGAACTTCCTGAATGATTCATAGAGTTCAGGTTGGAATGGTTTGAGAAGGAGACTGTTGCAATAAGCCTTTCTGCTCAAGTCATCTGCAATGACATTGGCCTTGCCAAGAGTATACTCAATGCTTGGATCGTACTCTTGAATCATCTCAACCCAACGAGTCTGGCGAAGGTTAAGGTTTAGATGAGTGAAGATGTACTTCAAGCTCTTGTGATCGGTGAAGATGTCCACTTTTCTGCCAAATAGAAGGTGTCTCCATGTGATCAAGGCATGAACAACTGCTGCTAGCTCAAGATCATGTGTGGGGTAATTCTTCTCATTTGGTTTAAGCTGATGTGAAGTGTATGCAAAGATCTTCATGTCTTGCATGAGAACACCACCAAGACCTTGCAATGAAGCATCGCAAAAGACTTCATAAGGCTTGGACACATCCGGAGGAGTAAGAATCAGAGCAGAAATGAGCTTCTCTTTGAGTGTCTTGAATGCCACATCACAATCAGGTGTCCACGAGTACTTGACATTCTTCTGCAATAGGTTGGAAAGAGGCTTGGCAATCTTGGAGAAGTTCTCAACGAACCTTCTGCAATAGCTTGCGAGACCGAGGAAACTTCGGAGTTGTTTGACATTCTGAAGAGGTTCCCAGTTGACAATAGCTTCAACCTTCTTGGGGTTAACAGAAATGCCCTCGGTAGGGATAATATGGCCAAGATAGAGGACTTTATCATGCCAGAATTCACATTTTGAGAACTTCGCATAGAACTGGTGCTCACGGAGCCTGTTAAGGACCAAACGGATGTGCTTGGCATGGTCTTCTTTATTCTTGGAGAATTCCAAGATATCATCGAGGTAGATGAGCACGAATTCATTGGTGTAGGGGTTGAATATGAAGTGCATCATCCGCGAGAAAGTGGGTGGATCATTTGCAAGCCCGAAAGACATGATCGTGTATTCATAGGAGCCATAACTCGTTTTGAATGTGGTCTTAGGAATATCCTCTTCACGGATACGAATCTGATGTTAACCCATCCGGAGATCAAGCTTCGAGAAAACCTTGGCTCCTTTGAGCTGCTCAAACAATTCATTGATATTGGGCAGCGGGTACTTATTCTTTATTGTCTTCTTGTTCAATGGCCGGTAGTCAACGCAAAGGCATTCCATGCCATCCTTCTTCTTAACAAATAGAACACCACAGCCCCAAGGAGAAGTACTTGGTCTGATTAGACCCATACGTTCTTGCTCATCGAGTTGTTTCTTCAGCTCCTTCAACTCTTTTGGAGAAAGCTTGTACGGACGCCAACATGCTGGCTCGGTACCAGGTTGAAGTCCAATGAAGAATTCAACTAGACAGTTGGGAGGCATGCCTGGAAGCTCTTCAGGGAATACATCCTCATATTCACAAACCACCAGAATGTGCGAAATGGCATTAATCTCGCCCTTGTCATTGAGAGAGAATAGCCTGATTGTGTTATCTCGAGATGCGAAGATAATCACGTCTTCATAAGGATGAGTTAGATTGACCTCCTTGTTTGCACAATCAATAAGGGCATCATGCTTACAAAGCCAATCCATCCCAAGAATAAGATCAATGTCCGAGTTACGGAGAATAACCGGTGAAACCAGAAAACTGTAATCACCCATATGAATAGATATATCCGGAGCAAACACACTAGAATGCATTAGTTTTCCCGAAGAAACAATTGATAACTCCCTTGGTAAACTTTTGATGTCAACATTATGTTTTGATGCAAAAGGTTGAGATATGAAAGAGCATGATGCACCCGAATCAAACAAGGCTTTAGCAGGAATTGAGTTAACCGGAAGATTACCAATTATCACATCAGAAGAATTCTCTGCTTGAGCTGCATTCATCAGGTTCACTCTTGCTGACTTGGGATTGTGCTTGACAATAGCATTGCTGACAGGTGGAGGAGGCAGAAGGCGCCTTGGGTTGGGACACTTGTTGGCATAGTGACCCTTCTGAGAACACTTGTTGCAAGTAACTTCTGAAAGAGGCCGATGATAAGGACCACTTGGTCTTGGAGCTTGGAACTGAGGCTTGGACTGGTTGATTGGGTTGGGTGGGTGGGAGAATCCACGACCACCTGAGTGCTCATTGTTGCTTGGAGGACGGAGCACTGGAGGAGGTGGTAGCCAGAGTTTCTGCTGCTTGGAAACCACTTGAGAGGAAGAGGAGGAGTGAACAACGTCACTTATCCTCTTTTTGGAAGCTTCACACTTGAGCTGGGCTACCTCTTGCTTGAGAGCCATATTGTAGAATTGGTCAAATTCATCCGGCTCGAACAAGGTGAGAGCAAGTTGGAGTTCATCTTTCAGACTACCTTGGAACTGGTAGATTTTGCTCTTGGCATCGGGGATATCTTGCTTCGCATAACGGGCAAGATTCTGGAACTTGACATTGTATTGATAGACAGACATGGTGCCTTGCTTCAGGTTGCGGAATTGCTCACGCATGCCTTCAATGACACTGGTTGGAATGTGATGAGAACGGAAATCTCTACAGAAATCAGTCCACGAGATCTCACGACCACCTCTGGAGTCTTTGTATTGTTGCCAACAATCTGCAGCTTGATCTTTGAGTTGGAAGGCGGCAAACTTGACATAATCTTCAGTTCTGACGTTACTGCATTCAAAGTGCTTTTTGATGTGTGTGATCTAATCTTCAGCATCTAGCGGGTGCACACAGTAACTGGAAGACTTTGGTTGGTTTGCCAAGAATTGGTTCAGTGTCAGAAAGTGAGGTTGATTGAACAAATTTCCATGGCCTTGGTTCCCTTGATTGCCTTGATTTGCTTGATTGGCTTGGAAATTCTGCATCTTTTTCATGAGCATCTGAGTGTTCTGGTTGGTTGCCTACATAATCGCTCTCCATGCCTCAGACGCGGGAGGTGGGGAAGGAGGACGCTCTTCTTCACCCTCTTGGTTCGGGTTGGAAACCTTCTTAGGTGCCATCCTGAAGATGATGATAACTATTAGCCATTGAAGCAAAATAATAGATAAGTTAAATCAACGGCTAGATATTTGCAACATATAGTCTTCACAATGAACATCCGAACAAAAATGAACGAATGAATTCCATAGCTTAATGGTACAACAACTTGTCGAGAAGCCACTTGGGAGAAAAAAATGATAGAATAAAACAACAAGGTACAGATGGTACAAATACATAATAGAAGTTTCGTCCCACATGTTCGTGTTGAATTCCCCATGGCACGTGTTACAAAGGGTCTTGCAATCCCCGGATCAGCTTAGCCAAGGATCCTTTAAGATGCAACTCCCAATTGGAACAGTGTCCATGAAACCTCTTCACTAGATGTTGAACCCCAAACCTCATACCATGCACTCGTTGGAAGATTCCCTACAAGCTACTTGAAACCCACCTATTAATCCCCGAAGCTTTCCGGTTATGCAATCTAGTGTTGGGGATAGAAGGGAAGCACCGCGCACTCAACTCTAAACCTACATCCAACTGTATCCATCCATCAACACATAATCAGTCATCTCCAGAAACTGTTTACCTCGGACCTTCGAAACGCATCCGTTATACTAGCTGTGGCAATACTCCCGAACTATCTCCCCAGTACAGGGTGACGTCGAGGTTATCTCACCACTAGACATGCATAGAAGAGTTTTCGATGTCGGCCGCCTTTGGTATTCTAGAACCGCTCGACAACACCTCGAAGCTCAACTCCCCGAGACACTGCCACAACCCCTAAATGACAGGAGGCATCGAGAATAATGTTCTCGTGACAAAGATATCGGAACAATCCAAACAATACCCGCGTGATCCTAAAAAAATGGTGAAATTTTGAGAGTAGAGGAGATAGAACAACGTCAGGAGTCCTCACCAGAGCAATGAAGGGGATGAGGAGTAAAAAGAAATTCTACTCTCCGATATATGACTCAAAACATTTTTGTGTGTGCCTAGACTCAACCGTCAGATCATTCAGGGGGCTCCTAGGTCGGAGAAGGCTTTGAATACTAACTTGTAATGCCCAGGATGCAACTATGTCTCCTACATATCGAGGGACGACTTAGAGACATAAGTGCATTCTGGAATTATCTCAAGTATGGTATCTTTGCACATCTCATGTAAAATTTCAGGGATGAAATTGTAAAATATAGTTGGCTTACACTCGTCACGTCACACAATGAATACAATAACATACAACCATCCAAATAACACAGGGTCCGTCTACGGCCGGAATCCAAACGAGAAAGATACCATAAACACAAACCCGGATCCTCCTAGTAAGAACTACTACTGATCGCCGGGATACGGAACATAGTAACGACCACGCTCCTCATCGAACTCCCAGTGAAGTTCTGAACCATCTCCTGCATTGATCTCAGCGGTACCTGCATCTGGTGTGCGTTGAATCTGTGAGCCACAAGGACTTAGCAATCCCGTTCCCCGGTATCAAAACTACCAAAGCCTTAGGTGTGGAAAGGCTATAAAAGTGGTTGTAGCAAGCACTAAGCACTAGCTTATGAGCTTAGAGCGAGATAATTAAGAACAAGTGCCAACGGTCGCCAAGTCAATCAAGAAGTGATCCTAGCTACTCACAATCAAACATAAACCCACCATGTTCACTTCTCGAAGCCCTTCGAAAAGAGACCATCACGGTTATTCACATAGGTAGTGTATTCTTAAGGATATGGTGTCAAGTTATCTACAACCGGATATTAACAAATTCCAATCTGCCACATAACCGCGGGCACGACTTTCAAAATATCAAACCCTGCAGGGGTGTCCCAACTTAGCCCATCACAAGCTCACGATCTGCGGAGTCGCAACTCCAAAGTGGGAAGACCCGAGTATTCTCAGAATCCCGTGCTCAAGATATTTCGACAAAGGTAAAACTAATCCAGCAAGACCTCCCAGCGTGCCGACACCCTAATAGTAGCCGTGCGTATCTCGTCTCAGGCCACGACCGGATGGTTGATCCTACAGGTAAAACCAACCCTCGGGTTTCCCCAAGGTGGCCCCGCATAACCCCCAGTTTGGACCAACACTCATGAGGAGCATTGGCCCAGTTTGTTAATTAAGAACTCGGGTTTGTAACGCCCTATGCAAGTTTTTAGTTATTAGGCAAATGTAAAACCAATGTTGGGCCTTGCTGGAAAAGCTTTAAGCAGTGCGAATTATTAAGGGGGGCCCATAAACCCTAAGCGTGTTAGGAACGCAAAATCAAGGAACATAACACCGGTTTATCGGGTCCTAAGATGGCATGAGTGGAACAAAACACCAAGCAGACGGCCAAGCCTTCCACTCATTGCCCATATATAGGTGCATTCGTTATAACAGGTATATTTTGTGTTATCCAAATAAACAAGTCCGAACATGGAGCAATCTTCAAAACTTCACCTGCAACTAACAAGGCTATAAGAGGGGCTGAGCAAAAGCGTATTTAGGCAATCAACGGTTCGCTAGGAAGGCGGTTAGAGTGTTTCATGGCAACAATAGGAGGCTGACAAATAGGAATAGGCATCGAGGCATATCCAAAGAGCGAGACAACTAGCATAGGCAAAGATAGAGGTGATATCGGGGAATGGTCATCTTGCCTGTTAAGTCCATGGAGGGATCGTAACCTTGCTCTTCAAACTCAGTCTCGATAGGAACCTCGAACTTCGAATCGTAATCGGGCTCTAACCAACACAACAATACAAACACCGGAACAACATTCAATCATCATGCAATGCTCAAACACATGATGCAAGATATGATGCACATGAATATGGGCAGGATATGATGCATCTCAAAGAAACAAGATGGGTGCACATGTGGCATGGCAATAAGCAAGATCACAACACATGTAGGGACACAACATGCAAAAGGAACAAGAACAAACTTAGTCACAATTGGTTATGTAGTTGATTTAACCAAGCACCCAACAAGTTTTACAAGTAGTTTAACATGGCAAGGGGTGCAGCTAGGAACAACGACAACATGCTAGCATTTTAAATGGGCCGGAAAGAACAAACAACAATTTCCGGAAACTCCCATGTACATAAGAATGCATATAGGAAAGATCTGCAGCAACCATGTATTAGAGTTGTTAAACATGCAAAGTGACAGCACCATCTAAATCTACACATTTTTCCACCCCAAAAGCATATAAAGTTTGTCAAATTTGGAGCTATGGTTATTTAGTTATGAATTTAACAAGTTTGAGCATGTTTTAAACACAAAAAAATAATTCAATCAGCAATTTAAATGTTTTTAACATGGCAACAAACTGCATATAAATAATCTACACTAAAAACTAGGCAATTTTCATATATAAAGTATTTTGAACAGATGCACAAATCAAAAGATATGAACTATGCAAAAGAAAAATGCAAAAACTGAATTAAAACAAAAACAGAAAAGAAAAGGGGCTACGCAGACCCAGCCTGGACTAGCCCTAGCCATTGACTAGTGGGTCCAGGGGAACTGACGTGGCGCCTGCGGGTGTGGGAGTGGGTGTGAGTGCGCTGTGAGGCTTCCATGTGGGGCCAGCTTGTCAGCGAGACAGGGAAAGCAAAAAGGGGGGCTTATTCCACTGCCCTGGCGGGGATTCGAACCCGCGCTGTTGGGTTAACTGAATGAGAGACATACCACTAGGCTAGCTGCGTGCATCTGACAGAGTATAGGCGCAAATACTGAAATATAATCCTCAACGACTAGCAAGGCCACTCAACGCCGGTGAGACAGAGGCAATGGCGAGGGCGTTGTGACAACTCCGGCGACCTAAAGGAGCGGCGCATGTGTGCGATGGATTCGCTGAGGAATCCCGCACCTCTGGGTGCCACTGGAAGAGCCAGATGACGACGGAGTCGACGCCGGTGAGCTATGACAGAAGTGGCGCGGCAGAGATGAATGTGGCGAGGCCAGGGCTCTAGTCGCAGCTATGCAGGGGGGAAACGACTAAGCTGAGCACGACGAAGCTAACGGGCATCTAAACGAAGCGAGAGGGGGTCGGAGCACTCGTCGGCGATGATGTCCAATGGTTATGAGCTCGGGCACTCGGCGAACTAGCCTCTAGACGGCAGAAAGGAAGGGGAAAAGGGCACGGGGAGGTGCGGATGCTCACCACGAACACGGTGGTGTGTTCGGCTGGCCGGGAGGAGGAAGGAGTCGACGGCGGCTTCGATCGAGTGTGGTAGCCGGAGTCCACGTCGAGGAGGAAGAAGAAGAAGAAGTCATGGCCTTCAGCTCCGTGTAGCAGGCGTAGGGGACGTAGTCGACGTTGAGGAGGAAGAAGGACATGTTTGGCGAGCAGCGGAGGACGAGGAGCTCGTCGGCGACGAGCCCGTGCGCTCAGATGCGCTCGGGACAACGATGGCGCGGCGGATCTGGTGGCTCTCAGCTCACCTGGTGGCGGGAGGAGGAAGAGGTGAACCCTAGGGGTCTAAAGGGCAAGGAGAGAGGGTTTAAAAGGGGCCAGAACAACGACGGTGCACGACGGCGTGCTCTGCTTACGGTCCCCATGGCGCGACTGCGAGGAAGAAGAAAAGGTGGGTGCGGCGTTGTGCACGGTCGCTGACCTGCGCGCCTGACTCGGCCACGTGGAAACGCAGCAGAGGGGGCGCGTGGGTGCGTGGTGAGAAACAACGTGAGGGACGCGCGCGGGCTGGCTAGATGGGCTGGCTGGCACTGGTTAGCTTGGCCGAGGGGGGAGGCCAAGCCCAGGCGTCTGCTGCTGGCTGATGGGCTACACTGATGCTGTCGGTGCCTTTTCTTTTTCTATTTTCTTCAGACCGAAAACAAAAAGAAAAGCACAGGTCAAAATAAAAGGAATTAGGAGAGAAATAAATATTCCCTAGTTCCTGGAATTATGCCCTATTTTATAAATATGACTTGGGCTTTTTTAGAGGTAGAAAAATAAAACAAGTTTGAATATGGTTCAAACTTCTGTCTTTTTTAAACCTGACCAAATCATTTCAAAATAAGGTAAGGTTTTGCACAGTGGCTTAGGACAAGGTAACAAAGAAGTTGTGAGGAGATGGACATTTAAAAAGAAGAGGTTAAGCCACTTGCAAAATTTAAAGAAAAGGAAAGAAAGGGGGGAGTGGTCCTAGATGAAAGGGTGGTTTAAGAATGGGCATGATCTTGGATCCACCACCACAACAAGATCAAAAGGAACTCACATAACATACTAGGAATGAGTACAACACAATGACAAGTGAAATGCATTGATGATCATGATGCAATGATGATGATGAAGTAAAGCATGAATGCATAAAGAAAAGGAAATATGACAATGCAATGACAAATGAGAAGGCATAATTGAAAAAAAAAACCAAGGAAAGGACAAGGATCAAAACGTAAATGTCTATATTGCCACAAATGGAAGGCATTACATATGGGGTGTTACCTGTACCTCAGATGGGTGTAGCCGAAAGCTAGCGTTCTTAAGGGAATTACTGGTCGGCGAACAAATGACGAATCGCTTTTTGGCGCATAATCTTTCAAACTCATAGGATAGGCTCCCTATAATTCTATTCATAAGGATCAAAGCCTAGGCACGCATATATATGCATGTTTACCCAAGGAAAGGAACCCTTAAAGAAACTCTTCTCTCTGGAAGATATTTCTTACGTTAAATAGTACTATAACATAACTCTCCTCGAACATAGTTTGTCTGTTTAAGCAAAGATGACTGGATTGCCTGGTTCCCGAACATACCACGTGTTTACCACAGGTATAGTATTCGGAAACACTCCAGCCCTTGGGTTTCGGAGCTCAAAGCGGAAGGTCTGCAATGACAATCTTTCAAATAAATTCAGCAGGAGACAGGATTGATGATAAAGTACATTGTTACATGGAATCAAATGCCTACTCTTCATCTATACCATCTATAAGACTGTCTAATTTACAGTCTTGTTGTGAAAATTTGGTGGTTGTCTTTACTTGGTCATACACCAAGCTCACAGGGATTTCTAGTCCGTCAGGCCCTCGAGGTCCAACCCGGGCCATATGATTCGGATCAAGTCCGGTGTAATGTGTCTTCACCACAGCCCAGGCTTCTCGAGCATCTTCTCGACATGATGATGCCTCCCACAGTTCAAAGCGGCGTCGACCCCTTTGAATAAATTCGCTAGTTCCTCCATAATTTCTGGAGGAGAATCGGCTAGCCATAAGGCTTTGGTCATATTCTTCATGGCTTTCTGAGCTCACTCGTGTACCTTGGAGAGCTCTTACAGCAGGTCACCTTGAAATATGGACACATCTCCCTCGGGCCGCCCAGTTAACAAGCCTACATGAACGGTTGGGTGAAAAAAAACTTTGAATCAAGGGACTATAATGAAAGCTAGTTTAAAGGTCATACTGAATATGCCGCCTTTTAGCTTCATGTTCTCTCTCAAGGCATCCGAGAGTTGGGCTCGTATGTCCTTTAGCTCTTCGGCTTGCTTGATATTTGTATCCTGTAGTTTGTTTTTCTCCTCTATGGTCCATGTTAGTACACGTTGACCAGTGGTCGTTTGCCCTTCGGCTTATTCTTTGTCCACCAGAGCAGCCTTAGCTTAACCCCAAGTTGGTCTGTTGACGCTGTTGCTGCAGTTAAAACAATGTATATTTAAAAATCATTGAGTGGCGTAGCACCATACTTTCCAGACACTATTGTTCTTACCAGCAGAGCCCTTCTTGTACTTCTTCGAATCTTCCAATTCGATGGTGACAGTAGTTAACTTGGTCCGGCATTCTTCAAGCTCCTTGGATAATATGTTATTCTTTTCCTTGAGTACCTGGAAATACGGTGATCCTTAAATCAATTGGGCCAACTGCTTCAAGTCTCGGGGGCTAATGGCATATGAATATTTAATCTACACTTTCTTACCCGCATATCATTGGAGAGCTGGTGAGTTGCTCTGGCAAGTCCATCTCGAGCAGCTTGGACATACGCCTCCGCGGAACTGAAGGCATTGAATGCCTCTTCAGTAAAAGTTGGATCCTGCATGGCTGCTTTTTGCCACTGATGATTCATCACGCTCTCCACTTCGGAATTGTTAACAGATACTTCATCTGAATCCTCTTGGAAAGGACAATCCGGCGTTACACATGTATCAACCCTACTCCTTGTGGATGGGTCCGGTGCCGGATTGGTTGGGGCATGACCAGTAGGATCACCGGACATAGTCCGGCGTATGCTCCTCCAAAAATAAGAAAAAAAATGGAAAATTACAATCCAGCTTCGCCACTGAGCACCTGTTAAAAAGTCATACCTCTTCAATAAAGGAGGTTCGGTGGTGTTCCTGGTCTCCTTTCACTTCAAATGCCCGCCCTGCGTAGGCGTCGCTTTTCGGGAAGGCGCTCTTGATGCAGTACTGCGGGATGAGCGCCACCCCTTTTGAGCATGAGATAATGCGATGGGTGAGGCATGCTGGTAAAACTCTCTTTGAAGAGACGTCTCCTGGGTACTTATGTGGGAGGAAGGAAGAAGGCCAGGGTAATCAGCAACAATAGCCACTTCAGTACCATCATGGGTGGCCTGATAGAAAACTCCGTCCCTAAGCTTTATGCCTATATCTGGATCTTCTTCAAATCCAGGATCCATGTCTCGAATATGGTCCTCTGGCTGCGGAATGGGGCTATGAATCCCTTCGACCACCTTCCTCCACTCCTATGGGAGATAACTGAATTCGGTTCAGTTAGTGTGTCTCAAGAGAAAAATTGAGCAAAACTAGCGATAAGAGAAAGGCTTACCCAGTCGATGGGGTTGTACATAGAGAAACCTACTCGACACTTCAAGCAAAGAAAGTCCTCCTTCTCCCCTTTGTACAAGTAAGCTAGGATGGCGGCCAGGGTGGCAGCATTGTCCGCACCCATGCGTAGACAGTGCGAGGCATCGTATTGCCCATTATAATGCCACATAGGAAACCCTCTGGCTTGAAGCGGCTGCACGCATCGAATTATTAAGATCGCCATTACTTCAAATATTGTCAGCTCGGAGTGGGCAAGTAATATCATCTTGCTTACTAGCCTTTTGATCTCCGCATTATCTTCTTCCTTGAGGCTTCGGGGACACCAGTTGAAACGCTTCTTTAAAGGAGCACTGGAGTATTTGGGAAGGCCCCGCCGTATTGTGTCCGGAAGAACGACGTCTTCAATATAAAACCATTCTCAGGGCCACTCTTCGGATGCCTTCTTCGGAGTGCCGGACAAGTAGCCTGTCTCAGCTATATGCCACACTTCGGCGCCGCTCACCTCAAATATAGATCCCTTCTGGGAGCGGGGGACGAGGCAGAATTTGTTTTCGCCATAGCTCAAAATGAGCCTCACAGCCCAGAAACACATCACATAGAGCGATGAAGCCCGCGATGTGCAAGATAGAGCCTGGCGTAAGATCATGCAGCTGGAGACCATAGAACTCCAGGAACCCCCTGAGGAAAGGATGGATAGGAGATCCGACGCCTCTCAAGAGGAAGGAGACAAAGCACACCCGCTCCTCCTTGGTAGGATTGGGAAAACTTTCCGCTAGGGCTTCGCCGTCAATAGAAGTTAATCCAGCCCAGACAGGGACTGGATCAGCGGGAGGAAGATACCCCTGTGCCTGAAGTTTACTCAGATGCGCGTGGGATACTGAGAAACTTTCCCAATCGCCTGCTTGCGGGGCATGAGGGCGTGAGGAAGAGCTGGGAACGCCAACCATGTTTGGAGATTTTTCGTGGCAAGCTCTAAGGATTTTCCGCGTTGAGTGGAATGGCATCTGAGATTTAGTCTCTTTAAATAGCCACCTTCCTTACACAGTCAAGGGGGTAATTTGTAAAAATACCCAGACGGTTCGCATTCATCTGACACGTGGAAGCCGAGGCGACGGCAGCAAGGAATCAAGCAAGATATAATATTAAATATATAGCCGAACTATCATCTATTCTGAAGAAGAACCTACCTTGCAAGACCGAAGACATGAATCTGGATACAATCTCGTCATTGAAGGCAAGTTCGGGGGATACAGAGGGAGTCCTGGATTTGGGGGTCCATGAGGATCCGGTCTACCGAAGCTGGGCCAGATAGATGGGCCGTGAAGATGAAGATAAACTGATGTCCCTGTGTCCGGTTAGGACTCCTGTATATGTAGAAAGGCAGAATAGATGTTCGGATATATTGATTCCTTTATTCCAAAGCAATCTTTGTAACCTGAGGTCTCCTTCGATGGATATATAAACCGGAGGGTCTAGTCCGTAGAGGGTAGCAGAATCACAATTACATAGGCTCGACTCCTAGGGTTTTAGCCATTACGATCTTGAGCTAGATCAACTGTTGTAAACCCATATTCATCAAGATCAATCAAGCAGGAAGTAGGGTATTACCTCGATCGAGAGGGCCTGAACCTGGGTAAAACATCGTGTCCCTAGTCTCATGTTACCATCGATCCTTAGACGCACAGCTTGGGCACCCCTACCCGAGATCTGCCGGTTTTGACACTGACAGCCATGGAGCACATGCTTCCTCATGAGATCACCGAGCAGGAGTTGGAGATGCAGGAGGCTGTGGAGATCGAGGAGCGTCGGGAGGAGGAGTTGCGTGTGGCCGAAGTCGAGGTAGAGAAGTGTCGGTGTACTAAGATAGGGGTACCTTAGTACCCCAACTTGTGCACGGGCAGTAGCAGCTTCCCGTGGCAGGGTTCACCACGTGCTCGCCGGAAACCTTTCTGGTCCCTATAAAGCCATTCAAAAACAAAGTATACAAGACAGAAGATCAAGGCCCCGGCAAGTGGAGCTTGCCGGGAAGGCCGTCCCAGGCTCAAGATTATTACATTAACACAAGGCCCTGGCAAGAGGAGCTTGCCAGGAGGACTAGAAGACTGCATCTCAGAAGACATGCCTCGGCGCATCCTGCGCCCCGGCAGGGCCCGGGGAGCGACAAGCTACCGGGCCCGGCAAGATCAAGACCCCGGCAAGGTGCTTGCCGGGGGAAGCCTGCGCTGTGTGCCCGCGCTCCAGCTCATCGGCCCACGTGTCGCCCTGGGGCCCTTCCAGGGACGCGTGGCAGATGGCTGTGCAGCCTGGGGGACACGGTGGCACGCCACGGTGACGAGGCTACCGCCGTGGCGAACGGAGAAGCATGGACGGGCGCTTTTGGGATCGACGGTGACGGGCATTTAAGGCCCTTGTCCCCCACTGTCAAGGTTAGGTGAAGACCACTGTTCATCCACTGTTCATGCACTGTTCCCGCACTATTACAACTACCACCAAAGTTACATTTTTGCCCTCCTCTACGTTGACACCTGTCGGTGACCCCTTGAGCTATAAAAGGAGGCCCATGCACAACGTAGAGAGGGTTCGGAACCTAGATAGCTCTCTTGCTCGGTGTAGCTAGTTCTTCAAGCTCCCAAGCTCAAGAACTCAATACAATCTAAGCAGGAGTAGGGTTTTACGCGTCCGCGCGGCCCGAACCTGGGTAAACTGCCCGCGTGTGCTCCTCGATCCTCTCTTCGTGCTCCCTCCGCTCCCTTACCGCAACGTACAAGGGGCTCCGGTCCCATAGGTGCTCGTGGTGGACAGTTTCCCCCGACATCTTTGGCGCGCCAGGTAGGGGGCGTCGAGGTTGTGCGAACCTGATCCGGCGCTCACGCGGGCGCAATCTTCATCAACCTCTCCAGCTTCATCAACTTCATCAGCAGCAACATGGCCCCGAAGAAGAAGGCTTCGGAGGTCGCAGGCCCGTCTGCGTCGATTCCCCCGCAACCAGAACCAACGGTGGGTGGAGGAGACGCCGGCGGAAGGGTGGTCGCCGGCGAGGAAACTCACGGCACCGCCAAGTCCAAGGACAAGACGGACGACCAGGCAAACTCCAAGGCCTCGGTCTCCGTAGACGCGCCACGTCCCTCTCAGCAGACGACAGGCCAACAGCGCCGTGGTACAGGAGCTACCATTCGCTTGCTGGGCCAAGGACAAGCCGGAGGCTCGCGGGATGCTCAAGGCCATCGTCCTGGCACGAGCAAGGCGCGGTCGCCGGGGCGAGAGACTGCTCCTTCTAACCCTGTTAGAAGTCCGAGCATATCTCGCTCCTCGCACCGCTCGCCGCCGCTCCCCTCCTCTCCAGCAGAAGCTCTCGCAAGAGCGCAACTGCTCCTCGACTTCCCTCCAGCGGCAGACAAGGCCGAAGACTGGAGGGCGACGATCCAAAGCCTCATCGCCTTCGCCAACAATGACACGCCGTAGCAGCCGGCGACATCGCGGCCACGACAAGTCGACCAGGCGAAGGCCGATGGCGACAAGACCGCCGAGGATGCAACCACCGTGCACTCCCCGCCGCGGAAGCAGAAGACGCCTCCCCGCTGGATCAACGTCGACGACGACTCCACGGCGTCGTCAGATCCGCGGGTTCGTCGGGACCAGCGCCAAGTCCTCGACGATCGGCGGCAAGAATATGCTCGGACGACAATCGAGCGCCGACGAGAAGCCCGGCGACAATCGGATCAGCGCGCTGGGACCGCTGTCGACACGCACGCGCCCGGTGAACCAGGCGACTTGCCGTACGCGGCAGGTTGCCCTGCGTTCACCCGTGAGCTGCGGCGCGTCCAGTGGCCCAGCATGAAAAATTTCAAGCCTGACGTACCGGAGAAGTACGACGGCAAGACGCACCCCTCGGAGTTCCTCAGCATCTACACCATCGCGGTGCAGGCTGCCGGGGGACGCGACGAGAAGATATTAGCCAACTACTTCCCGTTGGTGCTTAAGCCAAACGTCCGTTCTTGGCTTATGCACTTGCCGGAAGGCTCCATTTCTTCGTGGGCAGATTTGTGCCACCAGTTTGTTGGCGCCTTCACGGGCGGCCACAAACCCCACGGCCAGGAGAGTGATCTCCACATCTTGGCCCAGAAGGAAGGAGAACCCCTGTGCAAGTACATTCAAGGATTCAGCCGCGTGCAGCACAATATTCCCGACGTCCACCCCGCCGCGGTTATCAGCGCGTTCCACCAGAACATGCGTAACCGTCGCATGCGGGAAGAGATGGCCATGACCAAGATACGGGATGTCAGCGAGCTCTACGCTCTGGCTGACAAGTGCGCGCGCGCTGAAGAGGGGAGGAGACTCCCTAGAGAGGATGCTGGCGCAGGGGGAAGCGACAGTGAGGACGCCGCCCCGGCAAAGAAGAGCCGGCGGCGAAACAACAGAAGAAAGAAGAGCAAGGAAGTGCTGGTCGTCGAGCAGTCCGGCAAGGAGGCTCCCGCCAAGAAGGCACAGGCTGGCGGCTCCGGCAAGGAGCCTGCCCCTGTGGCGGCAGCCGACAAGCAGGGCGGCTCCGACAAGCAATATTGCAAGATCCACCGCACCAAAGGCCACGACCTTTCGAACTGCAAGCGAGTCGAGTACCTCGTAGAGCAGCAGAAAGCTGAATACGAGCGACGCGACAAAGAGAAGGCCCAAGGTGGCGGGGGAGAGCCAAGCAAGAAGCGGCCATTCAATGGCCGGGGAGGACGTCGCGGCAAGGCCAAGCAGCGGCAAGGTGATCGACCTCCCCGGGGCCGCGACAAGGATGAGGAGGAAGACGACGACGATGACATGGAGGAAGGTGATAACAGCGAGCAGGAGTTCCAGAAGGCCACAGAAGTTCTGTGTGTCGACGGAGGCGCCTCTCTGCACACTTCCCACCGCCAGCTCAAGCAGTGGGTGCGGGAAGTTAACGCAGCTGAGCCGTCCGTTGAATCACGCAGGCTGCTGAAGTGGTCCAACACGCCCATCATTTTTGATCTTGAGGATCACCCTGACCGCACAACTGCGGTCGGGTGCTTGCCGATGTTGGTCTCACCCACCATCCGCAACCTCAAGGTCACCAAAATGTTGGTTGACGGCGGGGCTGGCCTGAACTTGATCTCCTCGGCTGTGATCAAGAAACTCCAGATCTCAGACGGCGAGCTCAAAGAAACCGGTTCGTTCCAAGGAATAAACCCGGGGAGGAGCAAGCCGAAGGGGAAGATTACTCTGCCAGTGACCTTTGGCGGGGAGCTCAACTTCAGGACGGAGAGGATAACCTTCGACGTGGCCGATATCCCATTGCCATACAATGGGATACTTGGACGTCCTGCCCTCGCCAAGTTCATGGCAGCTTCCCATTATGCCTACAACGTACTCAAGATGCCGGGGCCGATAAGCGTCATCTCTGTCCCTGGCGACAAGAAGGACGCGCTTATCTGCGCCGACAAGATATACCGGGATGCAGCAGCCGCAGCGGAGAGCAACACACTTGCCGCTGAAGCTCCCGAGGGGAAGAAGATCAAGACCAAGTCCGGCAAGTGCTCTGGGGCCCACTCCGGCAAACGCACCTCTTCGGAGTGCTGCGCTGCCGTCGAGGATATTCCATCGAGCTCCACCGGCAAGTGCAAGAAGGGGATGGCCACTCCACCGGCAACCAAAAAGCTGTCCGCCAGGGAGGACGGCACTGGTGGTACCTTCACCATCAGTGCTACGCTTGACAACAAATAGGAAAGCGCGCTCGTTGCCTTCCTGCGGGCGAATGTCGATGTGTTTGCGTGGCAACCATCTGACATCCCCGGCGTTCCCAGGAAGATAATTGAGCACAAGCTTGTTGTTTGTCCTCATGCGCGGCCCGTCAAGCAGAAGGTCAGGAAGCCAGCCGTGGAGCGCCAAGAGTTCATCGCGGAAGAGATCAAGAAGTTGGAAGCAGCAGGCCTAGTTAGAGGCGTGATCCATCCCACGTGGTTAGCAAATCCAGTTGTCGTGCGTAAGGCCAACGGGAAGTGGAGACTGTGTATAGACTTCACTGATGTGAATAAAGCATGTCCCAAGGATCCATTTCCCTTGCCGCGTATCGACCAGATTGTTGACTCCACCGCTGGATGTGAGCTGCTTTCCTTCCTTGATGCATATTCAGG
Organism: Secale cereale; assembly: GCA_902687465.1. Lineage (NCBI taxonomy): Eukaryota > Viridiplantae > Streptophyta > Magnoliopsida > Poales > Poaceae > Secale > Secale cereale. The sequence continues at coordinate 169,597,594 of LR738712.1, forward strand.
ATACCACCAGATATTCATGACCAAGGAAGATGAAGAGAAGACTGCATTCATTACTCCATGTGGCACATATTGTTTCATACGCATGCCCTTTGGATTGAAGAATGCAGGGTCAACGTTTGCAAGGGTGGTGCACACCGCTTTTGAGCCACAGATCCACAGAAATGTAGAAGCCTACATGGATGATATAGTGGTCAAGAGCAAGAGCAAAGATACCCTGATCCAAGATTTAGAAGAAACATTTGCTAATCTGCGCAAGATCCAGCTTAAGTTGAACCCCGAGAAGTGCGTCTTCGGAGTCCCCTCCGGCAAGCTTCTCGGGTTCTTTGTGTCCCAGAGGGGGATTGAAGCCAATCCCGACAAGATAAAAGCCATCGAGCAGATCGAAGCCCCGAAGCGCGTCAAGGACGTAAGGAGACTTGCTGGTTGTGTGGCTGCCCTCAGCAGGTTCATTTCAAAATCTGCAGAACGCGCCCTGCCTTTCTTCAAAATCTTGAAAAAGACAGGTCCTATGAAATGGACTCCGGAAGCGGAGGCAGCGCTGCAGGATTTGAAAGGATACTTGTCCTCCACTCCAATACTTGTCGCACCTAAACCACAAGAGAAGCTGCTGCTGTACTTAGCGGCAACCAATCAAGTGGTTAGTGCTGCGTTGGTAGCGGAGAGGGAGGCAGAGGAAGAGCCCACACCTCCGGCAAGCGAATCCAGCGACAAGCAGGGGGCTCCACCGGCAAGCTCTGGCCCCGACAAGGACAACTCTGCGCAGGAACAAGGAGACGTGCGAAGGAAGATGGTGCAGCGCCCAGTGTATTTTGTAAGTTCCCTCTTGCAGGGGGCTAGATCGAGATACTCTGGGGTGCAGAAGTTGCTTTTCGGTCTCCTCATGGCCTCGAGAAAGCTGCGCCATTACTTCCAAGCGCATGAGATAACAGTGGTCACTCGCTTTCCGCTAAAAAGGATATTGCAGAATCCAGAAGCAACAGGCAGGATCGTCGAGTGGGCACTGGAGCTGTCGAGCTTTGGTCTCAAGTTTGAGAGTACTTCAGCTATACAGAGCAGAGCTTTGGCAGAATTCATAGCTGAATGGACCCCAACGCCGGATGAAGAAGTTCCAGAGACAAGCGTCCCCGTACAAGAAACAAGCAGTGAATGGGTAATGTACTTTGATGGTGCCTTCTCGCTGCAAGGCGCCGGTGCCGGCGTGGTACTCATAGCGCCCACCGAAGAACACCTCAAGTATGTTGTCCAGATGCACTTTCCCAAGGAACAAGCGACAAACAATACTGCAGAGTATGAAGGCTTGCTTGCCGGCCTCAGGATTGCAGCCGAACTTGGGATCAAGAAGTTGATTGTGCGGGGAGATTCATAGTTGGTGGTCCGACAAGTAAATAAGAGTTACCAGAGCCCTTTGATGGAAGCCTATGTAGATGAAGTGAGGAAGCTTGAAGAGCACTTTGAAGGTCTGCAAATGGAGCACGTCCCGAGAGCTCAGAATGATATTGCGGATGGCCTTTCAAAGTGTGCAGCAATGAAGTTACCTGTGGAACCAGGGACCTTCCTGCTCAAGCTAACTCAGCCATCCGTTACACCATCAATTGGGCAGAACAAGAAGAGAAAGTTGGTCTCCGGCGACTACTTGCCGGCGGATCTTCCTAGAGCCGCCGCCAAGATCCCCAAGATCAACAACCAAAACGCTGAGGAACAGTTTGCTCCTGCAGACCCAAGGGTCTGTACAGTTGAAGCAAGCGTTCTCGACAAGCCTTGCCCCGGCAGGCTTGCCGGGGGACCGTCAGCTCCGGCAGAACCAGAGGTTCTTGACGTAGAAGTCGGGGTTCCCGCAGCGGCCCTCATGCCTTTAGTCCTTGCCGTTGAGCCTCGGGCTCCGGCATGGGCGCAGCAAATCGTCCGTTTTCTGCAAACTGGAGAACTTCCCGATGACCCAGAAGAGATAGAGAAAATAACCAGGCAGTCAAGTATGTACCAGTTCGTGGACAACGAACTATACAGAAGAAGACTCAATGGTGTCAGGTTGAAGTGCATTTCCAGAGAAGATGGACAGAAGCTGTTGGCAGAAATACATGGAGGCATATGTGGCCACCACATTGGCGCAAGAGCACTTGCCGGAAAGGCGTTCCGGCAAGGGTTCTTTTGGCAAGAAGCCCTCCAAGATGCAACTGCACAAGTAACCAAGTGTGAAGCGTGCCAGTTCCATGCCAAGCAAATTCACCAGCCAGCTCAAGCTCTCCAGACGATTCCTTTGTCCTGGCCCTTCTTGGTCTGGGGGCTCGATATCCTCGGCCCCTTTCCCCACGCTGTCGGGGGCTTTGAGTACTTGTACGTTGCAATCGACAAGTTCACAAAGTGGCCAGAAGTGGAGCCAGTGAGAAAGGTGACAGCACAGTCAGCAGTCATGTTCTTCAGGTCGATTGTTTGCCGTTTCGGGATCCCTAACAGGATCATCACCGACAACGGTACACAATTTACTAGTCGCACCTTCATGCAGTACGTCCAAGACCTTGGCGCTAAGGTCTGCTTCGCTTCTGTTGCTCACCCGAGGAGCAATGGTCAAGCGGAGAGGGCAAATGCTGAAGTGCTGCGCGGAGTCAAGACAAGAACCTTCGACAGGCTGCGCAAGTGCGGAAGAAACTGGATAGAGGAGTTACCGGCGGCTCTTTGGTCAATCAGAACGACACCAAATCGAGCCACCAGACAGACACCTTTTGCTCTTTTCTATGGAGCAGAGGCAGTTCTCCCCACAGAACTTGTATACGGATCTCCTCGAGTGCTCGCTTATGATGAGCTCGAGCAAGAGCAACTGCGACAAGATGATGCATTGCTCCTCGAGGAGGAACGTCTCCAGGCTGCTGTACGAGCTGCTCGATACCAGCAAGCCTTGCGCTGCTATCATAGCCGCAAGGTTAAGGCCAGGAGTCTCGAGGAAGGCGACCTTGTTCTTCGGCGTGTTCAGTCCGCCAAGAATTCCAACAAGTTGACGCCGAAGTGGGAAGGCCCTTATCGGGTGAGACAAGTCACAAGGCCCGGCGCTGTCCGCCTTGAGACCGAAGAAGGCTTACCGGTGAGCAACTCCTGGAACATAGAGCATCTTCGCAAGTTTCACCCATAAGGCGCGGTTGCCGTGATCCGTTCCGGCAACCACCTTTTGTACGAGTATTGCCGCTATCGCATGTAAACCTTTGTACAAAGCCGGGCGCAGATCCCGTGCATCAGTAAAGCTTTTGTGTTTCGCACTATCTGCCATTTCCATGCTTTTCTTCGTTATTTGCATGCATTGTTTGGCATCTTGTGCAACACACATACCCGGTAAGCATTAGCACGCCGAGAGGCCCTATACTTGTTTTCCCTCTTCTTTTTCTTTCCCTCTTAAGCAGAAGGAATGTTCCTCGCGCACAAGTTTGCCGGGGGGGGGGAGGAGGTGGAGGATGAACCAAGTGATGTTCAAGAAAGAGAAGCTGGCCGGAGAACGAACAGATTATGAAAGCTAAGTTACCAGAATTTGAGAAGTTCAAATTTTTAAATTTTAGTTATCTTCCTTGAACAACCACACTTTGTATGGTAAACCTGTGCGCGGAGGAACCTACCCGTGGCTAGCCGCACCCTTACTTTGTTTTCGAGTACGCTCAACGACTTAAGTGAGCTGCGACAAGTGTCGCGCCCTTGCTTCGTTTTCGAGTTCGCTAAGCAAGCTAAGTGCGTTGCGACTAGCTGCGGCAAGGTTACTTGCCGGTAAGGCCTTTGCCAGCAGGCTGCTCAGAGTCCAGCACTCAGCGCTCGCGGCAAGGGCCCCTTGCCGGCAAGTTTCCTAAAAGCGTAGGGTAAAAAGCATACAAAGTAAAGGACCAAAGCAAGGGAGATAACACTGCATTGATTGATCAAAATAAGATAATATATTACAGAGATAACTTGTCGCAATGACTAATAGATTCATGTTCATGGCACACTTTGCAGCAGCAAAGGAAATAGAAAGAAAGAGGCCTAATCTACGCGGTCGCCTTCACGCCTGGAGATCTTGTTCACCTTGGCGACGATGTGGGCGACCTGCGCCTTCAGCGCCTCCAGATCTGCATCGTCCGGCAAGCTGCGGAGGACGTTCACAAGATTGATGCCAAGGTTGCGGTAGACGATCTTCGTCAAGACGCGTTCCAAGGTGCCCGCGCAGAGCTGACGTGACTCCTCGGCCAGCTGCGCGGGGAGCTTCTCCTGCAGCCGTGCAAGCGCCGGCGCGATTCCCCTGAAGAAAAGACTTAACTTGGCGCTGTGGGGGAGATTCTGGTCCGGAGAGTACACGAGGTGCTCCACCCTCAGCGCCATCAACTCCTTGTCGATATTAGCAGCAGAAGCGACCAAGTCGTCAGTCCATTGCTCCACCGCCCGGCTGAAGTTGTTCGCTGAGGTGGCGGCGCTCTCCACCAAGCCTCGTTCCTTGCGGAGCTCGTCCTTCAGCTTCGTCTCGCGATCCCGGGCGGCGTCCAACGAATCAGTTAAAGTGGAGACCTTCAACTCCAAGTCAGCGATTGAATCTTTGGCAGCAGTAAGCTCGTCGCCCTTCTTGGAGAGGCGTACCTGCAAGTCGGAGTTTGTGTGGGCATCCTTCTCGCGCTCCACATTGAGCGCGGTGGCCCTGTCCTCACTCGCCTTCAGGTACCGCTCCAGCTGTTCAACCTTGAGCTCCAGGTCCCTCTTGGCGGTCTCCGCGGCAGCTGCGGCTTCCTTTGCCTCCTTTAGGGCCCCGCCAAGAGCCTGCTCCCGGGCGGTGAGCTCGTCGTCATGGGCGTCGAGCTCAACCTTCCGCTGGTTGAGCGCCCCTTCCCGCCGAGACAACTCCTCGGCGGCCAGCCGCTGCCGCTCTTCGGCCTCAGCCTTCTCCAGGAGGAAGGCTTGCTGCTCCTCGGCAAGCCCTTCTCGCTCCTCCACCAAATTGCGGAGGGCTGCCTGGTTGGCGGCGCGGAGTTCGGCGGCGCGCTTCTCCAAGTCCACTCCAGCCTTGGCGGCAAGAGCTTCCCGGGAGTCCAGCTTCGCCTGCCTGGCTCGATAAAGGGCCAGGAGCCGGCGAAGTAGCTTCTCCTCTTCAGGCTCGTCGCTCCCGCCAGGCGCTTCAACAACCTTCAACCCCGCGGAGGCGAGGACCTCTCCATCAAAGGTTTCTCCCTCCACGGGGGCTCGCGACGAGGACCCCCAAGGGACTTGTATGAAGACGCCATTGGGGGCCTCAAGATAAACGCCTGGCTGCTCCTTGGCGGCAGAGGGATCGGCGGCCGGTGCAGCGCTTGACGCTCCTGCTGCCTCCGGGCCAGCAGTGTGGTCGCCGTCCCCCTCCCCAGCCGTGGCGTCTGCGGCCGGGGCGGTCTCCTCAGCGGCAGGCTCGTCGGCCCCTGCCATGCCCTCAGTGACAGTGGCGTTGCCGCCGTCGCCTTGCGCGCCCTCCTCGCCGGCTGCCTCAGTCTCCATCCGCTCCGACGCAGGAGGATCTAGCAGAAGACAAAGAAAAGAAAAGATCAAGCAAATATCCAAAAAAGACAAGTCCAAGAAGAAGAAGCTACAAGACTTACCTTCGAGGACTTCTTCAACGACAGGCTCCCTCGCCGGGGAGTCCTCCCTTGGCGGTGGGGCGGTGGCCCCTGCTGGCGGAGGGCCGCCCGCGCCCTCCCTTGGCGGGGTGGCCACCCTTGTCGGGCTGCTCGCCCTTGGTGGAGTGCCCGCCCTCGGCGGGGTGCCCGTCCTTGGCGGAGCGCTCTCCCTCGCCGGGGAGTTCTCCTTCGGCGGGGAGGGTGGAACATGCAGCTCCTCGGGGGTGACCTCCGGTTGCTCCTGCGTCTGCGGCTCCACTTCTGCACAAGACAAACAAGGCAACAAGACATTAGTACAAGCAAAAAACCTCAAGCGCACCCGACGAACAGAAATCTCAAGACCAGACTTACGCTGGGGGCTGCTCCTCGGAGCAGCAGGTTGATCCAGCAAGTTCGTCGCTGGCGCGTCCCCTGTCGCCGCGACGGGCGAGTCGTCTTCGACCTCAACCACGGGGATCTTGGCCCTCTTCGCCATCCGCTGGGTCAGAGTCCTAAAAGCAAAGCAAGAACAAGATCAGAATCATCAAAGAATCAAGACAGAATTGAAGAAATTACAAATTGCAAATACTTACTCTTCTTCCTCGTCGTCGTCGGAGCTGAGGGCGGAGAAATCGAACTCCACCCGGGGTGCTCCCGCGCGAGGAGCAGGAGGAGAAGGCTCCCTCGGGCGCTTGACAGTCTCCGCGGCTGGGGGCTGCAAAGACCCAGCCTCCGCTGACGCCGAGGCCCGAGGAGCAGGCGGAGCGGCCGTTCCGCTCCGGGAGGATCCCCCTCCGCTTGGCGCTGGTGCGCGGGGCGCCTCCGTCCCGGCTTGGCTCGCTCTGGTGGCGCGCGCCGCCCGGCGAGCAGGCTGCTGTCGAGGCGCCTGCGTCCTCATCGCTGTAGCCGCCTTGCGGAGGCGTTTCCTCGGCGCTTGCGTGGGACTTGCCGGAGGCGGGGAGTTCTCCGAGGACGAGGAGGCGTCGTCGTCAAGCCCCAGAGATCCACCGGTGTCTTCATCGGCCTCGACGTCCTCCTCCTCCTCCCCAGTAGGCCCGCTGGATCCAGCATCGTGACCTGCGGCCCCGCTCCCTCCGGCGGCTCCGCTCCCTCCGGCACCTCTGCTCCCTCCGGCAACCTCGCCTCCTGCGGCGGCCTCGCTCACAATCCCGGGAATCCCGGCATGCCTCAGGGAAGGAACCCCGGCAAGCTCGTCGGGCGGAAGCTTGAGCAGCCTGCGGATCTCTGCCTCCTCTGCTTGGCACGCCTCGTCTGCGGCCTGCGCCTCGTCGACGGTGAATCCGAAATCTCCCGCCGCTGCGGCTGCGGCGGCCTCTTCCATCTGGGAAGCGATATAGGCTATATCCCGCTCCGTGGTGGCCCGGGTGAGACCCTTGTTCTCCTCGGTGTTCTTGGGCACCTCGACCAGATTATCGAAGAAGCTCAGTATCGCGTCCGGCGGAGGCTCTATCCAGGTGGGGTCGACGTCGTGGGAGTCGCACGCGGGCATCATCGCGCGCAAGGAATCCCGGGCAGTGTTGTTGCACAGCGGCACCACTCCCCGGGGAGATCTAAACCACTCCGGATGGGCCGGGTAATGCTTGAAGAGCTCCCGGACCATCCCCTTCAGCTCCAAAGCAGTGAAGTTGAAGTTCAATCCCGGGCGCAGCCTCATAATATCCGCCGCATTGCCAAATTCCCATGCTGGCCTTTTCCTTTCTTGTAAAGGGGCAATGCGGCGGCGGAGGAAATCTGCCCCTACCTCTCCAATGGTCAATTTGGCTACCCGGAGGCGAAGTATCCTGATGAGGGAAATATTGAGCTTGCCGTCCTCCGGGGCCAAGTCGCTCCAGTCTCTGCCGCGCACTATGGCAGTTGTGCGCGGCGCAGTGAAAGGCTCCGGCTTGTCCTCCACTACCCAACACCAATCTGCGCGCCATTCTGCCCACTTGCCGCGGAGTTCTCCCTTCAAATATGAGTCCTTCTTATTCAAGCGGAAGATCCAGGAGATACCGCCGGAGAGGGGAGCGCCAGCCTCTACTCTAGGCATAAAGAAATGGCGAAAAAGTGCTACGTTTGGATGGATCCCCACATAGTTTTCGCACAGATGTGCGAAAACCGTCATCGTAAGGATGGCGTTGGGGGTAAAGTCTAGGAGGTGGAGGCCATAAGTGTTCATAATGTCACAGAAAAACTCCGAGTACGGAGGGCACAATCCACAGTGAAAGAAAACAGCAAAGAAGAAATACCCGCCGGGAAACAAATCTCTGGCGATGGCGGGGAAGGCTCTGGTGCGGGGATGAGCTTTGGTCTCCCCGGACCAGAAGAGGTAGTACTTGTTCCACAGCTCCTTCGCGCTGAGCCTCGGCGCGAAGACCACGTTCCTCTTCCGCAGGGCGGCAAGCTTCGCCGCCTGCTCGGACTTCTCCTTCTTGGTCTTCTCCGCTTTCGCCTTCTCGCTATTCGGAGCCATGGCGGAGGCGGCGAGGGAAGGGGCGAGGAGCTCGACGGCGCCGTGGATGCGGAAGACGGCGGAGGAGGGGTGGAGGCAAGGAGCAGCGGAGGATTTCTGGAGGTTGAAGACGCAATGAAGACGAAGGAGGGAAACTGCCCCTGCTTCCTCTGCTTTTAAGGGGGGAGTGGGGGACGCTCCGCATTTCCCATTAAAGAACGAGGCCACGATCTCTCCCACGACGCCGCAATCGACGCGTGCCGTTAGGGAGGGACGCAGCGGATACGGAAGGAGATACGGCGTGCCGTGGGCCGCGCGTGCCCGTGCACTGTTTTGGGCCTGGCCCAACAGCGCTCGGCACCGTGTGTGGCCCAGGCCCGGGGGCTCCTGTCGGTGTACTAAGATAGGGGTACCATAGTACCCCAACTTGTGCACGGGCAGTAGCAGCTTCCCGCGGCAGGGTTCACCACGTGCTCGCCGGAAACCTTTCTGGTCCCTATAAAGCCATTCAAAAACAAAGTATACAAGACAGAAGATCAAGGCCCCGGCAAGTGGAGCTTGCCGGGAAGGCCGTCCCAGGCTCAAGATTATCACATTAACACAAGGCCCTGGCAAGAGGAGCTTGCCAGGAGGACTAGAAGACTGCATCTCAGAAGACATGCCTCGGCGCATCCTGCGCCCCGGCAGGGCCCGGGGAGCGACAAGCTACCGGGCCCGGCAAGATCAAGACCCCGGCAAGGTGCTTGCCGGGGGAAGCCTGCGCTGTGTGCCCGCGCTCCAGCTCATCGGCCCACGTGTCGCCCTGGGGCCCTTCCAGGGACGCGCGGCGGATGGCTGTAAAGCCTGGGGGACACGGTGGCACGCCACGGTGACGAGGCTACCGCCGTGGCGAACGGAGAACCATGGACGGGCGCTTTTGGGATCGACGGTGACGGGCATTTAAGGCCCTTGTCCCCCACTGTCAAGGTTAGGTGAAGACCACTGTTCATCCACTGTTCATGCACTGTTCCCGCACTATTACAACTACCACCAAAGTTACATTTTTGCCCTCCTCTACGTTGACACCTGTCGGTGACCCCTTGAGCTATAAAAGGAGGCCCATGCACAACGTAGAGAGGGTTCGGAACCTAGATAGCTCTCTTGCTCGGTGTAGCTAGTTCTTCAAGCTCCCAAGCTCAAGAACTCAATACAATCTAAGCAGGAGTAGGGTTTTACGCGTCCGCGCGGCCCGAACCTGGGTAAACTGCCCGCGTGTGCTCCTCGATCCGCTCTTCGTGCTCCCTCCGCCCCCTTACCGCAACTTACAAGGGGCTCCGGTCCCATAGGTGCTCGTGGTGGACAGTTTCCCCCGACAAGAAGAGTTTGTCCAACGAGGAATCGATGGTGGAGTGCCAACGCGAGCTCTCGCGCAACCACTACTACGAGTACTGCAACCTTGAGGGCAGCACCAAGGACGAGGACGAGGACGAGGATACAGTCGACTTCAGCAGGGGGACACAGAGTCCACCAATGGCGGCATGTTGCTAGGATAAGTCATCAATGGCTCATCTCACACCGGCGATGCATAGGCCGGCGCGGCGGCGGCTTTGTTAAAATTATGCGTACTTATGCTTTGTTTTTAATGTTGGTCTTTTGTTAGAGCAATTTTTAGGTCAATTGGCTCTGTTTAATTACTAAAGTCGCTCGATCCAGCAAGTGTGGTATGTGTGATGTATGCTCTTTTGTGTGCCCAAATTAGCAAGAGATGTAAATTATGCAATGACATGGATGATGACAGTACCCAGGGAAATTTCCACCAGAATTTGAATTATCAAACTCATCGCATGCGCCTAAAGCAGAAGAATCGTTTGCGATGCACACAATCGTTCAAAGTGAATGCTGTCCGGCTTTGTTACAATTGTGCGTACTTAGGCTTTGTTTTTAATGCTGGTCTTCTGTTAGAGCAATGTTTAGGTCAATTGGCTCTGTTCAATTACTAAAATTGCTCGATTCAGTAAGTGTGGTATGTGTGTGGTACACTCTTTTGTGTGCCCAAATTAGCCAGCGATGTTAAATTATGCAATGGCATGGATGAGGACAGTACCCAGGGAAGTTTTCACCAAACTCTGAATGATCAAACTCATCCCATGTGTGTAAAGCAGAAGAATCATTTGCAATGCACACAATCGTTCAAAGTGAATAGTGTCCGGCGGCACCGCGCACAAAGTTTCCCTTCACATTATGAAAGTTTTGGTCTACTACCAAAATATCTACCAACCCCCCTTCCCCACTCCCTTTTCTCCATGACCAAAAGTCACATTTCCCATGTTTCCTCCTTCCGAAGCTATAGCCACTTCCTCGCTTGCTTCCTCACTCTCGCCGTCTCGCATCCTACCGCCGAGGTCACAATGGTCTTCTTCAATGACCTCTCCAGCGGTTCCTCCTCCGACGAAGAATTTTTCAGCATTCGAGTATGCCTCTCTTCTCTCTCTCTCAGGTTATGACTTGGAATGAACGATTTTAACCCGATTGTCAATTTGAGTAATTTCTCCCTCTTGTAGCTCCCTAGGACCATCAGTTGCAATGAATGGAGGAGGGTGGCTGCAGATCTGCCTGCTCGGTGTCACCATCAATCTCCATACGTGAAGCTAGTTGCGTTTAGATCTTTGGACAGTGGGAGGAAGTTTCTAGCATGTGCAGAGAAGGTTAGCCCCACTTTCGTTATTACAAATCATTTGATAGATGTGATTCAGACACTATCACGATGTTATGTTATTCTGGATGTTAAGACAGTGTCACAGTTTGTACCTAGTATCTATAAACGTTACCATCTCATTGGCGGTGCCCTTAGAAAATTATTATGGCACGAAGTCCACACATCCAAGCAGCCAAGCAATAGAATATTAAATCTTTATGGCATGATGGAACTAGGCATCGGAGCAACTAGGTGCTCCGGAGTCTGGGTCCCTGATTTTTTTCGCTACATTGGCACGCCAGTGCAGGGCACCGGTGCCAAATTTAGCAAGAGTTGTCTTTACACCGGTTTTGGCATACATAGTGGACGGCCTTAGTGTAGTTCTATGTTACTAAATTTGTGCATGTTCACATTGTTAGTATCAATTTGCTGTCATCCAAACACTATAGCTAGGTTGTTGCAGTTATATTTAGCTTCCTCATAATATGTTCAATTTGTTATTTACAGTACATGACTAAGAACTTGTATCGTTGTTGTAGTTAATTACAGCTTCTGATGTGTCAGAATTTGGTTGTTTTTCATTAGCAATTAATTCATTTGCACATTGATCTTTTTGAGAAGATATGTCATAATTAACTTGTTTCTTCAGTTTTTCAAAATATGTATTTGGTGATTTTCTATGTTGCTAGAAACCCATTTCCCCTACAATTGTTACTAATCTAGTTTTAAATATTATAGTATGAACGGAAGTGTTCTTACCTGGAGTGGGTTGATCAAGAGTGGCCACAGTCTTTGAAGATGTGCCTAGCAAAGCTCTGGAGCAAGTATGAGGAAGAGAACTGAGGTAGGCTTAGAGAAAGTGTTGTCAACACTGAAGAATATGTTAAGATGCGGGATAAAAAGAGGAAGATGGAGAATGAGCTCTGATTTTTTTAATTAGACTTTTCTACGATGGTGTTGGCGAAGGAGGAGGCACTTTCAAAGTTGGTCAGTTCAAAATAGGTTCTCACTGAACTGAGAGCAGAGGTGGATAAGACGATCCTGGATGATCTCGATTAGGGAAATGAATATATTGTTCTAATATTTTTCTTATGAAGGGGAACTAGCTATATGTTGCACTGTGTTGTTTTCAGGTAGCCATCTTACTATGATGTTAAAATATATTTATGTGCCAGATATGAAATTGGCAAACAGTTGTTCGATATGAAATGTGAATTTCCGTAATACTGGATTACTAATTGTAAACTAATAAACGTGATAAATGTGTCATGGAACTTTGCAAACGGTTCTAGCAGTAAAAGCGCTTGTGATGGATAGCCCAATGCCATACAGTTTTCTTCATCAAATCGTGTGTGATGTAGTTGAATAAAAGCAATCGGTTAACCGAGGCAGAGCGTGTGTGATAGTTACACCTATCACACATGAGGCTATACATAAAACTATGTGGGACGTATATACGAACGGAAACGTTTTCCCTGGATTGACTGTGTGGGATGTCCATACGAACAATAACGTTTTCCCTGGATTTACTGTGTGGGATGTACATAAGAACGGAAACGTAATCCTTGGATTGACTATGTGGAATGTACATAACAAATTAAAGCATTTGTTTCGGACTGGCTGTCGGTGTACAAAAGTAGGGGCACTCCTTTGTACCCCTTACTTGTGCACGGGCAGTCAGAGCCACGCCTGCGACCACACATAATAAGGCAGAGGAGGGAAGCGAGAGACACAAGGCTACTAGAGCGGCACCAAGACAGTGGCGCAAGGAGGCCAAGCAAGAAGACAGGCTCTCCCTCGACAAGACTCTTGCCGGGGTGGCCTGCACGCCCCCGGCAAGAACCCTTGCCGGGGAAACTCTCCCAAACGCCTCCGTTGCATCCACCCTTGAGCCTAGGGGCTCCAGAATCATCAAAAATGTTGGAACTAAGGCTCGGGAAGCACCTACGTGATGGCATGCAGATGTTTGTAAAGACAAGGGTCCATGACTCCTAAGATGAGAACCGGAAGACAAGGCGGTCATGAGGCTCCTTGCCGAGGATGCCCACGAGCCCTGACAAGGCTCCTCACCGAAGACACCCCAAAGCCACGGCAAGGCTCTTGCCGAGCGCTCACAGAAGCCCCGGCAAGCCTCTTGCCGAGGATGCTCACAGAGGCCCCGGCAAGACCCTCGCTGGGAACAGATGCAGTACTGCGGCAAGCCCTTGCCACCCCATCGTCGCCTAAGCTCGACGGCCGACCCACTAGCCCAGACAGGTAACCGCGTGGCAGTACATGGTTCCTCGTCCAACTAGTCAAGCACCTACGTGGTGGCATGCGGATCTTCGTGAATTCCCTACCACCACACCATCGCAGCTGCGTGCCCCGCTGGCCTGGACGCGCGTCGCAACCAGACGGAGCGGTCACAGATGGGACGGGCCTCATTTCCGTCCTAATAAAGTGAGTGGACACTTAAGTAGCACATTTAATGAGTCTTGTCCCGTAATGGCATGAGATAAGCCTGTGCACTATACACCTTTCCACCTCCTATGTGCCATTGTGGAAGCCCGTTTTGACTATAAAAGGAGGCATGAGGCATACTGGAGGAGGATTCAGATCTTTTGGGCTAGATAGGCACCATAGCTAGTTCAAGAACTCAAGAACACTCAAATACACACCAAAGCAAGACTAGGGTATTACGCATTCCAGCGGCCCAAACCTGGGTAAACGATCCTTGTACTAACTCTTAGACCCGCTCTTTGCACAACCTCGCGCCCGCCAAACGTAGAAGGGATTCTAGTGATCCCATAGGTGTCGCTCTCCCCCGACATGGTTTTGGCGCACCACGTAGGGGGCGCAGTTGTGAAAATCTGGTCTAGCAGTTAGTTTGGCAGTTCCTCTTCGCCATGGTTTCCGAGGAAGAAGATGACCAAGCGTGAGGCATCATCAGCTAGTACAATGGACGCTCATGCAGCAACAGAAAAGATAAGTCATGCAAAACTTTGAGTAATTCCTTTTTACATAAGGTTATTTTCCTCGGAGATCTTGCCCTGTACGCAATGGGGGCCCTCCACTATTGCCAATGACTACGTCCTGTTTCGAGTCCGCTCAACATTTCGAGCGGCCGCGTCGAGAACGGCAGGGTAGCCTTTCCGTCACTGGCAATGCTTTTCTCCTGTTTCGAGTCCGCTTGACAGTTCAAACGGCCGCACTGGGGCGGTAAGGTGGTTTTCTTGGCAGCAAGCACACCCGGTAGGCTATTGGGGATCCTTCCTCAAGGCGCCGTGGCTTGAGTTTGCGCGCCGGCAAGCCTATCCAAATTAAGCGTAGGGTGGACATACAAAGGGGAATCATACAGGGAAATAGCGGGCATCACTTCAAAGTACTTTAGATTTATAATACATCAATTGTTGATGCGGTTCGAACTAAAGATAAAAATTGTCTTGGTTGTGAACCTGCAGCGGTGATAAGAGACACGGTGCCTAATCCCGACGTTGGCCTTCTACCCTCTGAATTACGTCGACGCGGCTGATGATGGGCTTGATATGCTCCTTGAGCGCTGTGAGATCTGCATCATCCGGCAAGCTATCCAGCGCGTCGTCGAATTCGAGGTCAGGGTTCCAGTATTCCACCTTGGTGAGAACCTTGGTCAAGGCGCCCCAAGACTCATCAGTCAGATAAACCGCTCGGTCGAAGCGGAGCTTTTCCAAGGCATCGAGGATGCACTCGAAGAACACGGTCAGGCTGGCATTTATGGTGAGGTTCGCCTGCCGGGAAAACCTGAAGTTCAGCATGCCCATGGCGGCCAACTGCGCGGTGAGCTTCTCCGCGACAGTGATGAGGCTGCTGATCCAGAGGTTTTCTCCCTTCACGTAATCTGTGTGGCTAGCGGCGTCGTTCTTTCGCAGCTGCTTCTCCTTCTCCAGATCCTTGTTCAGAGTCTCCTCCCGAGCCCTCGCCTCCGAAAGCATCCCCTTGAGGCCCTCCAGCTCCAGCTTGAGGTCTTTGGTGGAGTCCTAGGCCACGGAGAGTTACTCGGCATTGCCGAGGACTTCGGCCAACACCTCCGTCAAGGTGGCGTTGATCGTATCCCTCTCCTTGGTCAGCCCCAGGACCCGTTTGTCCAGGCCATCCCGCTCCACCTCCAGCTCCTTCACCTTGTCGGCATGGACCAGAGCTTGAGCATTGAGTGCCTCTTCGTGCTTCCACTCTAGCTCTTGGGTCCGCTGTGCGATGAGCTTTTCAACCTCCTCATCCTTGCCGCAGAGTGCCGCGGCAAGTGCCTGCTCATGAGCGACGAGGTCTTCCTCCTGGGAATTCGGTCGAGCTTGACGCTGGTTGTGGTCGGCCTCATCCTGGGCGGACCGATCCTTTGCCATCTCATGGGCCTTCTCAAAATCAGACTGCGCCAGGAGAAGATCACGGGCGCGCTCGTCTAGCTGCTCCTGGGAAGTCCTTAGCTCATCCCGGGCCGCGGCAAACCAAGTCTGCGTCTTGGCGACGCGCTCCTGGAAGTCCGCCTCCGCCTTATCCACCGCCGCCCACCTGGACTTTGCCTTGTCCAGGCGAGCACGGTGGAGCGCTTGGAGTTTCTGGAAACTAGCACCCATGGCCCGAAGGAGCTGTTCTTCTCGAGAACCGTCGCCACCAATGCTCGGCTCGTTAACAACCTCGAGCCTGGCGGCGGCAAGTGCCTCATCGTCTGACACCTCCCCCTCGTTTGGCGCCCAGCTGCTTGTCGTCCATGGGAGGTGGACGAACAGATTGTCTTTCACCACCAAGTAACGGTCCGAGCTAGAAGCGGCAGAGGAGGAAGCTTGGTCCCCGGCAGTAGTCGTGCCGGCCTCCTCGGTAGTAGCTTTGCCGGCCTCCTCAGCACCAACCTTGCCGGCCTCCTCGACAGCAGCCTTGCTGGCCTCACCGGTGCCTCCGGCGGGCTCCTTGGCGGTCTCCTTAGCAATGGTTTTGGCGGCCTTCTCGGTAGCGATCCTGTCGGCCTCGGCCCCAGTGTCCTTGATGACCTCCTCGATGATGGAGTCGACATCCACCTGGTCCGTCCAAAGTGAGGCTAAAAACCAGAAGAAAAGGGTAAGACAAAGCCAGGGGCAAGGCTCAAATTGAAGAAAACAAAGCAAGGACAGAAAACAAGAAACTTATCCATACGAGACTAGGAAAAAGTGGCGCCCTCCCCGCCAACGATTGTTGCCGGGGTAGAGTCACCAGCGGCCAAGTTCATCTCCTCCTCCATAGGTGTGGGCTCGGTGGTCGGTGCCCTTGCCGGGGACGCCCCTCAGGGTGGTGTAGTTGAGCTGGGCGGTGTGTTAGGGGTAGCCCCCTGCGGGCCCTCTTGCTACCGTTCCACTTCTACAAACCTGGCTAGGTCAGCATCAAAGACTCGCACCCCAGTGTTCATCTGTGGAGAAGCGAGTAATGAACTTACGCTGGGGGCTAGAATGGGGGCTATGTCGGGGGCTTCTCTCCGGGCTTCTCTCCACCAGCAGCGGCATACTTGAAGTTCCCACCAGGGGCTTGCCGCCTGTCGAGGCCTTGGCCCTTTTCGCTGCCCTCTAGGCCAGCATCTCCATGTCCCTGCAAATACAACATTCGAATCAGGGAAAGATAGCACAGAGGTGGGGTCAAGAGGTAATACAGGGAGCAAAATACATACTCGTCCTTCGCCTCCTCCTCCTCCTCTCGCTTCCTATTCCTCCTTGGGCTGAGAGACCCAAGGTCAAAATCAACATCCATGGCGATATCTGCAGGAGGGGGAGAAGGAGATGGGGTCCGTCCATGCTTGGACGAAGAGTAAGCAGCTGTTGTCCTCTTCGCCACCGCAGTCTTCCCTACCTTCTTCTCTGCCGCGGCCTTCATTACCCTCGTCTCATGCACGAATAGCTCCTGGGGCTGTTGCGGCTGCACGATGCTGCCAGGCCGGACCGGATCACCCGAGCCAGCCCGCCGCAAGATGCGCCGCCTCCCCGTGACAGGAGGGTTGGCTGCCTCAGCTTCCTCTTCAGTCGACTCCTCGACCATGTCTTCAACAAGAGGGGCGTCGGCATTGATGCCAGTGTGTATGGCCTCCCCGGCAGACATCGCCCATCCGGCGAGCTCCTCTTCCTCAGCGGCTATGTTGGCCTTGTCCTCCACGTGGCCGGCAATATAATCCAGCTCCGCATGGGTGGTGTCGTGAATAAGCACGGCCTCTTCGCGAACATAGCTCTCCGACAAGGTGTCGAAGAACTCCTGCACCCAATCCGCTGGCGGCTCGACCCAGGCCGGGTCAAGGCCGTGCGCGTTGAAGTCCAGCATCGTGGCAATGATGGCGGGATGGCGAGAGTTGTTGCTAAGCGGGACCACTCCCGCCGGCAACCCAAACAGAGGCCCCTTGACGGCCTTGCCGGTCCTCTTGGCCCTGCCGTCGTGGTCCACGTCAAGCTGCAAGAGCCTCTGGCAAAGATGAGCATGCTCCATCTCCGTGATGTTGTGCTTCAGACCAGGGCAGAGCATCATGACGTCGGCCGCGTTCTGGAAAAGCTAAGCCGGCCTCCCCTTGTTGTGAAGTGGCGCGATTCAGCGGCGGATGAAATCAGCCCCAATCATCTCGAGGGTGAGCCCGGCCTGAGCGAGATGGTGGATCCTGGTGGTGGCGACCGAGAGCTTCTTGTCGTTGACGTCGACGTACCCCCAGTCCTTGCAGCGTACCGGTGGCTCTGACGAACTCAGCAGGACTCCGATGGGTCATCCTCCTCAATCAATAGCCACCGGCTCCTCCACTCCTCCCACCTCTCCTTCTGCACACCCTCTGGATACGTACCCTTCCCCTGGGTCCGTGAAATCCAGGTGACACCACCGGAGATGGCGTCCCCTGCCTAGATAGGAGGATATAAGTAATTGCGGAAGAGCGCCTTACTGGGAACCACCCCGGGGAAACCCTCGCAGAGGTGGGTGAAGAAAGCCATGCACGCCACGGCATTCAGCGTGAAATCAAGGGGATGGAAGCCGTAGGTGTGCATGATATCACTGAAGAAATTGGAGAAAGGGGGACAGAGGCCGCAAGATAAGTAGTCGACGAAGAAGGGGTACCGATTCGGGCCGGCCTCGGAAAATTGGGTAGGGTCGACGCGCGTGGCCGGATGCCCTGTCGTCTTACACCCCCACAGGGGCTGGAAGTAGTCGCTGAGATGGACCGCGTCGACCATCGGGGGGAAGTAGGTGTGTTGCATCTGAAGCGCCGCCAACTCGCTCTCCGGTAACTCCTTCTCCCACACATCCTCGGCCGCTCCCTTGCCCTTGCTGGACTTGGGTGCCATAGCGGCTGGGAAAGAGGAGATGAATCGGGGGTGAGGAGAGCGCGGCGGCGGCGAGCGGAGGCAAAAGATTTGGCTTTTTGCTGGAAGAAGAAGCAGAGGAACGGCGAACCCGAGATTGCAAAAGCGCAGAAGGTAAATGAGCGGCGCGTCTGCGGTTTTTCCCCTTGTTATGGGGAAGGCGCGGGCCGCCCCCTTTACTACTTACTGCGACGTGACACCGGCATGCAGCAACCGCCCCACGCACAACCCCCACGTCAGCGCTGATCATGGGGAAGCACAACCACTGGAGGAGTTACTGTAGTAAAAGGGATCCAACCCCACTGCCCGTGCACCGTGCTAGGCCCAGGCCAACAACGCGTCGCGCTAATGTATGGCCCAGGCCCGGGGGCTCCTGTCATTGTACAAAAGTAGGGGCGCTCCTGTGTACCCCTTACTTGTGCACGGGCAGTCACAGCCATGCCTACGACCACACATAATAAGGCAGAGGAGGTAAGCCAAAGACACAAGGCTACCAGAGCGGCCCCAAGACAGTGGTGCAAGGAGGCCAAGCAAGAAGACATGCTCTCCCCCGACAAGACTCTTGCCCGGGCGGCCTGAATGCCCCCGGCAAGAACCCTTGCCGGGGCAACTTGCCCAAACGCCTCCGTTGCAGCCACCCTTAAGCCTAGGGGCTCCAGCATCATCAACAATGTTGGAACTAAGGCTCGGGAAGCACCTACATGATGGCATGTAGATCTTTGTAAAGACAAGGGTCCATGACTCCTAAGATGAGATCCAGAAGACAAGGCGGTCACAAGGCTCCTTGCCGAGGATGCCCACGAGGCCCCGACAAGGCTCCTCACCGGAGACACCCCGAAGCCCCGGCAAGCCTCTTGCCAAGGACGCTCACAGAAGCCCCGGCAAGCCTCTTGCCGAGGACACTCACAAAGGCCCCGGCAAGACCCTTGCCGGGAACAGACACAGGACCGTGGCAACCCTTGCCGCCCCATCGTCGCCTAAGCTCGGCGGCCGACCCACTAGCCTAGGCAGGTGCCCACATGGCAGTACGTGGTTCCTGGTCTAGCTAGTCAAGCACCTGCGTGGTAGCATGGAGATCTTCGTGAAGACCCTACCACCATGCCATCTCAGCTGCTTGCCCCGCTAGCCTGAACGCGCGTCGCAACCAGACGAAGCGGCCACGGACGGGACGGGCCTCGTTTCCGTCCCCGATAAAGCGAGTGGACACCTAAGTATCACATTTAATGCGTCTTGTCCTGTAATGGCATGAGATAAGAATGTGCACTATACACCTTTCCACCTCCTGTGTGCCACTATGGCAGCCCCTTTTGACTATAAAAGGAGGCCCGAGGCATACTGGAGGAGGATTCGGATCTTTTGGGTTAGAGAGGCACCGTAGCTAGTTCAGGAACTCAAGAACACTCAAATACACACCAAAGCAGGACTAGGGTATTACGCATTCTAGCGGCCCGAACATCGGTAAACGATCCTTGTAGTAACTCTTAGACCCGCTCTTTGCACAACCTCACGCCCGCGAACTGTAGAAGGGATTCCAGTGATCCCATAGGTGTCACTCTCCACCGACACTGGCTGTGTGGGATGTACTTACGATTGGAACCGATTGGGCCTGTATAACCGTATTTGATCGCTCGCCATCGCACACGACCTCATTTTGTCGAACGTATGTGACCAAAGGGCCTATCCCCGACGATTTCTGGATCGTGTGGGAAGGACCCCCTATCTTAGTCACTCACTTGGCGACGGTTTGAAACGCCGTCACGGAAAGGGGTTAAAAACCATTTGTATAGGACCTCGTTGTCTTAGTGCTGGCTGATGATAGTTGTGCCATATTGTGTTAATTTGGTGCAGGCTGGTGTGGTCTAGTTGCCGAAACGTTCGTTCTGTCAATGTTGTTTTCCTATTATCTCACCTGGCCAATGATAGCAATGCTAGTGTGTTAATTTGGTGCAGTATGCTGAAGATAAGAAGACAAACTGTGAAAACAACAAGGCAACCCCATTGTTTCTTTCCAACAAATTTTGATTAATCTACTCGGTTCCCCTACTAATTTATGTTATCATGTAGTGGTCAAGACACTTTTCGCTATCAATAAGACAAGCCTGCCAAAATCGCCATCTGAATCTGTTCAGATTCCTCTAACTCGAATCCAGCGGAAAAAATGTATGTTTGTGAACAAATGACTTGCTAAAGCAATGATGGAAATCATGGAGGAATCAGAGGTGCACATTCTTGCGCAACAACAACTCATCAATGTTTTCAGAGACAGTGTAGCTAAGAAGGAAGAACTTCCTCACATGCTAATGGGCATCATCCGCGCTGAAGTTGCAGATTGTGCGGTTGTAGATCGTTAAGTTATGTTCATTTATTTGCACTGACATCAATCTTTGATTGCCTAGTGAATGTAATTTCATGTAATATATGATGGATGTGCTACGTTTTTCCTTGTATGTCGTATGTTTGCTTAGAGCGCCTCACATTCCAGCTAACTGGTCTCTTGGAAGCCAAAAAAGCAGTGATATTATTAGTTAGCATGAACAAACGTGGGCCCTATTGTTGACACACGAACACGTCACGTGTACCCTCGACGTTGGGGGTGATGCACCGCAGCTCACGTCGAAGGAGACCCGATACACAGCGCGATACGCAAGATAATCGATGGGCGCTTTTGCGGACCCGAAACCCCACACCCCAGGGAGGGACCCCGTCAGGGAGTGCGGCGGCAATGGGATGCCCTAGGTCGATTCGATCGCCCCTAGAGCCTCGAGATTCGCAGCTATCAAACACGAAGAACAGCGAAGAACGAGAGAGAAAAACGATGGAGGGATAAAGCGTAGACTGGAAAAAGTAGTATATTGATTTGTTCAATTGTGTGTTGTCTAATCGGCCATCACCCCCAACATATATAAGAGGTGGCTGGACTTCCCGTACAAGAAAAGGACTCATCTAGGCTTTCCTTACAAAAAGATTACATCAATTCACGTCCTAGAGTCCTAGTTCTATTCCAACTCGGATCCAGTCTGAATCTGGTCCAACTTTTGTCTTCCTCCTTGCACAGGCCATCGAGCTTGCATATGATCTCCGATCAAGACGGCCCAAATACCAAACTTGTGCGTCTCGATGATACGAACAATTCTCATGTTGATCTCTTTTTCAAATAAGGCCATCTTGAATACTTTTCTAGGTCATTTTACCTTCCAGTCGGACTCGGTCTTGCAGCAGACTAGATTATCCGAGTCTCATAGTGAATTCACATGCCATATACTATCTCTAACGATGATCAATCCAAAACCAAAGTTCACCGTTTTGTCAATACGCACATTTTCCATATTGAACACTTCTCCATCCGAGATCATTTTGATAAACTTTTGGGCACATGTTCAATTTCACTCGGATTCGAGCTCATCCACTCGAATTAGAGTCTTTCACTCGGATTGTCCAACTAGACTTTTCACTCGGATGTTAGAATCTTTCACTCGGAAGATGATCTTTCACTCGGATGACTATATTTTCACTCGGAATACAATCTTTTAATCGGATGACCACATTTTCACTTGGAATACAGTCTTTCACTCAGAAGACAATCTCTTACTCGGTCGGCAAGCTTTCATTCCGATCGTAATATTTTCACTCAGTTGACTATATTTTACTTGGAAAACAATCTTTTACTCGATCGGTAAGTTTTCACTTAGATGATAAGCTTTTCACTCGGATTTCCCGACTAAAAACACAGCCTGATCTTGATTTGCCTCTCCAGGTTGCATACAACCTCGGATTGATACGAATTATATATGAAAATTGATCAGCTCGACGAGACGAAACATTTTTGTGTTGAAGGTTTTTCGATTCAAATCCGTCTTGATGGCCAAATTACTCGCGCAACCTATCAGACAAGTGCCTGGCACCTCGCGCCATATTTTCGTTTAGGTTCGGTCTGCAATGTATTGCCTCTAACATTCGCATACGAACTTGGAATGAGATGATTTATATATCAAAAACCACTCAGAACATTGAATTATGCCGAACTTGGAATTCCTTTAGAGCGCTCCTTCATCTGAGGTCGTCTTGAAGGCATGATTGGCCAAAAACCACTCGAAACATTGAATTATGCCACTCGGAGTATAGTTTCCGTCCCTAAGATCAGGTCGAATGACGATAACCGAAACATCAAAGTTGTTCCACTCGGTGACATGAATCTTTTCATGCTGAAAAACCTTTTCACTCGGGACCATTTTCATTGCTTTCCGTATCTTGCCAAAATCAGGTGTCAACACATGCCCCCCTGTTTTTCGGCAAAGCTTGCATGCCGAAAAATAATATGCATGGCTTTTTGTTCTAAGGACAATTTCAACATTCCATCGGCCATTTGTATTTCTCAGGGCGATAATTATGTATCGGCCATGTTTGTGCTAAGGGCGATAATCGTATATCGCCCATTGCCTGCTTAGGCTTCTTGCCACGCACTCGGGTGGTATTTCTTCATGTACTTGCCATTGAGAACTCGAGTTAACAATGTCCCTTGTACGGATTCCACCAAATATGAGTTTCCGAGAACTATTCTTGTAATCCTAAAAGGACCTTCCCAACTTGGAGACCACTTCCCGAACTTTCTATCTCTTGAACCAATCGGCAGGATCTCTTTCCAAACGAGATCACAAACTTGAAAATTCTTCAACTTAAATTTCTTACTGTAAGCTCTTGCCACCCTCAACTTGTCTCTTTCTATTGCCTTTAAAGCAACCAAATGTTTATCGGAAACCTCATCAATATTGTCCATCATCAAGTTATAAAAATCTACTGCCGATAAATCATTATGTTTGGCTATTCTCGAAGTATTCAAATTTACCTCCACTGGTAAAACAACCTCTTGACCATATACTAGTTCATATGGAGTCACCTTCGTTGCACCATGCCTTGAGATTCTATGTGCCCACAAAGCTTGAGACAACAACTCATGCCATCTCCTTGGATTATCCTCAATCTTCTTCTTGATGAGCTTGATTAAACTTTTATTGCTAGACTCGGCTTGTCCATTAGCTTGGGCATAATACGGAGAGGAATTGAGAAACTTTATGTTATAAGATTCAGCAAACTCTCTGACTTGGTGTGACATGAAAGATGAACCTTGATCTGTAGTTAATGTTTGAGGAATACCGAATCTATGAATAATGTGCTCAATTATGAATTGAATTACCTCTGTATGTGTCATGTTCTTGAGAGGTATTGCTTCAGACCATTTAGTGAAATAATCGGTTGCCACCAATACGAACTGATGCCCCTTTGAGGAAGATGGATGAATTTGCCCAATAAAATCTAAACCCCATCCTCTGAAAGGCCACGGCTTGATAATAGGATGTAACATAGCAACAGGAGCCAATTGAATATCACCAAATTTTTGACAAGCTTCACACCCTTTCTAATATCTGAAGCAATCGTTAATCATAGTCGGCCAATAAAACCCAGCACGTCGCAATAACCACTTCATCTTGGGAGCCGACTGATGAGTGCCACAAATGTCTTCATGTACCTCTCCCGTAGCAACTCTTGCTTGGTCTTCATCCAAGCACTTTAGAAGAACATCTTCGACTATTCGGCGATAAAGACCATCATCTCCCATTGTGTACTTGAAAGCCATACGCCGAACAGCTATGTCCACCCTTTCACTCTGATTGCACAAGTAATCAATAATGGGCTTCCTCCAGTCGGGATTGTCATCTGCTCTAGATTTTTTGTTAATGGCGAATCAGTGGGTTCAGGTTTGGCCTCTCCCATATTGTCAAGACAAGACATCGGTCTTTGAGAGATATGAAACATGCCATGATCAACATGATATACATATTGTTGTGCCAACTCATTTGCTTTCCAATTGTCATGCCTAGATATATGAGCAATGCTAAAACAGTCCAAAGTAGAGATCATATCTAGACGTTTATCGAGATAAACATTAAGTGATTTGTCCAAACACTGAAAGACTTTGGATATTTGCTGCACCACCCGTAACGAATCACCAAAAGCCTCAATATGTGTAACACTTATAGCAATTAACATCTCTAGGCCGAATAACAAAGCTTCGTATTCGGCTTGATTATTTGTGCAGAAATATTCTAAGCGGCACGAGCCATCGAAAACAGCACCATGAGGAGATATATATAAACAATACCAACACCTTGGCCATTGCTACAAACTAAACCATCAAAATATAATCTCCATGGTACTAGCGAAACAAGATTTATATCAACATCATGTTTGTCATTAATCCGATGCTCAACAATAAAATTAGCAAAGATTTGCCTTTCATGGATTTTAGAGATTCATAAGCCAAATCATACTCAATCAAAGCATAAGCCCACTTGCCAATTCTACCACTAAGAATTGTCCTATGCAACATGTATTGAATGACATCGGTTTGACAAGCTACTATGCAAGCACTCGGCACTAAATAATGTCTCAATTTTGTGCAAGCATAATATAAGAATAGACATAGTTTTTCAATAAATGTATACCTTGTCTCGGCGTCCAATAAGCATCTGCTCAAATATGTAATAGCATGCTCTTTTCCTTTGGTTTCTTGACTCAGAACAGCACCAATAACACCTTCTTCTGCTGCAATGTAAAGCTTAAAGGGCTCCTTATGCTTGGTTGCTTTCATAACCGGAGGAGTGCACAAATTATTCTTGATCATATCAAAGGCTTCTTGCTGTTTTGCCCCCCAAGTGAAATCAACATCATTCTTTAACCGAAGGATAGGAGTAAATGCATCAACTTTCCCTGACAGATTAGCTATGAACCTTCTCAAATAATTGACCTTGCCAAGGAACTTTTGCATATATCTCTTGCATGTTGGCGCTTCCACTTTCTGTATAGCATCTACCTTTTTGGGATCAATCTCTATGCCATCTTCATGAATAATGAAACCCAAACACTTACCAGCTGACACGCCGAATGCACACTTCAAAGGATTCATCTTCAGTCCATACTTTTTCATTCTTTCAAAAGCTAAACGCAAATCGGCGAAAATGAGATTCAAAAGCATCCGATTTGACAACAATATAATCAATATAAACTTCAAGTATGACACCAAGTAAATCATGAAAAATCAAATTCATAGCCCTTTGATATGTGGCGCCAGCATTTTTTAATTCAAATGTCATCACTGTCCATTCGAATAAACCAAGGAAACCAGGGCACCGAAAAGCCGTTTTGGACATGTCCTCTTCGGCCATAAAAATCTGGTTATACCCCGCATTACCATCAAGGAAGCTAATGACTTTATGTACAGAAGCATCATTAATAAGCATATCGGCCATTGGCATGGGATACTCATCTTTGGGTGTAGCCCTATTCAAATCTCTGAAATCAATGCATACCCTTAATTTGCCGGATCCTTTTTTCTCCACTGGGACAATGTTAGAAATCCACTCGGCATACCTGCAAGGTCGAATAAAATTAGCTTTAAGCAGTAAACCGATCTCTTCCTTGATCCAGACATATGTTTTTGGATTAAACTTTCTGGTCGATTGTTTATATGATCTAAAACCAGCCTTTATAGGTAACTAATGCTCCACTAGCTCTCGTCTTAAACCTGGTATCTCATGATATTCCCATGCAAAGCAACAAACATATTCTTTGAAAAGCAGGATTAACTTAGCTTTACAATCGGCTTTCAATTTTTTGTTTAAAAACGTCGGTCGAGTGACTGAACCATCTGCAATATCTATCTCTTCTAATGGATCGGCCGATGTAAAACCTTGTCCAAGATTATCCATGTCATCTAATTCCTCTATAGATTCATTCATATCGTTCTCGTTGGGCCGATATTTTACAAGACGTTTTTGTAACCACTCAGAACTAGAATCCATTCAAACATATCATACCTTGGAGCCGACTGCATTCAGTCGGCTTTAAAGAAACGGGCACGAAACCATTCTTGGTTGCGCTGAGAAAATCAAACTCTGACAAGTCACGTCCCGTCAAGCAAGTAGCATTAGGATGTTGGAAATCCACCGATGCATCGGCCAAAGCAACACAAGCCGAGTTATCTGCATGAATGACTTCCACTTCATCATCAACCCACTGGATCAAAAACTGGTGCATAGTGGATGGCACGCACTGGTTTGCATGAACCCAATCACGGCCTAGTATGACGATGTAGTTACCTTGCACCTCTGCGACAAAGAATGCAGTAGCCAAAGTTTTGCTTCCGACTGTAAGTTCCACATACATCACACCTTTGGCTTCAGTTTTCTCTTTGCCTTCAAATCCATTGAGCACCATATTCGTCTTTATCAACTCTTCATCGAGCAAACCTAATTTCTTGAAGACCGAATAAGGCATAAGATTTACCACAGCACCACCATCAACAAGCATCCGAGTGTGAGGTGATCCATTTATATGACCTCTGAGATACAATGGTTTTAGATGCGTTACTGGATCTTTTGGCTTCTCAAATATTGCATTTTTAGGGCCAAAATCCAGCTGAGCCACTTCCCCTTCCTCATCTACAGCACGAAACTCAGCAGGCAAGTAATAAACCATATTGATATCCATACCTTCATGAACCGGCGTCGACTCATAATCTAACATATCATCCTCTTCCTCAAGTGCATTCACCGATTCTGAATTCTGTCCGAGCGGAGGAGAAGTAAGAAGTGTCGCAGACGATGTGATAGCTGTTGCATCGTCCTTCTTTGGTGATGTAGGTACTGCTGTGATAGATGTAGAAGTTGTTGTATCTTGTATTTGTTTAGGCCTCCACACTTGTTTTGCTGGAACCATAGGTCGAGTGTCATTGAACAACTTATCCCTTTGCTTCTCAGCCTCCTGTTCTGCCATCTCTTGACTCCTTAACCTTTGTAGTTTCCTATTTTGTGTCTTTGTTAACCCTGGAGGACACCACTTTGGTTGAGTGTATTTAGGATCTCTCGCCTTTACTTGGCTGGTGCTTGCTTCATGATCATTAGCCGAGTGCTTTGGCGCGATCGAAAGTATCGGCTCAGTCGAGTGGTTATGCACATTCGACTGCTGTATGGGGAATGTTTTGGTGCCCAAGATAAGTGAGTCGGTATTAATTTTCTCCTTGCCTTTTTCTGACTCAACTACTGCAACACTTGGTGACTTAACACGCCATTCTTTTTTACTTCCCTGATGTATGAAATTTCAACTCGGGCGCACCTTTTTGCTCGGATGGAATCCACTCGGATGCATGTCACTCAGATGAAATCCACTCAGATGGAATTCACTTGGACGTAATCTACCTGGCCACATTTTTTCACTTGGATAGCTTCCACCTGGGTGCATTCTTATACTTGGATAGTTTCCATTCGGCCACATATTTTGACCAGCCGACTGATGACCACCAATGTCCAGTCGGCCATTGTATGAGTAGTCGAGTCGATCCCAACCAGGTTGCCTTTGCTCTTCTTGAAACAGTGCCCTTAGTCTAGTCGGCTTCATATACCGACTAAACATATCAGCTGGTGGTGACCTTGGTCGCTTTAGGTCTGTTGGCCGATTAGAGTTAGAACCGGCCGACTGATTGGCATACTTGGATAGCAACATATCAAAAGTTGGCTTGATCCGCTTACGCTGCA
Organism: Secale cereale; assembly: GCA_902687465.1. Taxonomy (NCBI): domain Eukaryota; kingdom Viridiplantae; phylum Streptophyta; class Magnoliopsida; order Poales; family Poaceae; genus Secale; species Secale cereale. Next base: position 169,625,175 of record LR738712.1, read on the forward strand.
CTTTAGCCTCATTCCTCTTCCACTTGCCAACCTCTGGACTCTTGGGCTTAACAAATTTAACACGAGAATTTTCTTGCACTTGTGGTTGCCCCCCGAGTGTAAGAATCTTAATGGTGATCTTGATTACTTCCTTGCCATCGGGTTGCTTGTCAACCACAATCTGCCTCCCCAAGATCTTGTCACCCTCCTTGTCTTTCCTGGACTCACCGATAATCACATTAGCTTTATTAGCAGATTCGGCTACCTCCGGCCGAATGAGTAGCTTCTTCCCCTCCAAATCCATGGTATTCATTGGAAAGGGCTGTTTATCAACTTGCATCTCAGAAAAGTTCAATCGTCCGTCATTAATGGTCGATTGTATCTGTCACCGAAAAACATTGCAAACGTTAGTAGCATGAGAAAACGAATTTTGATACTTGCAATAAGCGCGCCGTTTCAGCTCTTCAAACGGCGATAAAGTGTGAGATATTCTAATAATTTTGGCTTGCAGCAAAGCATCAAATATTTTATCGCACTTGGCAATGTTAAAAGTAAACTTCATCTCTTCATCATGATTCTTATGAATCGGTTTCAGATCATTGCAAGTGAATGGTTTGGCCTTAGATGGCCAAACAAATTCAGTAGCATAAATGTCACCCTTATCGTTCGAGTGATTACTATCATATTCAACCATATTCATCTTTGGACAATCAGCTTTCTACCTATGCACTTCTTTGAGATCTTTGCTTCGGCTTTCCTGAGCCAAAGCCCTTTGTAAGACTTGGTTAATATTTAAGAACTCATAGCCTTCTAGCTTTTCTCTAATGGGGGTCCTTAAACCACTCATCACTAGGTCTGCCAAGTCTCTCTCGGTTATCACAAAACTATAACAATAGTTTTTTGTTTCTCTGAATCTCTTGGCATAATCGGAGACTAATTCATCATGCTTTTGTTTAACCGATGGCAGATGTGACAACTTGAGTTCATTATCGCCGCTATAAAAGTGATCATGAAATTTCTGCTCTAGCTGCGACCAAACCCGAATGTAACCATGTGGTAAAGAAGAAAACCATCAAAATGCAGTACAAGTTAATGATAAAGGAAACAAACGCACTTTCAATTCATTCAATGAGCCTGCCTCACGCAATTGTGCTAAATACTGACTAACATGTTACCATGTGGTTTTTGTGCCCTCTCCATTGAATTTAACAAAATCTGGAATTTTATATCCTGGAGGGCACTGGATGGCATCGCAGTACTCGGGGTACGGCTTTTGGTAAATCCGATTCCGAGGTAATTCAACTCCAAAATTTTCTCCAAGCATCTTAGCCATCTCCTCTCTAAGATTAGCTAAACCTTCATCCATAGTGGACGATGAAGCTTGTGGCAGTGGCAAAGGAGGAGTAGGGTTACTAGCGGTGGGTAGGAATTGAGGCATGTATGTCGACCCATAACTTGGTAGTGGTCGAGTGGTTGTAGTTGTAGGTAGGTTTTGGTTCGGCATTGCCATCGAACCTGGCATGTTCATAATAGGATTAATGGGTGCATCCACAATCTGGTTTTGTTGTGTAGGATAATAAGTCATCGGCATGGGAGGCGCCGATGAAATAGGTAAAGTCAGATTAGGGTTTTGCACACTAGCAGCTATACCACCATTACCACTAGACGATTGAGATATATTCTTCTGAGCATTAGTATTTTCTATGAAATTTTGATAGACTAGATTGTTACCATGGGCAATACGACTCTCAATCTCAGCCCACTGCTCAGGAGAAAAGGTAGTACTCATAGAGGGTTTAACCTGCTCGTCTTGAAGATGAGGGAACTTGATTTCTTCAATCGGAGTGATGTTGCCTTGGCGATCCTTCTTGAACTTCGCAAGCAACTCCTGCAACTCCTTCTCTTCACGCGCCTTCTTGTACTCCTCATAGATTTGACGATGATTAGCCGATATCTCATCAAGACTGGGCTTTATGATGTTATCGACGTCTACCTCAAATGGCTAGGGAAGATCGGACATGGTGGATGATGATGATTGACCTTCAGTCCCCAGCGGAGTCGCCAAAAAGTGTGTTGACACACAAACACGTCACGTGTACCCTTGACGTCGGGGGTGATGCACCGCAGCTCACGTCGAAGGAGACCCGACCAACACCGCGATACGCAAGACAGTCGACGGGCGCTTTTGCGGACCCGAAACCCCACACCCCTGGGAGGGACCCCGTCAGGGAGTGCGGCGGCAATGGGCTGCCCTAGGTAGATTCGCTCGCCCCTAGAGCCTCGAGATTCACAACTCTCAAACACGAAGAACAGCGAAGAACGAGAGAGAGAAACGATGGAGGGATAAAACGTAGACCGGAAAAAGTAGTATATTGATTTGTTCGATTGTGTGTTGTCTAATCAGCCATCACCCCCAACATATATAAGAGGCGGTTGGACTTCACATACAAGCAAAGGACTCATCTAGGCTTTCCTTACAAAAAATTAAATCAATTCACATCCTAGAGTCCTAGTTCTATTCCAACTCGGATCCAGTCTGAATCTGGCCCAACTTCTATCTTCCTCCTTGCACGAGCCGTCGAGCTTGCATATGATCTCCGATCAAGATGTCCCAAATATCAAACATGTGCTCCTCAATGAGACGAACAATTCTCATGTTGATCAATTTTTCAAATAAGGCCATCTTGAATACTTTTCGAGGTCATTTTACCTTCCAGTCGGACTCGGTCTTGCAGCAGACTGGATTACCCGAGTCTCATAGTGAATTCGCATGCCATATATTATCTCTGATGATGATGACTCCAAAACCAAAGTTCACCGTTTTGTCGATACGCACAACTTCCGTACTGAACACTTCTCCATCCGAGATCATCTTGAATAACTTTTGGGCACATGTTCAGTTTCACTCGGATTCGAGCTCATCCACTCGGATTAAAGTATTTCAATCGGATTGTCCGACGGGACTTTTCCCTCGGATGTTAGAATCTTTCACTCGGAAGACGATCTTTCACTCGGATGACTATATTTTCACTCGGAATACAATCTTTCACTCGGATGACCACATTTTCACTCGGAATACAATCTTTCACTCGGAAGACAATCTCTTACTCGGTCGGCAAGCTTTCATTCCGATGGTAATCTTTTCACTTGGTTGACTATATTTTCACTCGGAAGATAATCTTTTACTCGATCGGTAAGTTTTCACTCGGATGATAAGCTTTTCACTCGGATTTCCTGACTGAAAACACAGCCTGATCTTGATTTTCCTCTCCAGGTTGCATACGACCTCGGATTGAGACGGATTATATATGAAAATTGATCGGCTCGACGAGAAGAAACTTTTTCATGTTGAAGGTTTTTCGATTCAAGGCTGTCTTGACGGCCGAATTACTCGCGCAACCTATCAGACAAGTGTCTCGCACCTCGCGTCATATTTTCGTTTAGGTTCGGTCTGTAGTGTATTGCCTCTAACTTTCGCATACAAACTCGGATTGAGATAATTTATATATCAAAATCGATTGCCTCGACGAGATGAAGACAATTCCTTTAGAGCGCTCCTTCATCCGAGGTCATATTGATAGCATGATTGGCCAAAAACCACTCCGAACATTGAATTATGCCACTCGGAGTATAGTTTCGGTCCCTAAGATAAGGTCAAATGATGATAACCGAAACATCAAAGTTGTTCCACTCGGCAACATGAATCTTTTAATGCTAAAAAACCTTTCACTCGGGACCATTTTCATTGCTTTCCGTATCTTGCCAAAATCAGGTGTCAACACCTATATAAAGGATAGCGGCCCACTTCCCTTAATGGGCTTCCCTAATGGCCACTAAGGGGCTAAAATTCTCATAGGCCCCATAATTGTTCGTCGTAATAAGCTCAAATTATAGGTGGGGAGGAATCGATGTTATCTAATTGGGCCTACATACATGTTCGAACTTTAGCGTGCCCATTTAGTTGATGGGTGTAGGGTCGAAATTATGTCTAGAGGGGGGGTGATTAGACTACTTGACCAAAGAAAAATTTAGCCTTTTTCCAAATTTTTAGTTTTGACAGTTTTTAGCAAATTAGCACAAGTCAAGCAATCTCCCTACACATGCAATTCTAGAGTTGTGGCAACGGAAAGTAAAGCATTGCATATGAAGCTAAAGGGAGGGGTTGGAGAGTGCAAACGCAATTGGAGACACAGATATTTTTGGCGTGCTTCCGATAGGTGGTGCTATTGTACATCCACGTTGATGGAGGCTTCAACCCACAAAGGGTAACGGCTGCGCGAGTCCATGTGGGGCCCCACCCACAAAGGGTCCACGAAGAAGCAACCTTGTCTATACCACCATGGCCATCACCCACGAAGAACTTCTCTCACTAGGGTAGATCTTCACTAAGTAGGCGATCTCCTTGCCCTTACAAACTCCTTGGTTCAACTCCACAATCTTTTCGGAGGCTCCCAAGTGACACCTAACCAATCTAGGAGACACCACTCTCCAAAAGGTAATAAATGGTGTGTTTATGATGAACTCCTTGCTCTTGTGCTTCAAGTGATAGTCTCCCCAACACTCAACTCTCTCTCGTAGATTTGGATATGGTGGAAAGAAGATTTGAGTGGAAAGCAACTTGGGGAACAAAATAGATCAAGATTCTTGTGGTTGGATTGGAATATCTTGGTCTCAACACATGAGCAGGTGGTTCTCTCTCCTAAAATGAGTAGTGGAAGCGTAGGCACGTTTGATGGCTAATGTCTACTACACAACCTTCTTCCTGTAGACATTGTTGGGCCTCCAAGTGCAGAGGTCTGTAGGACAGTAGCAAATTTCCCTCAAGTGGATGACCTAAGGTTTATCAATCCATGGGAGGCGTAGGATGAAGATGGTCTCTCTCAAACAACCCTACAACCAAATAACAAAGAGTCTCTTGTATCCATAACACAACCAATACAATGGTAAATTATATATGTGCACTTGTTCGGCGAAGAGATGGTGATATAGGTGCAATATGGATGGTAGATATAGGTTTTTGTAATATGAAAATACAAAAACATCAAGGTAACTAATGATAAAAGTGAGCATAAACGGTATTGCAATGCTTTGAAACAAGGCATAGGGTTCATACTTTCACTAGTGCAAGTTCTCTCAACAAGGATAACATAAATGGATCATATAACAATCCCTCAACATGCAACAAAGAGTCACTCCAAAGTCACTAATAGCGGAGAACAAATGAAGAGATTATTGTAGGGTACGAATCCACCTCAATGTTATTCTTTCTGATCGATCTATTCAAGAGTCTGTAGTAAAATAACATGAAGCTATTCTTTCCGTTCAATCTATCTTAGAGTTCGTACTAGAATAACACCTTAAGACACACATCAACCAAAACCCTAATGTCACCTAGATACTCCATTGTCACCTCAAGTATCCATGGGTATGATTATACGATATGCATCACACAATGTCATATTCATCTATTCAACCAACACAAAGAACTTCAAATAGTGCCCAAAAGTTTCTACCGGAGAGTCAAGACGAAAATGTGTGCCAACCCCTATGCATAGATTCCCAAGGTCACGGAACCCGCAAGTTGATCACCAAAACATACATCAAGTGAATCGATAGAATACCCCATTGTCACCACGGATATCCCACGCAAGACATACATCAAGTGTTCTCAAGTCCTTAAAGACTCAATCTGATAAGATAACTTCAAAGGGAAAACTCAATCCATTACAAGAAGGTAGAGGGGGAGCAACATCATAATATCCTACTATAGTAGCAAAGCTCGCGATACATCAAGATCGTGCCAAATCAAGAACACGAGAGAGAGAGAGAGAGAGAGAGAGAGAGAGAGAGAGAGAGAGAGAGAGATCAAACACATAGCTACTGGTACATACCCTCAGCCCCGAGGGTGACCTACTCCCTCCTCGTCATGGAGAGCGCCGGGATGGTGAAGATGGCCACCGGAGAGGGATTCCCCCCTCCGGCAGGGTGACGGAATGGGTCTAGATTGGTTTTTGGTGGCTACAAAGGCTTGCGGCAGCGAAACTCCTGATCTAGATTATGTTCTGGAAGTTTGGAGTCAGGGGGTCCCCGAGGCGGCCACGAGATAGGGGGGCGTTCCCTGGGGGGTAGGGCGCGCCCCACCCTCGTGGTGGCCTCGAGACTCTTCTGGTCCATCTCCGGTACTCCGTGGGCTTCTTTCGGTCCAAAAACAACCTCCGTGCAATTTCAGGTCAATTGGACTTCGTTTGGTATTCCTTTTCTGTAAAAGTTAAAAACAAGGAAAAAACTGAAACTGGCACTGGGCTCTAGGTTAATAGGTTAGTCCCAAAAATCGTATAAAATAGCATATAAAACATCCTAGATGGATAATATAATAGCATGGAACAATCAAAAATTCAAGATACGTTGGAGACGTATCAAGCATCCCCAAGCTTAATTGCTGCTCGTCCTTAAGTAGGTAAGTGGTAAAAACAGAATTCTTGATGTGGAATGCTACCTAACATAATTATCAATGTAATTTTATTTATTGTGGCATGAATGTTCAGATCCATAAGATTCAAAACAAAAGCTTAATATTGACTTAAAAATAATAATACTTCAAGCATACTAACAAAGCAATTATGTCTTCTCAAAATAACATGGCCAAAGAAAGTTCATCCCTACAAAATCATATAGTTTGGCTATGCTCCATCTTCGTCACACAAAATATTCAAATCATGCACAACCCAGGTTTCAGCCAAGCAATTGTTTCATACTTTAGTATTCTCAAACTTTTTCAACTTTCACGCAATACATGAGCATGAGCCATGGATGTAGCACTATAGGTGGAATAGAGTGCTGGTTGTGGACAAGACAAAAAGGAGGAAGATGGTCTCACATCAACTTGGCGTATTAATGGGCTATGGAGATGCCCATCAATAGATATCAATGTGAGTGAGTAGGGATAGCATGCAACGGATGCACTAGAGCTATAAATGTATGAAAGCTCAACAAAAGAAACTAAGTGGGTGTGCATTCAACTTGCTTGCTCACGAAGACCTAGGGCATTTTGAGGAAGCCCATCGTTGGAATATACAAGCCAAGTTCTACAATGAAAATTCCCACTAGTATATGAAAGTGACAAAACAAGAGACTCTCTATCATAAAGATCATGGTCTACTTTGAAGCACAAGTGTGGAAAAAATATAGTAGCATTGTCCCCTTTTTCTTTTCTTTTTCTTTTTTTGGGCCTTCCTTTTTTTGGGCCTTCCTCTTTTTTTATTTAACTTTTTTCAGGACAATGCTCTGATAATGATGGTCATCACACTTCTATTTAATTACAACTCAAAGATTACAACTCGATACTAGAACAAAATATGACTCTATATGGATGCCTCCGGCGGTGTACCGGGATGTGCAATGAATCAAGAGTGACATCTATGAAAAATTATGCATGGTGGCCTTGCCAAAAATATGATGTCAACTACATTATCATGCAAGGAAATATGAAAATGATGAAGTGTGTCATAACAGAATGGTAGAAAGTTGCATGGCAATATATCTCGAAATGGCTATGGAAATGCCATAATAGGAAGGTATGGTGGCTGTTTTGAGGAAGGTATATGGTGGGTGTATGGTATCGGCGAAAGTTGCGCGACACTAGAGAGGCTAGCGATGGTGGAAGGGTGAGAGTGTGTATAATCCATGGACTCGTCATTAGTCATAAAGAACTCACATACTTATTGCAAAAATCTACAAGTCATCAAAACCAAGCACTACACCCATGCTCCTAGGGGAAGGGTTGGTAGGAGTTAACCATCGCGTGATCCCGACCTCCACACAAAGGATGACAAACAAAGAAATACCTCATGCTTCAAATTTGTCACACAACGGTTACCATACGTGCATGCTACGAGACTTGCAAACCTCAACACAAGTATTTTTCAAATTCACAACTACTCTACTAGCATGTTTCTAATATCACCATCCTCATATCTCAGAACGATCGTCAAGCATCAAACTTCTCATAGTATTCAATGCACTTTATATGAAAGTTTTTATTATACCCTTCTTGGATGCCTATGATGTTAGGACTAAATTCATAACCAAAGCAAATTACAATGCTTTTTAAGACTCTCAAAATAATATAAGTGAAGCACTAGAGCAAATGACAAACTACTCCAAAAGATATAAGTGAAGATCAATGAGTACTTGAATAATTATATAACTATGTGAAGACTCTCTAACATTAAAATAAAATTCAGATCTTGATATTTTGTTCAAACAGGGAGAAAAGCAAAATAAAATTACATTACAAGAATAGCACACATTATTTGAAGAAGTAAAAACTTAGGCTCAACCGTTACTAATCGATAATTGTCGACGAAGAAAGGTGGGATGCCTACCGGGGCATCCCCAAGCTTAGATACTTGAGACTTCTTGAAATATTATTTTGGGATGCCTTAGGCATCCCCAAGCTTGGGCAACATGATAGAAAACAAGACCTACTGTAACAAACATGTATCATCACGGAAGTGTCTTTTTTATAGTGTAAGTACCTTCTCTAGCTATCTATATCAACTCGTCTAAATTCTTTCAAGCTATATCACAAAAAGTTGAACAAGTCTCTTTCAGACCCTCCGGGTGAAGAGCCACCGATCCGACTAGGGCTGACCTCCAAAACCTTCTAAGTGTTGTTCGGTTAGACCAATTAACAACTATACGGGGCCATGAAAACTACTTGGACTGATCTGGGTTTTTTTCAACTCGGAGATACCAATTTGAAATGCTCGGCGTCACCGAGTTGTAGTGCTCATAAAACTTACTCATCTCAGTGCCACCGATTTGTTTCACTCAGTCTCACCAACAGCTCACAGGTAAACATACATCACGCGGACCATACATTGAAATTCCACAACTGTTATGTCTCCCGCGCCCGGTTCCTGCCATCACCCATGGTCCCCATATCGTCTTCACGTCTCCAGCGCGCCCTTGCCACCGGACTCCATCGCCGTCAACGGCATTGATACGTCTCCAACATATCTATAATTTTCTATTGTTCCATGCTATTATATTATCAACTTTGGATGTTTTATATGCATTAATATGCTATTTTATATTATTTTTGGGACTAACTTATTAATCTAGACCCCGGTGCCAGTTTTTTTCCTTATTTTTAAGTTTTTCAGAAAAGGAATATCAAAAGGAGTCCAAATGGAATTAAACTTTCGCGATGATTTTTCTTGGACCAAAAGACATCCAAAAGACTTGGAGTTCAAGTCAGAAGATCACCGAGGAGGCAACAAGCCACAGGGGCGCACCTTGGGGCGCCCCTGGACTTGTGGCCCCCTCGAGAGTCTCCTGAATTTATAAATATTCTAGAAACCCTAAAGGCATCCACGAAAATACTTTTCCACCACCGCAGGTCTCTGTTCCCGTGAGATCCCATCTTGGGGCCTTTTCCGGTACTCCGCTGGAGGGGGATTCGATAACGGGGGGCATCTACATCAACGTTGATGCCCCTCCGATGATGTGTGGTAGTTTACCATAGACCTACGGCTCCGTAGCTAGTAGCTAGATGGCTTCTTCTCTCTCTTTGATCTTCAATACAATGTTCTCCTCAGTGGTCTTGGAGATCTATTCGATGTAATCTTCTTTTGCAGTGTGTTTGTCGAGATCCGATGAATTGTGGATTTATGATCAGATTATCTATGAATATTATTAGAGTCTTCTCAGAACTCTTTTATGCATGATTGAGAAAGCTTTGTATTTCTCTTTGATCTATCGATTTGGTTTAGCCAACTAGATTGGTTTTTCTTGCAATGGGAGAGGTGCTTTGTGATGGGTTCAATCTTGCGATGTCCTCACCGAGTGACATAGTAGGGGTAGCGAGGCACGTATTGAATTGTTGCCATTAAGGATAAAAAGGTGGGGTTTATATCATACTTCATGAGTTTATCCATCTACATCATGTCATCTTGCTTAAGGCATTACTCTGTTTTTAACTTAATACTCTAAATGCATGCTGGATAGCGGTCGTGTAATGCCCAGGATGGGACTATACCTCCTACGTGTCGAGGCATGACTTAAAGGTATAAGCCCATTCTGGAATGATCTCAAGTTTGGTATCTTTGCACGACTCATGTAAAAATAGGGATGAAATTGCAAAAGGATAGTTGGCTTACACTCGCCACGTCACACAATACATTACATAAGCAAAACATCATCCAAATAACATCACAACCCGAGTACGGACGAAGATCCAAATGAAAGATACCAAATACATAAAGCCACGGGTTCGAATCGCCCCTAGTAGAAACCACTACTGATCATCGGGGTAGTGCACATAGTATCGACTACGTTCTGCATCGTACTCCCAGTACTGCTCCGTGCCGTCACCTGTGTAGTGCACCATAGTACCTGCATCTGGTGTGGTGTAGAAACTGTGAGCCATGTAGGACTCAGCAATCCCATTCCCGGGTAGCAAAACTATCTAAGCCTTGGGTGTGGAACAAGGCTGAAGAAAGATAAAAGGTTGCAGCTGCACTAGCGCTAGCTTACGTGTTTAGAGCGAGAAGAGAGGTGCCACGAGCGTCAAAGTGATCACGAAGTGATCCTATCTAAGCACGTCAATCATAACCCCACCGTGTTCACTTCCCGAACCCCTTTCGGAAAATGACCGTCACTTTTACTCACGCTGGTAGTGTGTTCTGAACATGTTGTCAAGTTTTCTACAAACGGATATTAACAAATTCCCATCTGCCACATAACCGTGGGCACGGCTTTCGAAAGTTCAAAACCCTGCAGGGGTGTCCCAACTTAGCCCATGACAAGCTCACGATCTGCGGAGTCGCAACTCCAAGGTGGGAAGACCCGAGTATTCTCGGAATCCCGTGCTCAAGATATTCCAACTAAGGTAAAACTAGTCTAGCAAATCCTCCCGCGTGCCGACACCCTGATAGTAGCCGCGCGTATCTCGTCTCAGGCCACGTCCGGATGGGCGATGCTACGGGTTTTTACCAGCCCTCGGGTTTCCCCAAGGTGGCCCCGCAGGCTCCCCAGTTTGGACCAACACTCATGTGGAGCACTGGCTCGGGTTATTGATTAAGAAGAGGGTTTATAACTCCCTATGCAAGTTTTAGTTGTTTAGGCAAATAGTACCAATGTTGGGACTTGCTCGAGAAGGTTTAGCGCTAAGCGGTTTATCAAGGGGGGGCCATAAACCCCAACCGTGTTAGGGCCGCATAATCAAGGAACATAACACCGGTTTATACGGTTCCTAGGGCGGCATGAGTGGAACAAATCACCAAGCAAGAGGCTTAGCCTTCCACCCATTACCAATATATAAATGATTTAGTTTAAGAGTTTATATAGTGTGATATCCCAACAAACTTCAACATGAAGCAAGAATCTTCAAATATTCTCCTGCAACTAGCAATGCTATAAGAGGGGCTGAGCGAAGCTTACGTAGACAAACAAAGGTTTGCTAGGTTGGGTGGTTAGACAGATTCATGGTTACAATAGGAGGCTGCCAAACAAACATTGGCATCGAGGCAATAAGCTGAAGAGCGAGACTTCTAGCAATATGCAAAGATAGTAATGGTAGCCGGGTCTGGTCATCTTGCCTGTCGAGTCGTCGATGGGATCGTAAGACGGCTCCTCGTACTCAACCTCGGTAGTAACCTCGTTCTCGTTCTCGGTCTCGGGTTCCGGCTCTACTCATCACAAGAACACAACGAGGCACGAGAATCAAACAAGGTGCAATGCACAATCAACATGATGCAAGTCTGATGCACTTATGATGCATGACAAGTCTACATATGATGCAATACATGGCAAGGTAGGAAGCACAGAGAAACAACACAAGAACATGACAATATGCTCAAGCAAGTATGAAGCAAGACAAGTCTATATATAATGCAAAACATGGCAAGGTAGGAAGCACAGAGAAACAACACAAGAACATGACAATATGCTCAAGCAAGTATGAAGCAAGACAAGTCTATATATGATGCAAAACATGGCAGGGTAGGAAGCACAGAGAAACAACACAAGAACAACAAATTTAAAAGAGGCCGGAATCCACATATAGCGAATCCGGTAAGTCCTCATATGCATAAGTTGAAAATGGTCCAGATCTGAACAAACCTTAAGTTAAATTTGTTAAACAGCAAGTTAACATGCACCATGATGATCTACACGAAATTCTAGTCAAGTTTCATACAAAGTTTGTTTAAAACAGAGCTACGGTCTAGAAGATATGAGCCAAACAAGTTAAACATGGCAACGGCGCAAGATGCACCCAAACATCAAGAAAACTCACTCCAAACATGTAAACAAGATGATTTTATGAACCTACATGCAAAATCACACAAGTTTCCTGTAGGACACGCTCAAAACGGAGCAACGGTTCAACACATACACTCGAAACAAGAAACAATGCAAAGGTGAAACTAACAGCCACATAGCAACTTTGGAGCAAGAAATATATACTCTACAGCACACAATCATGGTGACAAGAAGCATGGACATAAATTAGACATATCCTACAGCAAACAACTCCATTGGAGAAACTCCATAGGATGCATGGATCAATAGCAACAAGCTACAACATTTTGATCATGACGCTAGAAACCTGACAGTAATATTTTATAGCAACTTGGGAGCAAGAATTAAATAAGCTACAGCAAGCCATATGAGCAAGTAAGGGCATGAATGGATATACAACAACATGTACAACAAGGAATGATCAATGGCCACCCCAAAACTAACATGGATTTGCCTAGGGCATCAAGCAAACATAGCATCAGGATATGACAGATTTCAGACTTAGTGAAATTTCACTAAGTGTTGAAACAGTTAAGTTGGCATGGCATGTTTGCAAGCATGTTTAAGTCACCTCAAGGCATATCATGGAAAATGGTTTGCACCACAGCAAAGACCACATGATGGAGATTCTAAAACATCATAACATGTGACAAGGGGACAAACACATCAATAGCAACAACCTCTTCAAATCAACATCTCATAACATGTTACAAAACTTAACAGCCACATGCACTTTTGCAACCAAGTTTAACATGGCAAAAATAACTCTAACATGCATGCTACCGCAACCAACATGTAGAGCATCTCATGACAAACATTTTGACATCTCATTTGCTTCATTTGGATAAACATGCACCAAGTTATCACATCTCAAACATGGCATGAAAATAACAAGTAGTAGCAGTTTATATCAAGTAGCACAATTGTCACGCAGATTAAGACATCTAGATGGACTCAAACAAGCATGACACAATGGAACAAAACATAGAGCACATCACCACGATCATTTTGACATATCATATGCACAAATCGGACTAGCACACTAAAAGATACAGCCATTACAAAATGTCATCAGACAAGAAAATTAACACATGACTTAGAGGAAAAAAAGGTCGACCTCCAGATCTGGATCGGGTGGAGGACGAAGCGGGTCGCGGTTGTGGGCGCGGATCGGGTTGCGGGCGAAGCGGGTTGCGGCCTCAGACCCGTTAGGGTTTCGTCGGCCCGATCTGGATCGGGTCCGGCGGATCGGCGGCTTTGATCCCGGCTGGCGAGGAGCTCGGCCCTCCGGTGGTTGGAGCTGCTGCACAGGCGAGGAGGCGGCAGCCGGAGTCGCTCTGGCCGGCGGGAGCTGCTGTGGAGGAGCGGCGGCGGCGGCCCTCAGCGGCGGAGACGGGATCCCGGCCGGCGAGGAGCTTCGGGGGGAAGGCGGAGGCGCGGCGATATCCGGCGGTGGCCGGCGTCGAGGAGCCCCGCCGGAGGCGAAGGCGGCGGCGATGGTTGCGGGCGCTAAGGCGCGGAGGCACGCGGGCTCGCGCGGGCCGGCCTCGGGCCCCGCTGGCCGCGACGGCGCGGTGGAACCGGCGGGTCGAGGATGGACACGTGGCAGGCGGCGGCTAGTCCGGCGCGTCCGGCCGGACGTGTCCGGTCCGTCCGGACGTGTCCGGCGGTGGCGGTTGCGGTGGAACTAGGGTTTGGGCGAAAAATGGACATGGGGGAGACGTTTTTATAGGCACAAGGAGCTAGGAGACTCCAAATGGGGAGCGGTTTTCGGCCACACGATCACAATTCGACGACCGAGATGATGGGAAGGGTTGTGCTGGGTTAGTGGGCTGTTGTGGAGGGGGTGTTGGGCCTCAAAGAAGAGGTTATTTTAGCCCACTAGGTTAACCGTTGGAGTACCAAACGAACTCCAAACGCGAAGAAACTTGACATGTCGCCTATACGTACCAAAACAACATCGCACGACAAGTCTCACGTCATTCCGGAAACGTTACACGGCCACACACGAAAGAAGGACTCGGGGATGCCACGGGCACGTGTGAGAGCGTCGGATCTCGAAACGGACAATGGGAAGAGACGAGTGGGACCGGATGCATGACAACACAAATGCAATGTAATGCACATGACAACATGACATGGATGAAATGCACACACGCACACGACAAAATGAAGAACCCGAAATGAAAGAAGAGCCCGGAAAGGAATTGGTGAAGCCAAAGTTTATATATTGCCAAAATGGGAAAGTGTTACATCTGGGGCATTACAAACTCTCCTATACTATGAAAAGATCTCATCCTGAGATCTAGGACTGGAAGAAGGAAGGGTACTCGGAACGAAGGTGATCTTCTCGTTCCCACGTATCTTCTCGGTCGGTATGGTGTGACCACTTAACTTTCAAGAACTTGATTGACTTGTTGCGGGGTTTGCGCTCGGTTTCTTCAAGAACAGCAACGGGGTGCTCTCGGTACGACAAGTCTTGTTAAAGATCAATCTCCTCAAACGGAATGGTGCGTTCAGGTGTCTTGAAGCACTTGCGGAGTTGAGACACGTGAAACACATCATGAACATTAGCGAAGTTGGAAGGGAGCTCAAGTTGATAGGCTAGATCGCTTCTTTTGCCAAGGATCTTGAAAGGGCCCACATATCTTGGAGCAAGCTTGCCTTGATACCGAATCTTTGGGTTCCTTTCATAGGAGAAAGATGGAGATAGACATGATCCCCAGTGTTGAAGGCCAAATCACGATGCTTGCCGTCATAGTAGCTCTTCTGACGTGACTGAGCGGCCTTGAGATTCTCACATATGACTTTGCACATTTCTTAGGCTTCTGAGATCAAGTCATTGCCAAGAAGTTGGCGTTCACCAGTCTCGGAATAGTTGAGAGGAGTACGGCATTTTCTGCCATAGAGGATTTCAAACGGAGCTTTGCCGACACTTGCTTGGAAACTTTTGTTGTAAGAGAACTCGGCAAACGGAAGGCAATCTTCCCACTTCATGCCAAAAGAGATGACACAAGCTGTGATCATGTCTTCGAGGATCTGGTTCACGTTTTCGACTTGACCACTAGTCTGAGGGTGAAACGCAGTGCTGAAACGGATCTTAGTGCCCATGGCAGACTGAAAGGAGTCCCAGAACTTGGATGTGAACAAACTTCCACGGTCTGAGGAGATAACTTGAGGAATGCCATGTAAGGACACAATTCTGGAAGTGTACAACTCTGCCAGCTGAGCTGCATTGATGGATTCTTTGACTGGAAGGAAGTGAGCTACTTTGGTTAGCTTGTCAATCACCACAAAGATAGAATCATTCCCCTTCTTGGACTTGGGAAACCCAGTGACGAAATCCATTTCAATGTGGTCGAATTTCCACTCGGGAATAGGAAGAGGTTGGAGGAGACCAGCTGGACGTTGATGCTCTGCCTTCACTCTTCTGCAGACATCACATTCATTCACGAATTGGGCAATCTCCCTTTTCATGCGAGTCCACCAGTAAGATTGCTTGAGGTCTTGGTACATCTTGGAACTTCCAGGATGAATCGAGAGGAGGGAGTCATGTGCTTCGTTCATTATGAGCTTCCTGAGATCACCCTTGGGAACCACAAGTATGTCCTCAAAGAACAAGGTATCTCTCTCATCAACGCGACAGCACTTGTATTTGGGAGTACCCTTTGCAATACCATGTTTCACTTTCTGCACCATAGCATCACGGAGCTGGGCCTCACAGATCTGATCTTCCAAGGTAGGAGCAACTTGAAGATTTGCAAGAAAGCCTTGCGGAACAACTTGGAGGTTGAGCTTCCTGAATGCTTCACAAAGCTCAGGCTGGAACGGCTTGATAAGGAGACTGTTGCAATATGCCTTTCTGCTCAAGGCATCTGCAATGACATTGGCCTTGCCAGGTCTGTATTCGATGCTTGGATCATACTCTTGGATCATCTCAACCCAACGAGTCTGGCGAAGGTTCAGGTTCGGCTGTGTGAAAATGTACTTCAAGCTCTTGTGATCAGTGAAGATGTCGACTTTTCTGCCCAACAGAAGGTGTCTCCACGTGATCAAGGCGTGTACCACAGCTTCTAGCTCAAGATCATGTGTGGGGTAGTTCTTCTCACTTGGCTTCAATTGACGAGAAGTGCATGCCACAATCTTCTTGTCCTGCATTAGCACACCACCAAGTCCTTGAAGAGAAGCATCACAGAATACTTCGTAGGGCTTGGACTCATCTCGAGGAGTAAGAACCGGAGCAGAGATGAGCTTTACTTTAAGAGTTTTGAATGCCACATCACAATCCGGAGACCAGTTGTACTTGACATTCTTCTGCAGGAAGTTGGAGAGAGGCTTGGCAATCTTGGAGAAGTGCTCAACGAACCTTCTGCAATAGCTAGAAAGACCAAGGAAGCTTCAGAGTTGCTTGACGTTGTGAGGAGGTTCCCAGTTGACAATCGCTTCAACTTTCTCGGGGTTGACAGCAATACCGTCAGCAGAGATGATATTGCCCAGATACAAGACATTATCGAGCCAGAATTCGCACTTGGAGAACTTGGCATAGAACTTATGTTCACGGAGTCTGTCGAGAACCAGACGGAGGTGCTTTTCATGATCCTCTTCATTCTTGGAGAATACCAAGATGTCATCCAGATAGACGAGCACAAATTCGTTGGTGTAAGGGTCGAAAATGTAGTGCATCATTCTCGAGAAGGTGGGTGGAGCATTAGTGAGGCCAAAAGACATGACTGTATATTCATAGGAGCCGTAGTTGGTTCTGAATGCAGTCTTGTGAATATCTTCTTCACGGATGCGGATCTGGTGATATCCCATCCGGAGATCGAGCTTAGAGAACACTTTAGCTCCTTTGAGCTGCTCGAACAATTCATTGATGTTGGGGAGCGAATACTTGTTCTTTATTGTCTTCTTGTTCAATGGCCGGTAATCAACGCAAAGGCGCTCCGTGCCATCCTTCTTCTTGACAAATAAGACACCACAGCCCCAAGGAGAAGCGCTAGGCCTGATTAGACCCATACGCTCTTGCTCATCGAGTTGTCTCTTCAGCTCCTTCAACTCTTCAGGGGAAAGCTTGAACGGACGCCGGCATGCTGGCTCAGTACCGGGCTCGAGTTCAATAACGAATTCAACTTGACGATGCGGAGGCATGCCTGGAAGCTCTTCAGGGAAAACATCTTGATATTCATTGACCCCCGGAATTTGAGAGATGGCATTAATATCGCCCTTGTCATTGAGAGAGAATAGCCTGATTGTGTTATCTCGAGAGGCGAAGATAATCACGTCTTCGTTGGAATGAGTAATCTTGACTTCCTTATTTGCAAAATCAATGTGAGCATCATGCTGGGAAAGCCAATCCATCCCGAGAATAAGATAAATGTCGGAATTGCCGAGAATAACCGGAGAAGCCAGAAAGCGGTAATCACCCATGCGAATAGAAACATTCGGAGCATACACACTAGAAGTCATTCGTTTCGCCGGAGAAGTAACTTGCAACTTCTGAGGTAATGCCACTGTGCTCACATTGTGCTTGGATGCAAATGGATATGACATGAAAGAACATGATGCACCCGAATCAAACAACACTTTTGCAGGAAAAGAGTTAACTGGAAGGTTACCAAGTATCACATCTGAAGAATTTTCTGCTTGAGCTGCATTCATCAGATTCACTCTTGCTTGCTTTGGATTATGCTTGACCATAGCAGTGCTGACAGGTGGAGGAGGTGGAAGGCGCCTTGGGTTGGGGCACTTGTTGGCATAGTGACCCTTCTGAGTGCACTTTTTACAAACCACTTTTGAGATAGGACGGTGATAAGGAGCACTTGACTTTGAAGCTTGAAAGTGATTCTTTGACTGATTGCTTGGGTTGGGTGGGTGGGAGAAACCACGGCCACCAGAATTCTTGTTGTTGTTGTTGGGAGGTCGGATCACTGGAGGAGGTGGAAGCCAAAACGTCTGTTGCTTTGCGACCACTTGGGAAGAAGAGGAGGAGTGAACAGCGTCTCTGATCCTCTTTTTGGAAGCTTCCATCTTGAGCTGGGCTGCCTCTTGCTTAAGTGCCATGTTATAGAATTGATGAAACTCATCAGGCTCGAACAAGGTGAGAGCTAGTTGGAGTTCATCCTTCAGACCACCACGGAACTGATAAATCTTGCTCTTGGAATCTGGGATGTCTTTCTTGGCATAGCGGGCAAGGTTCTGGAACTTGACATTATATTGGTAGATAGTCATTGAGCCTTGCTTCAGGTTGCGGAATTGCTCACGCATACCCTCGATGACACTTGTTGGAATGTGGTGAGAACGAAAGTCCTTGCAGAAGTCATCCCAGGAGATATCACACCCTTCTCTGGAGTCTTTGTACTGCTGCCACCAATCAGCGGCTTGGTCCTTGAGTTGGAAGGCTGCAAACTTCACATAGTCCTCGGGCCTGACTTTACTGCACTCGACATGCTTCTTGATATCTGTTATCCAGTCTTTAGCATCTAGAGTGTCCACACAGTAACTGAATGCCTTCGGTTGGTTTGCCAGGAACTGGTTGAGCGTAGCAAAGTGAGGTTGATTGAACAAATTGCCTTGGCCTTGGTTCCCATGAGCACCTTGATTTCTTTGATTTGCTTGAATGTTCTGCATCATTTGCATATGCATCTGGGTGTTCTGGTTCGTCGCTTGCATAATTGCTCTCCAGGCCTCAGACGGAGGAGGAGGGGAAGGAGGACGATCAGGAACCTCTTCACCCTCTGGGTTAGCGTTGAGAACCCTTTTAGGAGCCATCCTGAATGAGATGACAACTATTAGCCATTGATTGAAAGAATATATAAGCTGAATCAACGGCTAGAAATTGCAACATAGTCTTCACAAGAACATTCGAACAAGATGAACAAATGTAATCCACAGTTTAATAGTAACAACAATCTTCACGAGAAGCCACTTGGGAGAACAAAAGGTAAATAAAAACAACAAGGAGAAGATAGAACAAATACAAGATAGAAGCTTCATTCGACATATTCGTGCTGAAAGCTTATGGAACGTGTTACAAAAGGGTTTTGCAATCCCCGGATTAGCGTAGCCAAGGACCCTTTAAGATGCAACTCCCGATCGGAACATCACCCATAAAACTACTTCACTCAATGTAGAACCCCGAACTCCATATCATGCATTCGTTGGAAGAATGCCTACGAACTACAAGATGAACCCACCTATTAATTTCCGAAAGTTTCCAGTTATGCAATCAGGTGTTGGGGATACAGGGGAAGCATCGCGCACTCAACTCTAATCCTACATCCAGCTATATCCATCCTTCAACACATAACCAGTTATTTCCGGAAACCGTTTACCTCAGACCTTCGAAACGTATCTACTATACAAGCTATGGCAATACTCCCGAACTACCTCCCCAGTACTGGGTGATGTCGGTGTTATCTTGCCACTAACCGCATAGGAGAGTTTTCGATGTCGGCCGTCTTAAGTATTCCAGAACTGCTGCGATATATTTGTGACGACAACACCTCGGAGCTCAACTCCCCGGGACACTGCCACAACCCCTAAATGACAGGAGGCATCGAGAACAATGTTCTCGTCACAAAGACATCGAGACAATCCAAACAATACCCGCGTGATCCTAAAAAAAACTTGGTGAATTTTTTAGAGTAGAAGAGACAAGAGTAATCGCCAGGAGTCCTCACCAGAGTGAAAAGCGATGAGGAGCAAAACAAATCCTACTCTCCGATATATATATATATAGGACTCAAAACATTTTAAGTGTGTTCCTAGACTCAACCGTCAACGATTCGATCAATCAGTGGGGGCTTCTAGGTCGGAGAAGGCTCTGATACCAACTTGTAATGCCCAGGATGGGACTATACCTCCTACGTGTCGAGGCACGAATTAAAGGTATAAGCCCATTCTGGAATGATCTCAAGTTTGGTATCTTTGCACGACTCATGTAAAAATAGGGATGAAATTTCAAAAGGATAGTTGGCTTACACTCGCCACGTCACACAATATATTACATAAGCAAAACATCATCCAAATAACATCACAACCCGACTACGGGCGAAGATCCAAATGAAAGATACCAAATACAAAAAGCCACAGGTTCGAATCGCCCCTAGTAGAAACCACTACTGATCATCGGGGTAGTGCACATAGTATCGACTACGTTCTTCATCGTACTCCCAGTACAGCTCCGTGCCGTCACCTGAGTAGTTCACAAGAGTACCTGCATCTGGTGTGGTGAAGAAACTGTGAGCCACGGAGGACTCAGCAATCTCGTTCCCGGGTAGCAAAACTATCTAAGCCTTGGGTGTGGAACAAGGCTGAAGAAAGATAAAAGGTTGCAGCTGCACTAGCACTAGCTTACGTGTTTAGAGCGAGAAGAGAGGTGCCACGAGCATCAAAGTGATCAAGAAGTAATCCTATCTAAGCACGTCAATCATAACCCCACCGTGTTCACTTCCCGAACCCCTTTCGGAAAATGGCCGTCACGGTTACTCACGCTGGTAGTGTGTTCTGAACATGGTGTCAAGTTTTCTACAACCGGATATTAACAAATTCCCATCTGCCACATAACCACGGGCACGGCTTTCGAAAGTTCAAAACCCTGCAGGGGTGTCCCAACTTAGCCCATGACAAGCTCACGATCTGCGGAGACGCAACTCCAAGGTGGGAAGACCCGAGTATTCTCGGAATCCCGTGCACCCTGATAGTAGCCGCTCGTATCTCGTCTCAGGCCACATCAGGATGGGCGATGCTACGGGTTTTTACCAGCCCTCGGGTTTCCCCAAGGTGGCCCCGTAGGCTCCCCAGTTTGTACCAACACTCATGTGGAGCACTGGCCCGGGTTGTTGATTAAGAAGAGGGTTTATAACTCCCTATGCAAGTTTTAGTTGTTTAGGCAAATAGTACCAATGTTGGGACTTGCTCGAAAAGGTTTAGCGCTAAGCGGTTTATCAAGGGGGGCCCATAAACCCCAACCGTGTTAGGGACGCATAATCAAGAAACATAACACCGGTTTATACGGTTCCTAGGGCGGCTTGAGTGGAACAAATCACCAAGCAAGAGGCTTAGCCTTCCACCCATTACAATATATGGATGATTTAGTTTAAGAGTTTATATAGTGTGATATCCCAACAAACTTCAACATGAAGCAAGAATCTTCAAATCTTCTCCTGCAACTAGCAATGCTATAAGAGGGGCCGAGCGAAGCTTACGTAGCCAAACAAAGGTTTTCTAGGTTGGGTGGTTAGACAGATTCATGGTTACAATAGGAGGCTGACAAACAAACATGGGCATCGAGGCAATAAGCTGAAGAGCGAGACTTCTAGCAATAGGCAAAGATAGTAATGATATCTGGGTCAGGTCATCTTGCCTGTCGAGTCGTCGATGGGATCGTAAGACGGCTCCTCGTACTCAACCTCGGTAGTAACCTCATTCTCGTTCTCGGTCTCGGCTTCCGGCTCTACTCATCACAAGAACACAACGAGGCACGAGAATCAAACAAGGTGCAATGCACATTCAACATGATGCAAGTCTGATGTATTTATGATGCATGACAAGTCTACATATGATGCAATACATGGCAAGGTAGGAAGCACAAAGAAACAGCACAAGAACATGACAATATGCTCAACCAAGTATGAAGCAAGACAAATCTATATATGATGCAAAACATGGATAGGTAGGAAGCATAGAGAAACAGCACAAGAACATGACAATATGCTCAAGCAAGTATGAAGCAAGACAAGTCTATATATTATGCAAAACATGGCAGGGTAGGAAGCACAGAGAAACAACACAAGAACAACAAGTTTAAAAGAGGCCGGAATCCACATATAGCGAATCCGGCAAGTCCTCATATGCATTAGTTGAAAATGGTCCAGATCTGAACAAATCTTAAGTTAAAGTTGTTAAACAGCAAGTTAACATGCACCATGATGATCTACACGAAATTCTAGTCAAGTTTCATATAAAGTTTGTTTAAAACGGAGCTACGGTCTAGAAGTTATGAGCAAAACAAGTTATACATGGCAACGGTGCAAGATGCACCCAAACATCAAGAAAACTCACTCCAAACATGTAAACAAGATGATTTTATTAACCTACATGCAAAATCACACAAGTTTCATGTAGTACATGCTCAAAACGGAGCAACGGTTCAACACATACACTTGAAACAAGAAACTTTGCAAAGCTGAAACTAACAGCCACATATCAACTTTGGAGCGAGAAATATATACTCTAAAGCACTCAAACATGGTGACAAGAAGCATGGACATAAAGTAGACATATCCTACAGCAAACAACTC
Source organism: Secale cereale (assembly GCA_902687465.1). Taxonomy (NCBI): domain Eukaryota; kingdom Viridiplantae; phylum Streptophyta; class Magnoliopsida; order Poales; family Poaceae; genus Secale; species Secale cereale. Next base: position 169,647,761 of record LR738712.1, read on the forward strand.
CATTGGAGAAACTCCATAGGAGGCATGGATCAATAGCAACAAGCTACAACATTTTGATCATGACGCTAAAAACCTGACAGTAACATTTTATAGCAACTTGGGAGCAAGAATTAAATAAGCTACAGCAAGCCATATGAGCAAGTAAGGGCATGAATGGATAGACAACAACATGTACAACAAGGAACGATCAATGGCCACCCCAAAACTAACATGGATTTGCCTAGGGCATCAAGCAAACATAGTATCAGGATATGACAGATTCCAGACTTAGTGAAATTTCACTAAGTGTTGAAACAGTTAAGTTGGCATGGCATGTTTGCAAGCACGTTTAAGTCACCTTAAGGCATATCATGGAAAATGGTTAGCACCACAGCAAAGACCACATGATGGAGATTCTAAAACATCATAACATGTGACAAGGGGACAAACACATCAATAGCAACAAGCTCTTCAAATCAACATCTCATAACATGTTACAAAACTTAACAGCCACACGCACTTTTGCAACCAAGTTTAACATGGAAAAAAGAACACTAACATGCATGCTACCGCAACCAACATGTAGAGCATCTCATGATGAACATTTTGACATCTCATTTGCTTCATTTGGATAAACATGCACCAAGTTATCACATCTCAAACATGGTATGAAAATAACAAGTAGCAGCAGTTTATATCAAGTAGCACTCTTGTCACGAAGAGTAAGACATCTAGATGGACTCAAACAAGCATGACACAATGGAACAAAACGTAGAGCACATCACCACGATCATTTTGACATATCATATGCACAAATCGGACTAGCACACTAAAAGATACAGCCATTACAAAATGCCATCAGACAACAAAATTAACACATGACTTAGAAGAAGAAAAGGTCAACCTCCAGATCTGGATCGGGTGGAGGACGAAGCGGGTCGTGGTTGCGGGCGCGGATCGGGTTGCGGGCGAAGCGGGCGGAGTGGGTTGCGGCCTCAGACCCGTTAGGGTTTCGTCGGCCCGATCTGGATCGGGTCCGGCGGATCGGCTGCTTCGATCCCGGCCGGCGAGGAGCTCGGCCCTTCGGGGGCCGGAGCTGCTGCACCGGCGAGGAGGCGGCGGCCGGAGTCGCTCGGGTCGGCGGGAGCTGCTGTGGAGGCACGGCGGCGGCGGCCCTCGGCGGCGGAGACGGGATCCCGGCCGGCGAGGAGCTTCGGGCGGAAGGCGGAGGCACGGCAAGATCCGGTGGTGGCCGGCGTCGAGGAGCCCCGCCGGAGGCGAAGGCGGCGGCGATGGTTGCGGGCGCTGAGGCGCGGAAGCGCGCGGGCTCGCGCGGGCCTGCCGCGGCGGCGCGATGGAACTGGCGGGTCGGGGATGGACACGTGGCAGGCGGCGACTGGTTCGACGCGTTCGGGAGGACGTGTCCGGTCCGTCCGGACGTGTCCGGCGGCGGCGGTTGCGGTGGAACTAGGGTTTGGGCGAAAAAGGGACATGGGGGACGTTTTTATAGGCACAACGAGCTAGGAGACTCCAAATGGGGAGTAGTTTTCGGCCACGTGATCACAATTCGACGACCGAGATGATGGGAAGGGTTGTGCTGGGTTAGTGGGCTATTATGGAGGGGGTCTTGGGCCTCAAAGAAGAGGTTCTTTTAGCCCACTAGGTTAACCGTTGGAGTACCAAACGAACTCCAAACGCGACGAAACTTGACAGGCGGCCTATACATACCAAAACAAAATTGCACGACAAGTCTCACGTCATTCCGGAAACATTACACGGCCACACACGAAAGAAGGACTCGGGGATGCCACGGGCACGTGTGAGAGCGTCGGATCTCGAAACGGACAACAGGAAGAGACGAGTGGGACCGGATGCAAGTGACAACACAAATGCAATGTAATGCACATGACAACATGACATGGATGAAATGCACACACGCACACGACAAAACAAAGAACCCAAAATGAAAGAAGAGCCCGGAAAGGAATTGGTGAAGCCAAAGTTTATATATTGCCAAAATGGGAAAGTGTTACATCTGGGGCATTACAGGTCGATGAATGTCGTGATAGTAGTAGATGCAGGCAGGAGTCGGTCTACTTGTCACGGGCGTGATGCCTATATTCATGATCATTGCCTTAGATATTGTCATAACTTTGCGCTTTTCTATCAATTGCTCAATAGTAATTTGTTTACCCACCGTATGCTTTCTTCAAGAGAGAAGCCTCTAGTGAAACCTATGGCTCCCGGGTCTATATTCCATCATATATTTTTGGATCTATAAAACCAAAAACCCAAAAATATCTTGTTGTAATTATTTTGTGTTTACTTTATTCTGCTTTTTAACTTTTGCTTTAGTCTATCTCTATGAGATCTCACTCTTGCAAGTGACCGTGAAGGGATACAACCCCTTTTCTGCGTTGTGTGCAAGTGTTGTCAGTTTGTGCAGGTGCATATATTGGACACTTTCTTGTACCTCCTACTGGATTGATACCCTAGTTCTCAACTGAGGGAAATACTTATCTTTACTTTGTTGCATCACACTTACCTCTTCAAGGGAAAAATCAATGCAAGCTCAAGAAGTAGCAGGAAGAATTTCTGGCGCCGTTGCCGGGGATGTTCTACATCAAGCCTACCAAGTACTTGTCATAAACTCTTATCTCTTTCACTTACATTATTTGCCATCTGCCTCTCGTTCTCATCCCCCCCCCCCCACTTCTAAAATATTTTCAGAAAAACACAGTAATATTTGCCTTTTTATTCGCCCTTTTTTCGTTCGTCTTTATGTTTGCTTGTGCACTAGATCACGTGTTTTGCTATCATGGCTAGTCCGCCTACCATTACCAGTACCCCCAAAAGTGAGGTTCTTTATTTTAAACAAAAGGAGGGAGAAAATTTAAAGGATGCTTGGTATAGAATTTGCAATGCTAAAAGTACATCTACTCGTAAGCAATCCACTACCATTCTCCTCCGTAATTTCTATGTGGGAGTTACAACTTGGTATAGATATGTGCTAGACACCATCACTGGAGGGAATTTCTTTGGTAGCCATACTTTAGATGTTGTTTTCTTGTGTTGTTTGCTTATTTTGATGCATCTATGGCTAGTATCGGGGGGTATGAACCATGGAAAAGTTGGAATACAGTAGATATAGCACAAATATAAAATAAGAATGAGTTCACAACAGTACCTACAAGTAAGGATTGGATTTGGTTTTACTTATGGATCTCACGAGTTTTCTGTTGAGTTTTGTGTTGTGAAGTTTCAACTTTTGGGAGATTTGATGGACTAGAGAATAAGGAGTGGCAAGAGCATCAGATTGGGAATACCCAAGGCACCCCAAGGAAATATTCAAGGACAACCAAGCATCTAAGCAAGGGGATGCCCTAGATGGCATCCCCTCTTTTGTCTTCCATCCATCGGTAAATTTACTTGAGGCTACATTTTTATTCACCACATTAAATTTGTTTCTCTTAGAGCGTCTTGTATGATTTGAGTCTTTGCTTTATAGTATGCCACAATCAACCTCGACGTACACACCTTTTGAGAGGGACACACATTAATCGTGACTTTACTAGAATACTCTTTGTGCTTCACTTATATATTTTGAGCTAGGGTAGTTGCTCTAGTGCTTCACTTATATCTTTTTGATCATGGCGGCGATGTTATTTTAAAGAAGTTAATGAACTCTCATGATTCACTTATATTATTATGAGAGTCTCTAAACAACATGGTAATTTGCTTGGGTTGTGAATTTAGTCCTAATATGATAGGCATCCAAGGGGGATATAATAAAAACTTTCATATAAATAGCACTGAATACTATGAGAAGTTTGATTCCTTACAATTATTGATATTAAGATAGTGATATTTGACTCATACTGGTGAGTAATTGTGGATTGGTAGAAATACTTGTGTTAAAGTTTTTGATTCCCGTAGCATGCACGTATGGTGAACAGCTATGTGTTACATGGACAGCGATGATGTGACCGGGCAGTCTATCCTAATAACTCTGGCTCCATTCCCATGACAGGCAGAGGATTCTGATATACTCGTATTTTGTTGCTGAGGGATTGGCTTCCAAACCAATCCATTGGAGCGTGAGAAATCATGACACTCCTTCCTAGAGTGACCCGGGCAAGAGCAAGCCGTGCAGACTGCTCGAATTCCACAAGCGAGTGACACGTGGCCCTTCTGACAGCAAATAGCACAGGTAACAATGCGGTCCACCATGTCATCAACCTTTTCTTCACATTGTCGAGCAGCCTCCTATGAGGAAGGAATCTCCTGAGCAACGGTCATTGGCTCGGTCGAGAGGAACTAGAAGGCCCACCAGAAATTGGGTTATTCTACATAGATGGGCCACCACCCAGCTGGTTTTCACATGGAGTTTGGCCAATATTCAGAAGATCATTTTGAATAGGTAGCATTCATGCCTCCGCGATCTGCGCAGGTTGATCACCAACATGCACGGAAGTTTGTTCCAGAGATCCAAAAAAACTCGCCGGCGTGAGGGAGGTCGTCGGCCGGCTCAAATCCGGTAATGGAGTTATCATACCGAAAATTGTAGGTGGTTTAGCCACCATTCAATGCAACTCTATGGGGGGCTGCCGGATAACGACATGCTCATGGGCAGAAACCTCATATCCTCCCTCTAACACCGAATCAATGAAGTTTTGGGTTGCGGGATATCTATAACCTTTGCATGGAGAGTATTTCTCAAAAATGGCAAAAGAAAGTTTCTTCCTAGTAGAGTTTACTTATTTGAAGGATGATCTAATAGGAGGCTTATGCATGGCCAAGAGGTCCAAGAAAGATCGAAGCTTAGTTGGACTAACCAAGATCCATTCAGCATCACATTCTTTCTGCCAGATTTTAAGCTCTCTAACCCAATTAGGCCCCCATTGCCCCAGATATTAAAGTGAAATTTAAACAAATCACAAGCAAAAGAGCGAAGATCCATGATAAGAAAGCCAACTTGCTTGCAAGAGACTTGAAAGGAATAAACCTTATCTTTGATATGTGCCACCCTTAGATCTATAGCAGAACCGCCAATTGCGGCTTCCAATGTCGCCGCCACAAAATCTTTCGATAAAAAGAAAAAATGACGACTAAAAGAGACAACCAATGTAAATGCCCTCCTTCGCCCCGTCGGATGAACCGTATGACCCGTAGATTTGAAAACCTCATCTGAAAAAACCCTACCCTTGGAAAAATCAAAACCAAGGGTAGATCCACGAGAGGAACCCATAGAAGATGGGTATTTTCTTGATCCAGAGAAGACGCCAGAGAGGATCCACAAGTTAGTGGAAGAGGATGGAGATCACCGGTGAGGAGGTAAGCGCCGAGGTGGGAGGTGGGAGCGCCAAGTAACTCACGGCTAACTTGATCATCACACTTTTATTTACTTACAACTCAAAAATTACAACTCAAGGAATATTCCTGGACAGCAGCGTGCTATGTTCTTGGTGCCGATTTTGTTGATCAGATGCCAAACTATGAGGATCCAATGCCACCAGATGGTAATCTGCATCCATTACCTGGGAATTTAGTCCTTGAAAATCTGCCATTTGTGTTGCATCCTTATCCTATGTTGAGATGGAATGATGCTCCTATTGCTGCTCCTCCTCAGCCAGAGAACAATGCTGATGCTGGTTGGGGCCATGCACTTTGGGGAGAGAATGATGCTGAGATTGAACAACCTCCACAACCTGCAGCGCCAGAACAAGATCGGGTTTCCATTGTCATTGATCAGCCAAAGGGATCTATTTCTGTTGAGCAAATGCAGGTTGAACAACAAGTGCAGGTTGAACAGCAAGCTGCGCCTCTTGAAAATCCACTAGCCATTGTGCCTTATCAACCTCCTGTGATTCAACACCATGCGATCTTCATTGGCATGGCTCGCATTGTGGCAGGACCACCTCTTCCTCCTGAGATGATGTGGAAGAGGTCTTTTGAGAATTTGATGTTTGACTTTACAGTTAGAGAGGTACCAAGGTCGATTTCCTTCAATCCCATGGGCACTGTTACAACTCCAAGCGCACCTGGTCAATTGCGTTTGATGAAACCATGAAGAGGTCTTTACTGGTGGCTAATTTACCCGGTTTGTCTTTGCGGAGGAGGTCTATTGTGGTTAAGCGTCCAGTTGCCAGAGCTTTATTTGAGGACCTGCCTACTGATTCTACTCCTATCTCCGACGAAGCTATGTCTAATAGACCGAGTGAGATGTCCCAGTCCTCATCTATGGTTTTTTCTGTAGAGAAGCAAATTAAGGAGAAAAAAGAGAGAGTTAGGAAGAAGAAAACACCTGCCCCTCTTGTGGACACTTCCTTGAGGCATTGTACCAGAAGCGCGGCAAAGCTTGATGGTTTCAAACAGGTGGTCTTTGAGAAGCTCCCTCTACAGCCCATGAAGAAGCGACCTCGCTCCAAGCCCATGGATGTCAAGGCCCAGCCCAACTCTGAAGATGCTTATAGCCAGGAGAAGCAAGATGTTCCTCTTCGTACACCCATCAAGGTCCTACAAGTGGTGGGAGCTGAGCTAGAAACTGAGGCATCTCTCCTTTCTACGGACAAGCTTATGGCTAATCCCAAGGAGGACTCCTCTTCTTTTGAAGTTTAAATGTTTATGTTATCCACTTCAAGCAGGTGTAGCGAGCCTGTTAAGTCTGCTACTTTTATTATGCTCATGCTTGGAGACTACTTTATTCTCTTTTGTAATACTCTAGGATGTATGGCATTGTATGTCGTACTGCTTTTGGTGAATTCTTGTTTAGTTAATTATGAATCAAGTGTCTACGTCTAGCTGGAAAATCCTCTGCTGGAATGTCAGAGGTCTGAATTCCGACGCACGACAACGCTCTCTTAGAGAGAAAGTGATTGAGAGTCAATGTGCAGTTGTTTGTTTGCAAGAAACCAAGCTTTCTCTATGCAAAGCGCCCTTATTAAAAGTATTTTTCTGGCTAGTTTTGGTCAGTTCATTGAGTCTCCTTCAAGAGGGGCTTCTGGTGGTATTCTGACAGTGTGGCGTTCAGACTTTTTTCATGGTAACTTGGTGGAAGTGAAACCGTTTGGCATTGTTATTAGTTTCACCTTAGTGCATAATATGGAGCAATGGTTTTTGGTGAATGTTTATGGGCCTTGCCAAGGTGAAATGAGAGATGAGTTTGTTAGATGGTTGTATAATTTGGAAGTTGAACCAGAACAAAAGTGGATTTTATTGGGTGATTTTAACTTTATTCGATCTCTTGATAGTTGAAACCTTCTTGGACGAGATGTGAATGACATCTTCATTTTTATTGAGATCATTGGGCATCTGGGCTTGTTGGAACTTCCTTTAAAGGGAAGAAGATTCACTTGGTCTAATATGCAGGTACCACTTATGGAACAACTTGATTGTGTTTTTACCTCTACTAGTTGGATCCATCTTTATCCTATGACACAAGTTACCCCTCTTGCAAAAACTGCTTCAGATCATGTACCCTGTCTAATTTCTATTAGCACTACTATACCAAAAGCTCACATGTTCAGATTTGAAAATTATTGGGTACATCAACCAGGTTTTATGGAATGTGTTCAAGAGGTTTGGGCTAGAGGCTCTCATAAATCTCATATTTTTACAATCATTGTGGATAAACTAAAAGCTTTGAAGTTTGCTCTGAAGAAATGGCATAAGGGGCTGTCCCACATCAAGAGGTAGATTGAGAAATGCAATTGGGTGATTCTTTGGTCGGATAATTTAAAGGATTTGAGACCTTTATCCAGACAAGAGGCCAACTTCAGAAAGATTGCTAAAGTGCACCATGAACATCTTTTGAATTTGCAGTATCTATATTGAAAAAGAGGTGTACCATTAGGTATATCAAAGTGGGAGAGGATAACTCAATGTTTTTTCAAGCAATGGCAACTGAAAGATATAGGAAGAATGCTATTGCAAGTCTGTGGCTATCTGATGGCTCTGTTACTTCAGATCATGATGCAATGGCAAAGGAATTCTTACATTCCATCAAAAACGGAATGGGCATTGTTAAGGCAATAGTATTAGAAATGGACATCCTTTCTCTAATTCCAAAGGTGCAGGGATTGGAGGTCCTCAGTAAACCTTTTGAGGACACGGAAATTGAAAAGGTGATCAATGAGTTACCCATTGATAAGGCGCCTGGGCCAGATGGTTTTAATGGCCTTTTTTAAAAAGAAATGTTGGAACAACATCTTTGTGGATTTTTTCAGACTGGTTCAAGAATTTCATGCTGGAAAGGCTCATTTGGAAAATCTCAATGATGCCTTTATTACTCTTATTCCAAAAACGCAGTCCCCTGAATCTGTTGGTGACTTTAGGCCAATCTCACTCACAAGTGTTGGTCTGAAGTTCCTCACTAAACTTTCAGCTAATAGGTTTAAAGACGAAATCACCAAATGTGTGCATAAGAACCAATATGGTTTCATCAAGTCAAGAACAATTCAGTACTATCTTGCTTGGACTTTTTAATGCACCCATCAATGCAATCGGTCAAAGAAACCCATTCTTTTGCTTAAGCTAGATTTTGCAAAGGCTTTTGATTCAATTCAGCATGAGGCAATTATCAAAATTCTATCAGCAAAGGGCTTTGACAATAGATGGTCACATGGATTAGACAACTTTTGTCTTCTGGAACTTCTTCAATTTTGTTAAATGGAGTGCCTGGAAACCATTTTAAATGCAAGTGTGGTGTAATACAAGGAGACCCTATTTCTCCTTTGCTTTTTGTTATTATTGCAGATCTTTTGCAAACTATGATTAATAATCTGCTGCATCAAGGTCTCCTTAGTCTGCCTTTGCCAACCCATGATCCTGATTACCCAGTGGTTCAGTATGCTGATGATACTTTGTTGTTCTTGACTGCTGACAGCTCTCAATTGGGGGCCCTTAAATCAGTGTTGACTTCTTTCTCAATGGGAACTGGTCTTCAGATTAATTATCACAAGTCCTCCATGTATCCCATCAATGTAAATGCTGATGTTGCTACTAGCTTAGCTGGACTTTTTGGCTGGCAGTTGGGTACAATGCCCTTTACTTATTTGGGTCTGCCTGTGGGCACTACCAGACCTAGAGTCCATGATCTTTTGCCTCTGGTGGACTGCATGGGGAGGAGACTCACTACTAGTTCTTGGTTTCTACCCCAAGGAAGCAGGCTGCAACTAGTTAATTCATTCATATCTTCTCTGCCTATTTATTTCCTTTGTAGCATGTCAATCCCTCAGAGTATCTTGAAACAGTCAGAAAGAATTCAGAGATAGTGATTATGGAGAAAATATGGTTAGGATAAAGGTCATTCCTTAGCTTCTTGGCATGTGGTTTGCAGACCCAAACATAAGGGTGGTCTTGGAATTCTTAATCTTGGAATACATAATGAACCTCTTCTCTTAAATCATCTTTACAAATTTTGTAACATAGTGGATGTGCCATGGGTTCACTTGGTTTGGGACTCATATTATTTTCAGCGAGTTCCTCATGACACAACCATTTGTGGTTCTTTCTGCTGGGGAGATATTTGCAAGCTCATGGACAAATTTAGGGCAGTCACATTTGTTACTGTCAATAAAGGTGACACTGTGCTCTTTTGGTCTGGTCATTGGCGGATTCACAACAATTGCACTCCTCTTCTTGACAGATTTCCGAGGCTATTTTCTTTTTGCCTTCATAAAGACCTCTCTATCCTGGAAGCTTTTCAGAGTGAGAATTTTCAGTAGTTGTTCTCTTGACCTCTCTCTGAATTATCTTTCCATGAATTCCATCAGTTGACTTCCATGATGGAAAATATCAATCTGGATAGTGGGAATTCGGATACTTGGGCATGGAGGCATGGTAAGAGCTCACAGTATTCTGCCAAGAAATTCTATGACGATGTGCATCAAGCAGTTTTGGCAAATCACATACTAAGCTGGGTCTGGAGGAGTTATTGTACCATCTCGATCAAAATGTTTGCCTGGCTAGTCATCATGGACATGGTTAACACTAAAGATATGATACAACATAGGCACTTGGAGAATTAATGATGGGCCTGAATGTGTTCTCTGTCCGACTGGGGCTCTTGAGGACAGGAATCGTCTTTTCTTCCGATGTAACTTTAGTGTGCGTGTATGGAATTATCTTCAGATTGTTTGTATGGATTGCAATGATATGGTTCAAATTGCTTTGCATGCCAGAAAGGACTTCAATAAGCCATTCTTCGCTGAAGTGGTTTTTCTTACATGGTCGAATATTTCAAAAGTCAGGAATGATAGGGATTTTAGACATATCAGACCAACTTTGAGGCAGGATTCATTCATGATATTACCCTCCTCACCCACAGGATAAAAGAAGATACATAGATGCTCTTCTTAAATGGATTGCCTTCCTACCTCCTTGAAGAGGTCCTTGTTTCCAGTTTCTAGGTAGAGCTTTTGGTTTATTTTAGTTTTGTATAGAGTTTCTTTTCTTTTGCCCTGTTCCTGACCTTGAGGAACCTTTTGTATTTTGTTATCCCAAGTTTTAATAAAATGTTGTGGGGTGTAAGCCCTGTAGTCTTCATGGTCAAAAAAAGTGTGATGATCATCATTACAGCATTATCCCATGTGAGGAAAGGATGATGGAAGCTATGATTCCCTCACAAGTTGGGATGAGTCTCGGACTTTATAAAAAATAAAAGAGGCCAAAGAAGCCCCAATAAAATAAAAGAGGCCAAAGAAGCCCAATAAAAACAGAGAAAATAAAAGAAAAGGAAAAATGAGAGAAAAGAAAGAAGGGGCAATGTTACTATCCTTTTCGCACACTTGTGCTTTGAAATAGCACCATGTTCATCATAATAGAGAGTCTCATATTTTGTCACTTTCATATACTAATGGGAATTTTTCGTTATAACTTGGCTTGTATATTCTAATGATGGGCTTCCTCAAATTTCCCTAGGTCTTCATGAGTAAGCAAGTTGGATGCACACCCACTTAGTTTCTTTTTGAGCTTTCATACACTTATAGCTCTAGTGCATCCGTTACATGGCAATCCCTACTCGCTTGCATCGATATCGATTCATGGGCATCTCCATAGTCCATTAATTTGCCTAGTTGATGTGAGATGTTCTCCCTTCTTTTGTCTACTACCACCTTCTATTCCACCTATAGTACTATATCCATGGCACGCGCTCATGTATTGCAAGAAAGTTGAAAAAGTTTGAGAACACTAAAGTATGAAACAATTGCTTGACTAATATCGGGGTTGTGCATGATGACATACTTTGTGTGATGAAGATGGAGCATAGCCAAACTATATGATTTCGTAGGGATAACTTTCTTTTTCCATGTTATTTTGAGAAGACATGATTGCTTCATTAGTATGTGAGGGAGTCCTGGATAGAGGGGTCCTCATGTGGCCGGATAACTCGTGATGGGCCGGACTGGTGGGCCGTGAAGATCATTGCTGAAGATCGTCTCTTGTATCTGGATAGGACTCATGTATACGTATAATGGCAGGTTTTAGGTTCGGGTGTAATCTTACCTTCCTCAACAAGATGGTTATGTACAAACCCTAGGGCCCTCCGGTACATATATAAACTGGAGGGTTTAGTCCGTAGAGGCGAAGGTAGAGGAGAAACAACATAATCATATGCTAGACTCCTGGGGTTTAGCCATTACGATATCGAGGTAGATCAACTCTTGTAATCATATTCATCAAGATCAATCTAGCAGGAAGTAGGGTATTACCTTGATCGAGAGGGCCTGAACCTAGGTAAACATTGTGTCCCCAGTCTCATGTTACCATCGATCCTCAGACGCATAGTTTGGGACCCCCTACCCGAGACCCGCCGGTTTTGACACCGAAATTGGTGCTTTCATTGAGAGATCCACCATTGATGGATCGCTTCGTCAACAACGACGGCACCGCTGAGGGAACTTTTTCTCCCGACCATCTTTTTATGTTCGGCGGCTTCATGCTCCGTGCCAACACAGAAGGCCACCTCGAGCAGGTTGAGAGCTACGCCCCTAGCCATCAGGTCAGGTTTGGAAGCTTGAACTACGTTGTTGATATCCATGGAGACTTGATCTTCGACTGTTTCGAGACCACGGTGATCGCTCCATGCCACCACGATGAACATGACCTAACTCTGTCATCGGACCACCTCCAAGGAATAGCACCTGTAACCGTTCTGGCCCTAGATCCGGAACAAATCGGGTCACCCGAGGACGGGAAACTCAACCCCGCCGCGGAAGCCACAGACTAAGCGGTGCTGGAGCCGCACACCGAGCCAACTCTGAGCAGGATCTGTGTTACCAGAACTCCGGACTCGTCTCCGACTGCAGGTTCCGAACCATGTGCATCTGCGCCCTTCGAGCTTGATCAGGCATCTATCGCCGAATTCAGCGCTGCAGATATCTTCCGGCACTCGCCTTTTGGCGATGTGCTAAATTCATTAAAATCTCTCTCCTTAGCCGGGGACAGACAGCCGAATTATATTCCGTTCAAACTGGAGGCTGATGATGGAGAATTTCACTTCCCACCCAGCACCCACTTGGTAGCCACGGTCGAATATCTAACTGATCTACGTGACTACGCTTTCGAAGACTTCGAAGGAATGCACCTCGAAGCCGAAGCAGATCTAGACCAAAACCGGCCCGTAACCGGGCGATGGACAGCTATGTCTTCATACAACGTGTATATTGCCGAAGAAAACGACCGTCGTTAGTGAAAGTGTTGTTGTCTTTTCCTTTACGGGATTTAGTTCGGCACTTCAGACGTCGACGCTTGGGAGGTTCATCGACAGGCTTGTCCTTTGTGGGATCGTTTTCGCCGGCGCCCTCATTCTCCTTAGGTGTATCCACCATATACACTTCATCCTTCATAACCGGGCGATGGACGCCGACGTAAAGGGAAGTACCGGCTGTTCTTCATTGGACCGTTGCTTCGCCGCCGATCGTTTTTGGCACAGTGAACCCATCGGAGATTCAACAACCCATTGCTTTGAGGGGTCTTGCCTCGGATCATGGGCCGGCAGGCGCGGGCGGGATTTCTAGCGCTCCAAATCTGTCTCCTTTGGGCCCAACTATGACAGGCCCATCTAGCTCCATTGCCATGCCAAGCCCATCGGAGGCTGAAGCTTCCTTTGATCAAATGATTAATGATATGGTTGATGAAATTGTTACATCCAGAATTGTTTTAAGCGAGGGCATTTCTCTCCTTCATGCACGTCAACTTTAAAGTGCTTGGGTTGTTCTCGGGTGGGCCATAGTAGGCGCGATTGCGTCCGTTTTGCAAAGCGCTTGGGCTTGGTTTGGAAACCCAAACCCGCTAATGGTTCAGTTTCCGAGACTGAAGATACAGGGCACGAGAATATCTCTCTGTCAGGATTTGTGTCAAACTTGGACCCTTTGGCTTTCATTGCACCGACCATATCGCCCAATTCTGTTCTTCCTGGTCCTAGGACTCCTTCTGGTTCTCCTCCAGCTCCACCGCCACCTCCTCCTGAGCCACCTTCGCCGCCACCGGTCAGGGCCAACTTTCCCTTAAACCCACTACAGTACGTTCCTGCTGGACACCACATCATTGATGCAGGGGATGCAAGATGGCCGCGCACATATGTCATGCTGCATGTCCCCACTGTGCGTCGTCATGAAGATTACATGCTTGCTGAGGTTATGTCTGTGCCTGCTGACAATGAGGTTGGTGCTGCCCGTGAAGAGGTTACTGAATGGCTGGAAGCCCATGGGTATCAGGTTCGTTCTTCTCAAGCTTGGATCAATGTTGTCGGGCTGTTTCGTGTTAGGGATCCAGTACTACGTTTTTCTCTCCTACAACTCCCTCCACAGCACCTTGGAAATGATCGGTTCGTCCGATTTATGAAGCATGATGAGGGGGAGGGTTTTCGTGGGGCTCAGGGTCTTCGTCAAGGTCTGATTATGCTGCTGGGCATCCCTCTTGACCTTCGCAATACTAACAACATTCGAGCGGCAGTTTACACCTTTGGCAAATTTCATCATTGGAACAGCGAAGATACGTATCTTGTTAGATCTTTAGTGTTCGTCTCTTTTCCTGAAGATGCTCTGGTTGCTCGTGATGTTGTTTTCAATGACTATGTTGCATGGGGAGGGGCAAGAGTGTCATGGACAGTGCCCATTTACATCCTTGGGGCTAACTTTGCAGAGCAGATGCCACAAGATGAGGACTGGATGCCAATTAATGGAAACCCACACTCTCTTCCTGGGGTACCTTTTCCTGAGCTTCCACAGTTTTTCTTACCCACATACCCTGCTTTAGGCTGGAATGATGTACCACCACCTCCTCCAGAGCAGCCTGACATGGAGGATCACAATTGGGGCAATGCAGCTTGGGGTGAAGATGAGGATGTGCAGAATGAAGTGGAAGTGGAGCAGGAATCTATGGAGCTTGACATTTCTGAAGACCTTTCTATGTCAGTGGATCAACACATTCAACCTAATTTTGTGCTTGTTTTCGATGTGGAGCAACCCACTGTTACTGAAGGTAGACAAGAGCAAACAATCAATGTGGAGCAACCTAATGATACGGTATATACTCCTAATGATTGGGCCTTAGTGGTTTACCAACCACCTGCATCCGCTTCTATGAATGGCCCTTCCCTAGATGGCAGTGATGCTCCTTTTCTGCTTACCTCAGACGTCTTTGAGGCCAGGGTTTTTCTTGGACCTGAGCTGCCCCCAGAAATGGCTCTCAAAAGGAATTTTGAGGCCATTTTGCAGTCTGATATTTGCTGTGAAATCTCTAAGCCGATACAGGTGTTACCTTTTCAGGCTAGTTTACTGACCAAAAGAAGCTGGGACTTGGCCTTTGAGGTGCCAAGGCTGACTTATCATAGCACTGAATTGGAGCACAGACCTGTGGCAAGGGCCTTGTTTCCTGCAGTTGGTGAGACAGAATAGTTTTCTCAGCCAGCTGCACAGACTGAAGTGTTTCCTGTAAGTGAACAGAGAAAGGTTAGAAGGCCCAGGAAAACCATGGCTTCCACCCCAGTTGTTGAAACTTCAGTGAGAAGGTGCACTCGTGGTTCCTTGTAGAGAGATGGCTTCAAACCAACTTTTCAGGAGCTTCCAATGCAGTCAAAGAGGAGGAAGCCGAAGGCCAAGCCTTTTGTGGCTACAGTTTCTCAGAGCATGCAGGAAGAGCCAAGTGAAGATATTCCACCTCCAACCCCTATTGCAAAGCTCCAACAGATTGGTCAGGAGCTGCGCATTGCTGATGATCGGATTTCTGTGGAGATGCTTATGGCTGATCGTTCTACTCCTGCAACTACTGGTGCAAATGTTTAGTGGTCAATTGGCTTGTTGGAGGTGGCAGGTCTTTTATTGTGTTCTTCACTTGTCAGGGCTTTTGCTTTTTGCTATTATCTGTAATAATTTAATTGTACTGTGCTGGACATGGGGGCTTATTGTGAGTGGTGGCATTAAGTGTCACCAGAATGTTCTTCTTGCTCTTAATAGTTCTAATGAATAGTGCATGCAAGAATTGAAGTGGTCTATGCTGGAATGTTAGGGGTTTAAAATCTGATGCTAGACAAAGAGCTGTCAGGCAAAAACTAGATGAAAGTCAGTGCGATGTTGCCTGTTTTCAAGAAACCAAATGTGCCTCCTTTGATTTTAGGTCTATTAGATCTTTCTGCCCTAAAAGATTTGACAGTTTTGGTTTTTCACCTTCTGAGGGTGCCTCTGGGGGCATTTTAATAGTGTGGAATTCATTAGTTTTGTGGGTCACTGTCATAGAAATTCAGCGATTTGCTGTTGTAGTTCAGTTCATCTCAAAGGAGAATAATGAGCAATGGTCCCTTGTCTCTGTATATGGCCCATGCCAAGGAGAAGCTAAAGATAGATTTGTCAAGTGGTTATATAACCTGCATATGCTAGTAGGTGAGAACTGGCTTGTGGTGGGTGATTTTAATCTCATGAGATCTCTGGAAAATGGAAATTTGCCAGGAGGGGACCTGAATGATATTTTCATTTTCAGTGAGATAATTGCTCTCCTTGGTTTACTTGAGCTACTTCTTAAGGGGAGATCCTATACATGGTCCAATATGCAGGACAATCCTTTGTTAGAGCAACTCGATTGGTTCTTCACATCCACGAATTGAATCTCTTCATATCCCATGGCTGAAGTTTTACCCCTCGCTAGAACCGGTTCAGATCATGTGCCATGTGTGGTCACAATTAAGACCTTCATTCCTAAATCTTCTATATTTAGGTTTGAAAATTTTGGGTTGAGCTGGAGGGGTTTATGGAGTGTGTAAAACATGTGTGGCAGAAACCATCTCACAAATCTCACATAACAGCTAGAATTGTAGACAAGTTTAAGAAGTTGAGGGGGGGCCTTAAGAGATGGCAGATGAGTATCTCTAAACTGAAAGTGCTGATATCTAGGTTTAATGAGGTAATTTTGTGTCTTGATGGCCTTGAGGAGGTCAGGCCTTTATATAGACCTGAATTTAACTTCAGGAAGGTGGTCAAAATACATGTGGAGAAACTATTACATCTTCAGTTTATATATTGGAAGAAGAGATGTACAGTCAGGTATATTAAAGTTGGTGGGGAGAACACCAAAATTTTCCATGATATGGCCACTGAGAGGCATAGAAGGAATTCCATTGCTTATTTGAAAGATGTTGATGGGTCTGTGGTCTCTAATCACTCTCAGATGGAGGGGATCATATGGAACTGTTTCAAAAATAGGATGGGAGTTTCTGCTGGAATAGTTATGGGCTTTGACTTGTCTATTTTGCTCCAACCAATTGATGGGTTAGATTTCCTAACAGAACCTTTCACAAAGGAGGAAATGGATGATATTGTCAAGCATATGCCCATAGATAAAGCCCCTGGACCAGATGGTTTTAATGGGTTATTTTTCAAGAAGTGCTGGCACATTATTTGTCAAGATTTCTATGATCTTGCTGAAGCTTTTCATAATGGCACTGCTAACTTGGCAAATATAAATGGTTCCTATATCACACTCATCCCCAGGAAGTTGGCTCCTGAAGGTGTTGGAGACTATAGGCCAATCTCTTTGACTGCGATGGGTCTCAAATTCCTGTCCAAGATGGCTGCCAACAGGTTTCATAAGATCATTATGAAATGTATTCATAAGAACAAGTATGGTTTCATTAAAAGCAGGACCATTCAGGAGTGTATTGGTTGGTCACTTGAATATCTGCATCAATGTCATCAGTCAAAGAGACCTATTGTTATTCTAAAATTGGATTTTGAGAAGGCCTTTGATTCTATTGAGCATGAAGCTATTCTGCTAATTCTGAAGCACAAGGGTTTTAATCAGAAATGGATCTCTTGGGTAAAGCAGCTACTCTCAACTGGAACATTTTCTGTCCTTTTGAATGGAGTTCCTGGCAGACAGTCCCTCTATAAAAGGGAGTTAGACAAGGAGACTGTCTTTCACCTTTACTTTTTGTGATTGCTGCAAATTTATTGCAAACAATAGTAAATGATATGTTCAAGACGGGAATTCTAAAGTTGCCTATTCCATGCCATGATCAAGATTATCCTATTGTGCAGTATGCTAATGATACCCTTATCATCTTACCAGTAGACAATGCTCAACTCTTGGCCCTCAAGGACATGCTCCAAGTGTTCTCCACCTCTACTGGTTTAGTGGTGAATTACCACAAATCTTCCATGATACCTATAAATGTGGATGACAATACTATCATTAGCTTGGCTGCTGCTTTTGGATGTTAGGTTGGCAAACTGCCTTTCACATACATTGGTCTACCAGTTGGTACTACCAGACCCGGAATGGTGGATTTTATGCCACTTGTTGATTGCATGGAGAGGAGAATGTCAGCTAGCTCTTCTTTCTTGAATCAGGGGGAAAGGCTTCAATTTTTGAATTCTGCTCTGTCTTCCATGCCTATCTTCTATTTTAGCAGCCTGTCTGTTCCAGCTGGGATTTTAAAACAATTGGAGTGTATCCAAAGACAATGCTTATGGAGAAAGAATAGAGATGAGCCTTCACCCTCACTGGTAGCCTGGGACCTCATTTGTAGGCCCAAAAATAAAGGTGGACTGGGCATCCTAAACCTAGGAGTGCAGAACATGGCTCTTTTGCTTAAACATTTGCATAAATTCTTAAACAGGTTGGATACATCATGGGTGTCACTTATTTGGGATACATATTACTACTCTTCTGCACCCCAGGGGACTGATAGTTGTGGTTCTTTTTGGTGGAAAGATATGTGCAAATTGCTGGATCATTTTAGGAGCACAACTTGGGTTCAGATTAACTCTGGGAGTTCAGCTCTGTTCTGGTATGATAAGTGGAAACTGGATGACTCAGTGATCCCATTGCAAGCAAGATTTCCAAGGCTCTTCTCATATGTCAAAGATCCCTGGATTACAGTCTCTGAGGCTTTTCATTCACAGGATTTCACTCAGTTGTTTCACTTACCTCTCTCTGCACAGGCCTAACAGGAGTATACAACAGTGAAAAATCTGGTGGGCAATTGTAATATGGAAGTAGAAGAAAATGATATCTGGTTCTGGCAGGGGAGCTGCAACCCTTTTAAGCCCAAATTGTTCTACTCTTTCTTGCACTCTGCCATGACTTTCAATCCTCCACTTCTGTAGATATGGCGATCTTCCTGCACAATGAAAATCAATGTGTTTGCTTGGATGCTAACCATGGACAGGCTGAACACTAAAGACATGGTTCAAAGAAGGCATTGGCTTCTGGAGGATGGAGTTAATTGTGTGATGTGTGCCTTGGCAACACGTGAGACCAGGGATCATCTATTTTTTCAATGTAATTTTAGTGTGAGAATATGGAATTACCTACAAATTTCATGGCCACCTGGAGATGACATGTCACTATTGCCATATAAGCCAAGCAAGAGTTTGAAAAACCTTTCTTTACTGAGGTTGTCTTTGTTGCTTGCTGGAACATTTGGATAATGAGACACGCAAAAGTTTTCAGACATGAGAGACATAGTTTTAATAAATGGAGGAGTGCTTTCATCCATGATATTACACTCATGCAGCATAGAGTCAAGCAAAGGTACAAGGAGGAGCTGCTTAGATGGATTTCTTTTCTACCTCCATGAGCTTTTGTTTCTTTTAGCTTCCTACCTTCCTAGTTTAGTTTCCTCTTTTTTCTTTGTTTGATTACCCCTTGTAATCCTTGTAGACTATTGTCTTTTTTAATAATATTTTTTGAATTGCTGTGGGGGGTTTTCCCTACAGTTACCAGTCAAAAAAACGACGGTGACAGTCCGGAGCAAGCCGAAGACCCCGCAGATCCAACGATGGAGCAGGACGAGCAAGAGGACGACGAACATAGTCCGAGACCGCTATCTGATGACAGCGATGCCGAAGACAGCAATTATGAACCTGTCTCCAAAGAGGATGTTAGCCTGGGTGACGACGAATACATCATCCAAGAAGATCCCTTAGAATAAAACCGCTTCCATCGGAGGCTTATTGCCACCGCAAGGAGTGTGAAAAAGCAGCAGCGACAACTTCGAGCCTGATACGTCTCCAACGTATCTATATTTTTTTATTGTTCCAAGCTATTATATTATCCTTCTAGGATGTTCTATGGGCTTTTATATACACTTTTATATGATTTTTGGGACTAACCTATTAACCCATAGCCCAGTGCCAGTTTTTGTTTTTCTCTTGTTTTAGAGTATCGCAGAAAAGGAATATCAAACGGAGCCCAATTGACCTGCAACTCACCGGAGGTTATTTTTGGACCATAAGAAGCCTAGTAAATGCCGGAGGGGGACCAGAAGGTTCCTGGGCTGCCCACAAGGGTAAGTGGCGCCCCCTAGGCGCGCCCCCTACCTCGTGGACAGCCCGGAGGTCTCATAGATTCATCAAAATAAGAGTTACATAAGTATTCGAAAGTTACAGATTGCTACAGACTGTTCTGTTTTTGACAGATTCTGTTTTCTATGTGTTGTTTTCTTATTTTGATTAATCTATGAGTAGTATCGGAGAGTATGAACCATAGAGAAATCGGAATACAGTAGATATTACACCAATATGAATTTAGAATGAGTTCACAACAATACCTAAGTGGTGGTTTTATTTTCTTATACTAACGGAGCTTACAAGTTTTCTGTTGAGTTTTGTGTTGTGAAGTTTTCAAGTTTTGGGTAAAGATTCAATGGACTATGGAATAAGGAGTGGCAAGAGCCTAAGCTTCGGGATTCCCAAGGCACCCCAAGGTAATATTCTAGGACAACCAAGAGCCTAAGCTTGGGGATGCCCCGGGAAGGCATCCCCTCTTTCATCTTCGTCTATCGGTAACTTTACTCAGAGCTATATTTTTATTCACCACATGATATGTGTTTTGCTTGGAGCGTCATTTTTGTTTTATTTTGTTTTGCTTCCTGTTTGAATAATATACCAAGATCTGAAATTCTTATATATTAGAGAGTCTTCACATAGTTACATAATTATTCAACTACTCATTGATCTTCACTTATATCTTTTAGAGTAGTTTGTTATTTGCTCCAGTGCTTCACTTATATCATTTATAGCACGGTGGTGGTTTTATGTTGTAGAAATTATCGATCTCTCATGCTTCACTTATATTATTTTGAGAGTCTTTTAGAACAGCATGGTAATGTGCTTTGGTTATAAAACTAGTCCTAATATGATAGGCATCCAAGATGGGTATAGTAAAAACTTTCATAAAGTGCATTGAATACTATGAGAAGTTTGATGCTTGATGATTGTTTTGAGATATGAGGATGGTGATATTAGAGTCATTATAGTAGATTAGTTGTGAATTTGAGAAATACTTGTGTTGAGGTTTGCAAGTCCCGTAGCATGCACGTATGGTAACCGTTGTGTGACAAATTTGAAGCATGAAGTATTTCATTGAGTGTCATCCTTTGTGTGGAGGTCGGGATCGCGCGATGGTTAAATCCTACCAACCCTTCCCCTAGGAGCATGCATGTAGTAATTTGTTTAGATGACTTGTAGATTTTTGCAATAAGTATGTGAGTTCTTTATGACTAATGTTGAGTCCATGGATTATACGCACTCTCACACTTCCACCATTGCTAGCCTCTCATGTGTTTGATCTCTCTCTCGTGTTCTTGAGATGGCACGATCTTGATGTATCGCGAGCTTTGCTATTATAGTTGGATCTTATGCTGCTTCTCCCCCTCTATCTTCTTTAATGGATTGAGTTTTCCCTTTGAAGTTATCTTATCGGTTTGAGTCTTTAAGGATTTGAGAACACTTGATGTATGTCTTGCATGTGCTTATCTGTGGTGTCAATGGGATATCACGTGATTCACTTGTTGTATGTTTTGGTGATCAACTTGTGGGTTCCGTGACCTTGGGAATCTATGCATAGGGGTTGGCACACGTTTTCGTCTTGACTCTCCGGTGGAAACTATGGGGCACTCTTTGAAGTTCTTTGTGTTGGTTGAATAGATGAATCTGAGATTGTGTGATGCATATCATATAATCATGCCCATGGATACTTGAGGTGACAATGGAGTATCTAGGTGACATTAGGGTTTTGGTTGATTTGTGTCTTAAGGTGTTATTCTAGTACGAACTCTAGGATAGATCGAACGGAAAGAATAGCTTCGTGTTATTTTACTACGGACTCTTGAATAGATCGATCAGAAAGGATAACTTCGAGGTGGTTTCGTACCCTACCATAATCTCTTCGTTTGTTCTCCGCCATTAGTTACTTTTGAGTGACTCTTTGTTGCATGTTGAGGGATAGTTATATGATGCAGTTATGTTATTATTGTTGAGAGAACTTGCACTAGTGAAAGTATGAACCCTAGGCCTTGTTCCCTATCATTGCAATACCGTTTATGCTCAGTTTTATCATTAGTTACCTTGCTGTTTTTATATTTTTTGGATTACAAAAACCTATATCTACCATCTATATTGCACTTGTATCACCATCTCTTTGCCGAACTAGTGCACATATACAATTTACCATTGTATTGGGTTTGTTGGGGACACAAGAAACTCTTTGTTATTTGGTTGTAGGGTTGTTTGTGAGACCATCTTCATCCTACGCCTCCCGCGTATTTATAAACCTTAGGTTATTCACTTGAGGGAAATTTGCTACTGTCCTAGAAACCTCTACACTTGGAGGCCCAACAATGTCTACAAGAAGAAGGTTGTGTAGTAGACATCAGAGCCGCACAGGATACACTCAATGATAGATGGAAGGAAGTGCTGGATGCTGAGCAAAAATCTGGCTGCAATCGCCAAACCAAAGGCTATCCTAAGCATAAACTGCTGCCCGAATTCGACGACGAGGCTATTGCGCCTATATCACCGAAGAATAGCACCACCAAAAAGCTGGACCGAGCAACTCGTGGACGAGACAGAGTGGCTAGCAATGGTGTACACAAGCCTGCGCCCCCGCCCCGTAAAGGAAAGGAGGATCCGGCTCAGCGCCAGAAACACGATCTGCGTGAGGACCTGAACAAAAACGCTGGCAAGACAAGATCCATCTACGGATCCAGGGACCGTGCTCCCACACGGGACGGCGACGATCAAGCCAATCATGTCGGTCATATGCCAGTTCGGGGCCAATACCGAACATCACAACCGTTGGACATACGCCATGACATAGAAAAATACAAGGGCGGTGCATACCCTCTGTGCTTCACCGATGAGGTGCTGGATCACGAATTTCCAGAAGGGTTTAAACCCGTAAATATCGAGGCGTATGATGGAATGATGGATCCTGCTATCTGGATAGAAGACGTTATTCTTCACATCCACATGGCTCGCAGAGATGATCTCAACGCCATCAAATACTTACCCCTCAAGCTGAAAGGACCAGCTCAGCACTGGCTAAACAGCCTCCCAGAGAACTCCATTGGAAGTTGGTAAGAAGTTGAGGATGCTTTTTGATGTCTACTATGCAACCTTCTTCTTCTAGACGTTGTTGGGCCTCCAAGTGTAGAGGTTTGTAGGACAGTAGCAAATTTCCCTCAAGTGGATGACCTAAGGTTTATCAATCCGCGGGAGGCGTAGGATGAAGATGGTATCTCACAAACAACCCTGCAACCAAATAACAAAGAGTCTCTTGTGTCCTCAACACACCCAATACAATGGTAAATTGTATAGGTGCACTAGTTCGGCGAAGAGATGGTGATACAAGTGCAATATGGATGGTAGATATAGGTTTTAGTAATCCGAAAAATATAAAAACAGCAAGGTAACTAATGATAAAAGTGAGCATAAACGGTATTACAATGATAGGGAACAAGGCCTAGGGTTCATACTTTCACTAGTGCAAGTTCTCTCAACAATAATAACATAACTGCATCATATAACTATCCCTCAACATGCAACAAAAAGTCACTCCAATGTAACTAATAGCGGAGAACAAACGAAGAGATTATGGTAGGGTACGAAACCACCTCAAAGTTATCCTTTCTGATCGCTCTATTCAGAATCCATAGTAAAATAACACGAAGCTATTCTTTCCGTTCGATCTATCCTAGAGTTCGTACTAGAATAACACCTTAAGACACAAATCAACCAAAACCCTAATGTCACCTAGATACTACATTGTCACATCAAGTATCCGTGGGCATGATTATATGATATGCATCACACAATCTCAGATTCATCTATTCAACCAACACAAAGAACTTCAAAGAGTGCCCCAAAGTTTCTACTGGAGAGTCAAGACGAAAACATGTGCCAACCCCTATGCATAGATTCCCAAGGTCACGGAACCCGCAAGTTGATCACCAAAACATACATCAAGTGAATCACGTGATATCCCATTGTCACCACAGATAAGCACATGCAAGACATACATCAAGTGTTCTCAAATCCATAAAGGGGAAACTGAATCCATTACAAGAAGATAGAGGGGGAGAAGCATCATAAGATCTAACTATAATAGCAAAGCTCGCGATACATCAAGATCGTGCCATCTCAAGAACACGAGAGAGAGTGTCGGGGAAACTGATCCACCCACGAACACCTATGGGGACGGAGCCCCTTTCGATACGGCAGGGGGCGGAGATCGCACGAAGAGCAGATCGAGGCGAAGCACACGAGTAGTTTACCCAGGTTCGGGCCGCACGGATGCGTAAAATCCTACTCCTGCTTTGTGGATTGTATTGAGTTCTTGGCTCGGGAGTGCTGGAAGCTACAGTACACTTCAGCAGCTAACAAGACCGAGCGTGAGTGTGTTCGAACCCCTTTCTACGTTGCGCATGGGCCTCCTTTTATATTCTCAAGGGGTCACCGACAGGTGGCAACGCAGCTGAGGGTAAAAATGGGAAAGTATTGTAGTTGGTACACCTACTTGTACATTGTTCCATACCTAACCCTGACGACAGGGGACAAGGGCATTAAATGCCCATCGACATCACCCAAACAGTGCAAAAAAGGGGCCGTCAGGTGCGCCACCGTTCGCCACGATGGCAATCTTGTTAGTGCCGCTTGCCACCGCGTACCCCTGGCTGCATAGCCTCGCGCCACATACGCCTGGAAGGGTCCCAGAGGCGACACGTAGGTGGATGCGCTGGAGCGTGGGTACAGAGTGGTAGTTTGCCGCGGCAAGCGCCTTGCCGCGGTCGTTGTCTTGTCGCGTCCGGGAGCTTGCCGCTCACCGGGCCTTGCCGGGACGCGTGGCGCGTCGCGGCAAGTTCCTTGAGATGTCTTGGTTAGCCTTCCCGGTAAGCTCCTCTTGCCGGAGTCTTGTCTTCTTGGCTTAAATACTTTGTTCTTGAATGGCTCCAAGGGAACCACGGAGGACCTTGGCGGTCACCCGGCAAGCCTTGCCGCGGGACGCTGCGACTGCCTGTGCACAAGTTCGGGATACTAAGGGTACCCCTACTTTAGTACACCGACAGGAGCCCCCGGGCCTGGGCCATACACGGTGCCGAGCGCTGTTGGGCCAGGCCCAAAACAGGGCACGGGCATGCGCGGCCTGGTTTGCGCCGTATCTTACTTCGTATTCACCACACCCTCCCCTAACGGCACGCGTCGATTGCGGCGTCGTGGGAGAGATCGTGGGTGGTTTCTTTATTCGGAAATGCGGAACGTCCGCCCCCTTCCTCCTTATAAGCAGGGGAAATAGGGGCAGTTCGTCCATTCGCCCGTTGCTACTTCAACCTCGAAAACCTCCGCCGCTCCCCTTCTTCCCAAAAGCCGAAAGAGAGCAGCACTCTGCCCCCCATCGCCACCAGCACCACCAGCGCCGTCGACCTCCCTCACCGCTTCCGCCATGGCTCCGAAAGGTGAGAAGGGCAAGGCTGCGAAATCAGCCGAGGTGCTGCGGCTCGCGGCACTGCGAAAGGAGCGGGCTGTCTTCCCCCCCCCCCAAGCTTGCCGCGAGGAAGTTGAGGGAGAACTACTACCTCTTCTGGTCGGGGGAGACGCGGGTGCATCCGCGCACCAAGGTACTCCCAGCCGTTGCTTGCAAAATGGTTCCGAATGGATACGCGTTCTTCGCCTTGTTCTTCTACTGCGGGCTCTGCCCGCCTTTCTCTGAATTCTTCTGCGACATTATGAACACCTACGGGTTCCACCTCCTTGACTTCACCCCCAAAGCCGTTCTGACCATGGCAGTTTTCGCACATCTCTGCGAAAACTTTGTCGGAGTCCATCCCAATGTCGCCCTTTTCCGCCACTTCTTTATGCCTCGAGTTGAGAGAGGAGAGCCTTTGTCCGGCGGAGTCTCCTGGATCTCGTGGGCCCACAAGAAGGAAGCTTATCTGGAGGGAGAGCTCCGAAGCAAATGGGAGGAATGGAGAGCCAATTGGTGTTGGATTGTAGAGGAGAACCCGCAGCCATTTACCGCCCGACGCCAAGCCCCAGTAGTGCGCGGCAACGACTGGAGTGACTTGGCCCCGGAAGACTGTAGGCTAAAGATTGCCACCGCACGGATCCGACGCCTCAGGCTTGCCGGGCTCACTGTAGGCGCAGTTGGTGCAGATTTCCTTCGCCGCCGCATCGCCCCCTTGCAGGAGAGGAAGAGGCCCGCCTGGGAGTTCGAGAATGCGGTGGATATCATGAGGCTACGCCCGGGCCTCAACTTCAATTTCACTGTCCTGGAGCTCATCCCGAAGTGTTCAGGTTGCCGAGGGGTGTCGTCCCGCTGTGCAACAACTCTGCGCTCAGCCGCATCCGCGCAATGATGCCGCTGTGCGACTCGCATGGGATCGACCCAACTTGGCAAGAGCCTGCGGATGACGCCGTGCAGGCATTCTTCGACAGCTTGGAAGAAGTGCCGATCCGTTCTGACGAGAAGAAAGGCCTCACCCGCGACACCACTGATAAGGAGATGGCGTACATTGCCACTAGGCTGGAGGAGGCGGCGGCAGCCGCAGCTGCGGGCGAGTTCAGTTTTACTCCGGAGGAGGCAGATGCAGCAAAGGCGGCAAGCCTTGCCGAGCGAGGGGAGCTTGCCGGCGAGGAGGGGCCTGCCGGGCAAGACGCCGAGTCGAGCGAGCCCGCCGAGCAGGGTGTCGGGTCGAGCGAGCCCACCGAGCAGGGCAACGAGTCGAGCGAGCCCGCCGAGGATACGAGCGGCTCGCTCGAGATCGACTGCTCTTCCTCCTCATCTTCAGGCAGCTCACCACCAGCAGAGCCTCCAGCTCCACCAAGAAGGCATCTCCGCAAGGCCGGGGACGTAACAGAGCGGCAGACGGGTCAACAGCCGCCGCGCCGCGCGACACGCTCCACCGCGACAAGCAAGGCTGCAGCGGGAGCACCTCGCGCTTCTGCGGCAACTGGAGCAGGATCTTCTCGGACCACCGCTTCTGCTCCTGTCGCCCCTCTCGCCACGGCGACAGTCGAAGTGGGGTCGTCTCAGACAACCGCCGCTGCGGCCGCCAAGCGGCTAAGGGAGCCTACTCCTCCGCCTCCTCGCGCCGGGCGTGAGCCGGATTTCGACTTCTCCGCGCTCAGCTCCGACGAGGAAGAAGAAGAGTAAGATTCTTGTTGTTCTTGCATTTCTTCAATTTCTGCGGTTTTGTCTTGTATCTCTTTTGCCTCACTGTGAACTTGTTCCTTTTTAGAACTCTGGCCCAGAGGGCGGCGAAGAGAGCCAAGGTCCCGGTGATTGTCATTGAGGACGAGCCCACCGTGACAGCAGGGGGTGCGCCTGAGACAAACTTGCCGGACCCGGTAACTGATCTTCAGAGCAACCCCCAGTGCAGCCCCCAGCGTAAGTGTATGGTTCACTTTCTGCTGTTAGGCGTGCGTGGGCGTTCTTTCTTTGCTGATATTTGTTTGTTGATCTGTGTAGGAGCAGAGCAGCCACACCAGGAGCGCCCGGAGGCCGCCCAGGACGCACCATCTACTTCAACTACGCCGCCAAGGGAAAGCTCTCCGGCAAGGGTTTCCCCGGTAAGGGAGAGTCCCTCGGCAAGGGGGAGCTCTCCGGCGAGGGACAGTACCAGCGGCCCTCCACCGGCGGGGACTACAACTACGCCGCCAAGGGAGAGTTCCCCGGCAAGGAACCTTACCGAGGAGCCGGCCCGCGCAGGTAATCCCTTTGCTTCAAACTTCCCTTGGGCTTTTCTTCTTTTTTGGATATTTGCTTGACTGTTTTTCTCCCCTTTCCGGCCGTCAGATCCATCTGCTGCGGAGCCGATGGAGACGGAGGTTGCTGATGAAGAGAACGCGCGCAGAAACACCGGCGACGCCGTTGCCACCGAAGAGGCGGCCGGTGCTGACGATCCCGCCGGCGACGAGGCCGCCAAGGCTGCCGCCGCAGCAGCTGGCGAGGGGTCCGGCGATCACGCTGACGGCCCTAAGGCCCCAGGAGTGCCAGGCGCTACACCGACCGCCGAGCCCTCCGCCGCTGCCGTAGCCCCAGGCTCCGAAGAGCCCGAGCCAGGCGCCTACTTGAAGGCCGGCGACGGCGTCTTCATCAAACTCCCCTGGGCCTCAAGCTCCAGGGCGCCGGTCGAGGGAGAAATCTTCGACGGAGAGGTGCTCGCCTCTGCCGGGCTGACGCTGGTCGACGCGCTGAGCAGCAGCAGCGGCGAGCCTGAGGAGGAGCGGCTGCTGCGGAAGCTGCTGTCGCTCTACTGCGCTCGGCAGGCCAAGCTGGAGTCCCGCGAAGCGTTGGCCGCCAAGGCGGGAGCCGACATTGAGAAGCACGCGGAGGAGCTCCGGGCCCTCAACCAGGCAGCTCTCCGGTCCTTGGCAGAGGAGCGGGAGCAACTTGCCGAAGAGCAGACGGCCTTCTTCCTCGAGAAGGCCGAAGTCGAAGAGCAACAGCGGCTTGCCGCCGAGAAGCTATCCACGCGGGAGGGTGAGCTGGCGCAGCGGAAGGTCAACCTCGACAGCCACGAGGAGGAGCTTGCCGTGTGCGAGAAATCACTTGGCGGGGCCCTCCAGGAAGCAAAGGACGCCGCCGTAGCTGCCGAGACCGCCAAGAAGGAACTGGAGGCAAAGGTGGCGCAGCTGGAGGCCGATCTCAAGGCGAGAGGTGAAGAGATCGCCGCGCTCAAGCTTGAGCGGGAGAAGGACGCCCACAGCCACTCAGAGCTGCAGGTTTGTCTCGCCGAGAAGGGCAAGGAGCTTGCCACCGCCAAGGACTCCAACGCTGATCTTGAGTTGAAGCTGACCACTTTGACCGAGACGCTAGACGGCGCCAAGGAGCGGGAGGCGGCCTTGAAGGAGGAGATCAGGGCCGAGAAGGCATTGCTGGCGAGTGCTGCTGTCACCCAGAACACTTTTAGGGAGACTGTGGAGCACTGGACGGAGGGTCT
Organism: Secale cereale; assembly: GCA_902687465.1. Taxonomy (NCBI): domain Eukaryota; kingdom Viridiplantae; phylum Streptophyta; class Magnoliopsida; order Poales; family Poaceae; genus Secale; species Secale cereale. Next base: position 169,676,457 of record LR738712.1, read on the forward strand.
CGTCAATGTTGCCGCAGATATCGACAGGGAGCTGGCGCAGCTGGAGGCGGAGTATCTCGGGTATTCCTCCGATGAGAACCTCCATCCTAGCACCAAGCTCACCCTGTTCTTCAGAGGCGTGGCGACGGCCCTCCAGCAACTCCGGGAGAGGATCCCAAAGCAGCTGGCGGACGACTCGCGCAAGCTCTGCGCGGGAGCCCTTCAAAAGGTGTTGGTGAAGGTGGCCTTCCGCAACCCTGGCCTCAACCTCACCAATGTCCTCAGGTCCCTGCCGCCGGACGCTGATCAGGAGGCGCTCAAGGCCCTTGTCGCACCCATTGTGGACAAGGTGAGCGGGATCAAGAGGGTCGAGGGCGACCGCGCGGGCTAGGCTCGCCCATTTTCTTCTTTCCTTGTCGCTGCCTATCATGTTAGGAGAACAATCTGTTAGAGCTGCGACAAGCTATCTTGTAATATAACTCTATTTTGGGTAGTGATTGCAATGTTATTTCCTTTACTTCACTCCTTCCTTTGTATGTTTCTGCCCTACGCTTTTAGGGAACTTGTCGGCGCAGGCACCTTAGCCGCGAGCGCTAAGTGCGAAACTTCAGAGGCCTGCTGGCGGTGCCGTTACCGACAAGAAACCTTGTCGCAACTAGTCGCAGCTCACTTAAGTTGTTGAGCAAACTCGAAACAAAGTAAGGGCACGACACTAGTCGCAGCACACTTAAGCTGTTGAGCGGACTCGAAACAAAGTAAGGGCGCAACTAGCTACGAGTTGGTTCCTCCGCGCACAGGTTTTCCATACAAAGCACGGTCGTTCAAGGAAGATAACTGAAAAATTTAAAAATCTAGTTGCTCAAGCTTTGGCTACTTAGCTTTTGTGTTGTTTGCTTCCCAGCAAGGCGAAACTTTCTTGAATGACGCCTGGCCCATACCACTATCTTCTCCTTCCCCCCCGGCAAACTTGTGGGCGAGGGAACCTTCCTTTCCTTGAGAGAAAAAGAAAGAAGAGAAAATACAGATATGGAGCCTTAAGGCTCGTTATTGCTTACCGGGGGTAGGTGCTGCACAGAGTGTCAAATAACACATGCAAAATATAGAAAGCATGAAATCGACAAGATGTGCGGAGCACATGAGCTTTACTTATGCACGGGGTCTGCGCCCGGCTTTGTACAAAGGATTACATGCAACAGCGGCAAGACTTGTACAAAAGGTGGTTGCCAGAACGGGTCCTGGCAACCGCGCCTTACGGGTAAAACTTACGAAGATGCTCGATGTTCCAGGAGTTGCTCACCGGAAAGCCATCTTCGGTCTCAAGGCGGACAGCGCCAGGCCTAGTGACACGTTTCACCTGATAAGGGCCTTCCCACTTCGGCGTCAACTTGTTGGAATTCTTGGCGGACTGAACGCGCCGAAGAACAAGGTCGCCTTCCTCGAGACTTCTAGCGTTAACTTTGCGGCTATGGTAGCGGCGTAAAGCTTGCTGGTAGCGAGCAGCTCATACAGCAGCCTGAAGACGGTCTTCCTCAAGGAGCAGCGCGTCATCTTGTCGCAGCTGCTCTTGCTCGAGCTCATCATAAGCGAGCACTCGAGGTGACCTGTATACGAGTTCCGTGGGGAGAACTGCCTCTGCTCCATAGACTAGAGCGAAAGGTGTCTGTCCAGTGGCTCGATTTGGCGTTGTCCTGATCGACCAAAGAACCACTGGCAGCTCCTCGATCCAGTTTCTTCCGCACTTGTGCAGCCTGTCGAAAGTTCTGGTCTTGATTCCATGTAGCACTTCAGCATTTGCCCTCTCCACTTGACCGTTGCTTCTCGGGTGAGCAACAGAAGCGAAGCAGACCTTGGCACCAAGATCTTGGACGTACTACATGAAGGTGCGGCTCGTGAATTGTGTACCGTTATCGGTGATGATCCTGTTAGGGATCCCGAAGCGGCAAACAATCGACCTAGAGAACTAGACTGCTGACTGTGCGGTCAGCTTTCTCGCTGGTTCCACTTCTGGCCACTTTGTGAACTTGTCGATTGCAATGTACAAGTACTCAAAGCCCCTGGCTGCGCGGGGAAAGGGGCCGAGGATGTCGAGCCCCCAGACCGAAAATGGCCAGGATAAAGGGATCGTCTGGAGAGCTTGAGCTGGCTGGTGTATCTGCTTGGAATGGAACTGGCACGCTTCACACTTGGTTACTTGTGCAGTTGCATCCTGGAGGGCTGTCGGCAAAAAGAAACCTTGCCGGAATGCTTTGCCGGCAAGTGCTCTTGCGCCAATGTGGTGACCACATATGCCTCCATGTATCTCTGCCAACAGCTTTTGTCCGTCTTCCCGGGGAATACACTTCAATTTCACATTGTTGAGTCTTCTTCTGTACAGTGTGTTGTCAACAAACTGGTACATACTTGACTGCCGTGCTACTCTTTCCGCTTCTTCTTGCTCTTCGGGAAGTTCTCCTGTCTGAAGGAAACTGACAATCTGTTGTGCCCATGCTGGAGCCTGTGGCTCGACAACAAGGACTAAAGGCACATCTGCTGCTGCGGGAACATCCACTTCTGCGGCGAGAACCTGCGGCTCAGCCGGAGCTTGATGTTCCCCGGCAAGCTTGCCGGAGCGAAACTTGTCGGGAGCGTTTGCTTCAACGGAACAAACCCTGGGGCTTGCCGGAGCAGACTGCTCCTCAGCACTCTTGGTGTTGATCTTGGGGACCTTCTTGGTGGCGGCTTCGGGAAGCTCTGCCGGAAAATAGTCGCCAGAAATCAACTTCCTCTTCTTGCTTTGTCCAGTTGACGGTGTTACGGATGGTTGAGTCAGCTTGAGCACAAAGATCCCTGGTTCCACAGGTAACTTAAGTGCGGCGCACTTCGACAGGCCATCGGCAATGTCGTTCTGAGCTCTTGGAACATGCTCCATCTGTAGGCCGTCAAAGTGCTCTTCTAGCTTTCTCACTTCATCGACGTAAGCTTCCATCAACGGACTCTGATAATTCTTGTTCACTTGGAGGACGACAAGCTGCGAGTCACCCCTGACAATGAGCTTCTTGATCCCAAGGTCTGCCGCGATCCTGAGACCGGCAAGCAAACCTTCATACTCTGCAGTATTGTTTGTTGCTTGCTCCTTGGGAAAGTGCATCTGGACTACGTACTTGAGGTGCTCTCCGGTGGGTGCGACAAGCAGCACGCCAGCACCGACGCCTTGCAGCAAGAAAGCATCGTCAAAGTACATCAGCCACTCTTTGCTTGCTTCCTTGACGGGGATGCTCGTTTCTGGGATTTCTTCATCTGGTGTTGGCGTCCACTCTGCTATGAACTCTGCCAATGCTCTGCTTTGGATAGTTGAAGTGCTCTCAAACTTGAGGCCAAAGCTTGACAGTTCCAATGCCCACTCAACAATCCTGCCTGTTGCTTATGGATTCTGCAGCATCCTCTTCAGCGGAAAGCGAGTGACAACTGTTATCTCATGTGCTTGGAAGTAATGGCTCAGCTTTCTCGAGGCCATGAGAAGGCCGAAAAGCAGTTTCTGCACACCAGAGTACCTTGACCTAGCCCCCTGCAGAAGGGAGCTGACAAAGTAAACTGGGCGCTGCATCATCCTCTTCCATATCTCCTGCGCAGATCCATCTTTGTCGGGACCAGAGCTTGTCGGGAATGCCCCCTGCTTGTCGCTGGATGCTCCTGCCACGGTTGCTGGCTCATCATCTGCCTCCCTCTCCGCTACTAACGCAGCACTAACCACTTGATTGGTTGCCGCTAGATACAGCAGCAACTTCTCTTGTGGCTTAGGTGCGACAAGTATTGGAGTAGAGGACAGGTATCTCTTCAAGTCTTGCAGTGCAGCCTCCGCTTCCGGAGTCCATTTCATTGGACCTGCCATTTTCAAAATTTTGAAAAATGGCAGGGCGCGCTCGGCAGACTTAGAGATAAACCTGCTGAGAGCAGCCACGCAACCGGCAAGCCTCCGTACATCCTTGACGCGCTTTGGTGCTTTGATCTGCTCAATGGCCTTGATCTTGTCGGGATTGGCTTCAATTCCCCTCTAAGATACGAAGAACCCGAGAAGCTTGCCGGAAGGGACTCCAAACACACACTTCTCGGGGTTGAGCTTGAGCTGGATCTTGCGCGGATTTGCAAAGGTCTCGTCTTAATCTTGAATCAGGGTTGCCCTGTCCTTGCTCTTGACCACTATGTCATCCATGTAAGCTTCCACATTTCTGTGAATTTGTGGCTCAAAATCTGTATGGACTACCCTTGCGAATGTTGAACCAGCATTCTTCAAACCGAAAGGCATCCTTATGAAACAGTACGTGCCACATGGAGTGATGAATGCGGTCTTCTCCTCATCCTCTTCTGCCATGAAGATCTGATGGTATCCTGAGTATGTGTCAAGAAATGAAAGCAAATCACATCCGGCCGTGGAGTCAACAATCTGGTCTATGCGCGGCAAGGGAAATGGGTCTTTGGGACAAGCTTTATTCACATCGGTGAAGTCGATACAAAGCCTCCATTTCCCGTTTTCCTTGCGCACGACTACAGGATTGGCCAACCACGTAGGATGGAGCACTCCTCTGACAAGGCCTGCTGCTTCCAACTTCTTGATTTCTTCTGCAATGAATTCTTGGCGCTCCACTGCTTGTTTCCTGACTTTCTGCTTGACAAGCCGCGCATGAGGACAGACGGCAAGTTTGTGCTCAATTACTCTCCTGGGAACACCGGGGATGTCAGAAGGTTGCCATGCAAACACGTCGACGTTTGCCCGCAGGAAAGCAATGAGCGCGCTTTCCTATTTAGGGTCAAGCGTGGCACTGATGGTGAAAGTACCACCAGTGCCGTCCTCTTTGGCGGACACCTTCTTGGTCTCTGGCGGAGCTGCCATCATCTTCTTACACTTGCCGGTGGAGCTCGATGGTGCGTCCTCGATGGTAGCGCAGCACTCCGAAGAGGTGCGCTTGCCGGAGTGGGCATTAGAGCTCTTGCCGGACTTGGTCTTCTTCTTCCCCCCGGGAGCTTCAGCGGCAAGTGTCTTGCGATCTGTTGCAGCTGCTGCTTCCCGGTAGATCTTGTCGGCGCAGATAAGGGCATCCTTCTTGTCGCCAGGGACAGAGATGACGCTTATCGGGCCTGGCATCTTCAGCATGTTATATGCATAGTGAGAGGCTGCCATGAACTTGGCAAGTGCTGGATAGCCAAGTATCCCATTGTAAGGCAATGGAAAGTCGGCAATGTCAAAAGTGACCCTCTCAGTCCTGAAGTTCAGCTCGCCGCCAAATGTCACTGGCAACGTGATCTTCCCCTTCGGCTTGCTCCTTCCCGGGTTGATTCCTTGGAACGTGTCGGTCTCTTCGAGCTCGCTGTCAGGGATTTGGAGTTTGTGGAGCACAGCGGAGGAGATCAAGTTCAAGCCGGCCCCGCCGTCAACTAGCATCTTAGTGACCTTGAGGTTGCGGATAGTTGGTGAAACCAACATCGGCAAGCACCCGACCATAGTTGTGCGATCAGGGTGGTCCTCAATGTCGAAGATGATAAGCGTGCTGGACCATTTCAGAAGCTTGCGTGATTCGACAGGTGGTTCTGCCGCATTGACTACCTACACCCACTGCTTGAGTTGGCGGTGTGAAGTATGCAGAGAAGCACCGCCGTCAACGCACAAGACCTCTGTGGCTTTCTGGAACTCCTACTCACTGGTCTCAACATCATCCATGTATTCATCGTCGTCGTCGTCTTCATCCTTGTCGCGGCCGCGGGGAGGTCTGTCTCCTTGCCGCTGCTTGGCCTTGCCGCGGCGTCCTCCCCGGCCGGCGAATGACCGCTTCTTGCTGGATCCTCCATCACCTCCTTGGGCCTTCTCCTTGTCGCATCGCTCGTATTCAGCCTTTTGCTGCTCAACAAGCTGCTCGACCCTCTAGCAATTCTGGAGGTCGTGGCCCTTGGTGCGGTGGATCTTGCAGTACTGCTTGTCGGTGCCGTCCTGCTTGTCGGCGGCCGCCACAGCCTGGCAGTTGGTGCACGCGGCAGTCTCCTTGCCGGAGCTACCAACTTTGGCTTTCTCGGCGCCACCTCTGTTGCCGGACTTCTCAACGACTAGCACGTCTTTGTTTTTCTTCTTCCGGTTGTTCCGCCGCCGGTTTTTCTTCGCCGGGGCAGCATCCTCGCTGTCAGATTCTCCTGCTCTCGTATCCTCTCCGGGGAGTTTCCTCCCTTCCTCAGCACGTGCACACTTGTCGGCCAGGGCGTACAGCTCACTGACGTCCCTGATCTTGCACATCGCCATCTCCTCCCTCATCCTGCGGTTACGCACGTTCTGATGGAACGCGATGATGACCGCGGTAGGGTGGACATCTGGGATGTTGTGCTGTACACGGCTGAATCTCTGGATATACTTGCGCAGGGGTTCTCCTTCCTTCTGTGCGAGCAGGTGAAGGTCACTCACTTGGCCATGAGGTTTGTGGCCGCCTGTAAAGGCGACAAACTGATGGCATAGATCTGCCCAGGAGGATATGGAGTTGTCCGGCAAGTGCATGAGCCAGGACCTGACGTTGGGCTTGAGTACCAGCGGGAAGTAGTTGGCAAGGATCTTGTCGTCCCGCCCCCCGACAGCTTGCACCGCAATGGTGTAGATGCTGAGGAACTCCGACGGATGCATCTTGCCGTCGTACTTCTCTGGTACGTCTGGCTTGAAATTTTTCATGCTGGGCCACTGGACTTGCCGCAGCTCACGAGTGAACGCAGGACAACCTACCGCATACGGCAAGTCGCCTGGTTGCCCTGGCGCATGCATGTCGACGGCGGGCCCAGCGCACTGGTCTGATTGACGCCGCGCTTCTCTTCGGCGCTCGATGCGAGTACGAGCGTCTTCTTGCTGTCTTTCGTGGAGAACTTGGCGCTGATCGCGACGAGCTCGTGGATCTGACGACGCGGTGGAGTCGCTGTCGAGGTTGACCCGGCGAGTCGGCAATTTTGGCCTTCGGGGCGGAGAGTGCACGGTGGTTGCACCCCCACCGGTCTTGTCGCCATCGGCCCGTGCCTGGCTGACTTGCCGCGGCTGCGATGTACTTGGCTGCCGCGGAGTGTGATACGTCCAAAACGTATCTATAATTTCTGCTTGCTCCATGCCTCTTTTGGGTGATATTGCTATGATATTTATACACTTCCATACACTTTTGATCATATTTGGACTAACCTATTAACTCAGTGCACCCCAGTGCCAGTTTCTGTTTTCGGCTGTTTTTGTATTTCAGGTTCCGGAAGGTTCCCGGTAGCCAAAGTACAGCCGGTGGGGGGGGGCCACCAGGGCTCCAGGCGCCCTGGTGGCGCCCCCCCTGGGCCGCGCCGGGGGGGCGCCTGGGCCCCCCGAGCCCCGTCTGGTTCCCCCCTTTGGCATATATTTAGACCGTCTCCCAAAACCCTCGAGACGAAAACCCTTTTTCGCGATCTCATCTCTGTTCCGCCGCCGCCGCCGCTTCCAAGATCGGGAGCACCAGGAGAACCCTTCCCGGCACCCTGCCGGAGGGGAGGATCACCACCGGGAGCTTCTCCACCACCATGGACGCCTCCCGGATGAGTTGTGAGTAGTCTCCCTTGGACCATGGGTCCATGACCAGTAGCTATGTGATGTTCTCCTCCCGTTCTTGTGCTTCACTAATTAGTCCTCGTGAGCTGTCCTACATGATCGAGGCACATATGTAATCCTTATGCTATTGCTATGATGAGTTTGCTGGGATCCGATGGATTATGAGATTATGTTCAGATTGTGTTTGAGTAATATATTTGATTCACCTCTTTTATATTTATGTTCGTAAGTAATTCTTGCATGTTCTCCGTTGTTATTTATTGCTTTGGCCAAGTAGTAGGTAGTGACTCCAAGAGGGAACGTTATGGTCGATTGTGGGTTCATGCCCCTCGATGACTAGCTTAAGTGATAGAAACATGAGTCTAGGGGATGTGTTGTTGCCACAAGGGGGAAAACAACGGTGCTTGTGCCCGCGGGTGCAAGGATTGTTTACTTTACGCAAAGTTCTTTTAATGCAGTTGTCTGTTGCTTTGAGTTCACACTATGGGTGGGACTCGTAACTAAATACCACCGAGATGTTCTGGATAGATATCTCAAGGTGGATGATTAGTACTAGATATTGATGGATTTCGGTCTACTTACCTTGGCGTACCGCCCATGCTTTGAACCTCTACCTTTCTTGCAACTTAGTCAGCATTGGTTTGCGCACATGGTACTATCAATTGCCCAGCTGTAATTCGTTTACCTCACATAGCTGTTTTATCGTCTTTTGGGAGAGAGACATCACTAGTGAACATCATGAGACTCCGGTCCATATTACCATCATTGATCACATCCGCTATTTACTTTTCCGCTTTTACTTACTATTGCAATTATACCTATCACTATTATCACTTGCGTTTGATCCTTTGTAAACTACAAGGCCGGAGGGATTGACAACCTCTCTATACTCGTTGGGAGCAAAGTTATTTGTATCTGTGTGTAGGTCCACGTTGATTGCTAATATCTGGCGCCGTTAGCAGTTGACACCTTCTTGTTGAAACTGGGAGTCTCAGGGAAATCGATCCTTGGTATTGCCAAGGGAAAACTTCCGCTACACTGCATCTCAAACCTTCCACTTGGGGTAACCAACGAGGGGCGAGAAGCCATCAAGCAAAGTTTTCTGGCGCCGTTGCCGGGGACTCCACTCTTCAAGATAGGGGAGTTGCACGCTATTTTTTATCTTTGCTTTTTAGTCTTGTTAGTTTACCTTTCAGTTTTCTTTATGTCTTTTCACTAGTTTTGCTTAATGGAAAACAACAAAAATATGAGAGAGCTTTATAAGCTCTACCTTGCTTTGCGACATGATGTGTTTGAAGAGAAAATTAAAAAACCTATGGAACTTTATTATTTGCAGAACAATCATGATGGTGGTGATGTTATTAGTATGCTTTCTTTGAATATCATTATTGCTAATGACATGGAAAGCTCTAAGCTTGGGGATGACACGTTTGATGAACATGATATTTTTAGTCCCCCAACTTTTGAAGAGAAAATTTACTTTGACGATACTTTGCTTCTTATGTATGATGATTACAATGATGAATATGATGTTTTCAGTCCACCTACTATTGAGGATAAAATTTATTATGATTATGATATGCCTCCTAAATACAATGATTACCATGATGGTTATGATTGCTTTACTCTCACTATTCCTAATAAGAAAGATTTTGCTTATATGAAGAGTAATGACACTTTTTTGCATGTGGATCATGGTAACAATGCTTTATGTGATGCTTATATTGTTGATTTTATTCGTGATCCCACTGAAAATTATTATGAGAAGGGAACATATGCTTATAGAAATTTCAATGATATCAAGTTCCCTCTCTTTATGTTGAAGGTTTTGAAGCTACACTCGTTTTGCCTTCCTATGCTTATTGCTTTATGCTTCAATGAATTATTCTATTGAAATATTCCTATGCATAGGAAGCATGTTAGGCTTAAATGTGTTTGGTATTTGCTTCTTGATGCTCTCTTTTGTTCTTCAACTCTTATTCCTACGAGAGCATCATTAAAGTCTCATGCCTAGGTTAAAGGCATAAAAGAAAGCGCTTTTGGGAGGCAGCCCACATGAATAAAATTTTATTTTGCTTTTGTTGTGTCTTGATGTTGTTACTACAGTAGCATCATCATTGTATCTTTACTTTTCAATTTTGTGCCAAGTGTAGCCTCTGATTGCAAGAAAGTTCAAAAGTTGTGACGTGTTGTCCAGGAAACAGATTCTGTCCTAGGATAGAAAAATTCGTATAAAATCACCAGATCATCTTTTTGGTCTGAATTTTTTCGACAGCGTCCTCTATACAATTGTCTTTCGCACGTCTGTTCTGAGTTTTTTGATTAGAGTTGCAGAAGTGCCCCGAAAAAATCATTTACTACCTGTTGTTCTGTTTTTCACAGATTCTGTCTTGTTTTGCCTTTCCTTCATTTTGCAAACCTTGAGCTTGCTTTTTCTTTGCAAAAACCTTTTGGCAATCTTGAGAAACAGTAGACCTTCAAGAATATCCTTATTTCCAGCAAGGAACAATTATTTTATTATGGGTACTAACCTCGCTAATCAGATTATGATGAGTTATGTATGAAGGGAGTTTTCAAGTGTGCGAGGGAAGATGATAAAAAGATTCAGGAGTGTCAAACGCTCAAGCTTGGGGATGCCCCCATGCACCCCCAAGAAATATTCAAGGAGACTCAAACGTCTAAGCTTGGGGATGCCCCCGTGCATCCCCTTCTCCATCAACATTATCAGTTCGTCTTTCGTTCCACTATATTTTAATCACTTCATGTGTTATGTGCTATGCTTGGGCGTCTTGCTTTTAGTTTTCCTTTTTAGTTTTCCTTAGATTTTCATAACGAGTCGGAACTCAGCTTTATTTATGTGGGAGAGAAACACGCTTCACTTCTACCTAGAACATAACATAGAATTTTTACGTCTATCCTTGCTGTGTGTGTTCTTTGTCTTTCAATAGCTACTATCATGCTTAGCTTTTAGTTTTCATGCTTATCTTTTTAAAGAGCTTTTGTTTAGTTGGTTGCTTGAACTCTCTTTACTTATCATGATTATCTTGTTAAGAGAGTTTGCTTCCGTGGCACCGGTTGATATGTCTATGATAAAGATGCTACGTGCATAATGGCGCTTAGTAGTTCATGTTTTCTTATGGTTAGTCTCAAATAGCTGGGGGGTTCCCAATGTGTTATTGGAGTACCAACATGATTTGTTTGCCTATGATGTGGTATGGTTTAGTAATATCTTCCTTCGAGAATTTATTTTGATTGACTTGGCATATGCTCGCACATATTTAAGACTGTAAAGAAAGTCTGTCAAGCCTTGATGATCTTTTTTTCTAAGTAGCGATATAACTTCCATGCCTGATTCAATATTGCTTTGTCGCTCTGCATGATTATGACCGTCATTGCTCTCTTAGTTGGTCGCTCCCAGTCTTTTGCTAACCTCCACCTGTACTAAGCGGACTGACTGCTTGTGCATCCACATTCTCTTATACCAGTTATGCCATATGAGTCCACCATACCTTCCTACATGGTATTTACCTGCCATTCCTAATGGAGACTTGCATGTACCATCTCGAAATTATTCAAAGAAAAGCATTCCTATTTTGTGCCTCTGTTGTAAGTCCATGAGGAAGTAGTAGTTAATTCATAATCTTTTTAAGTTGCACAAGCTTCACCCCGGGATTGCATGTATAATGTGCAAACCCATAATACGAGAAGGAACTGGCATTGAGTCCGCCCGGCTCAAAATTAATATAACAAACAAACCCTCCTTCACGCTTTGTTCATGAGAAATCAGAAAACTTTGGTAGTGATAAACAAAGGAGATTAAGAGGATGTGATCGTCCTCATTCGGGAGCCGTTCCTCGAAACTTGTCCATCTCGGGAAGTGATTGAGTTGTCTGCTAGCATTCGTTGATGAAACATGCATGATCTAAAAAATTTATTATTACCTCTGTTTTAAAACCAAGAGCTCTGGTACATGTTTTGTCTTTGTTTCCGACTACGGGTTTTCAACCTTGCCAACAAAAGCCACGGTTCGAGAGTCTCCACCTTCTTTTAAAGCACCAACTACTGAGAGCATGATTGTCATTCTGAGTGTAATGTGCATTGTCCCAAAGTAGCATTGTCTTTTGCATGATTGTGATATCGTTTATTCTGAAATCATTGTATCTAGTCATCACCTAAACCTTGGAGGTGCCCCTGCATTTATGTTTTGCTTCACTAAAGGGGGCAAGCGAGATATCACTTTATCATATTTGCACACCATGTTCATTACAAATCTATTTGATGTTTCAGTATCATATTGTAAAACTTTCAGTTCTTTGTGATTTTCTCATGAGGCAACTTAATTACTATAGATTCATTGTCTCAGTAAGCTTTTGTCATATGACTATGAAAAAGTCCTATATGGTTAATAGCATGTCACCACAAAAATTATTCTTGTTATCATTTACCTACTCGAGGACGAGCAGGAATTAAGCTTGGGGATGTGAGTGTCGCCGTTGGCGAAGGCGATGAGACTCCGAATGGTGGCCCTCCAGTCGTCGGCCTTGTCTGTCGCTGGAGGGAAGTCTAGGAGCAGTTGAGCTCGTGCCAGAGCTTCTGCTGGAGTGGCGGGGAGCGGTGGTGAACGGTGCGAGGAGCGGGATATGCTCGGACTTCTAACTACGTTAGAAGGAGCAGTATCCCGTCCAGGCGATCGTGCCTTGCTCGTGCCGGCATGTTGGCGTGCATGCTGGTCTTGAGCATCCTGAGATCCACCAGCTCGATCTTGGCCCAGCAAGCGTATGGTACCGTGAGTACCATGACGTTGCCAGTCCCGCGCCTCCTGAGATGGGCGCGGCGCATGCACGAACGCCGAGGTCTTGGAGTGCACCTAGTCGTCGTGGGAGCCGGCTACGCCGCCGATGGGCAGCGCAGTCATGTCCCTGGACCTGGCGGCACCGTGAGCTCCCTCGTCGGCGCCCGTTCTTCCGCCGGCGTCTACCCCACCAGCCGTTGGCTCCGGCAGTGGTGGGATCGACGCGGACGGAGCAGCTGCCTCCGAAGCCTTCTTCTTCGGCGGCATGTTGATGAAGATGATGAAGATCTGGCTCGTGTGAACGTCGGATCAGGTTCACACAACCTCGACGCACCCCCTACCTGGCGCGCCAAAGATGTCGGGGAAACTGATCCACCCACGAACACCTATGGGGACGGAGCCCCTTTCGGTACGGCAGGGGCGGAGATCGCACGAAGAGCAGATCGAGGCGAAGCACATGAGCAGTTTACCCAGGTTTGGGCCGCACGGATGCGTAAAACCCTACTCCTGCTTTGTGGATTGTATTGAGTTCTTGGCTCGGGAGCGCTGGAAGCTACAGTACACTTCAGCAACTAACGAGACCGAGCGTGAGAGTGTTCGAACCCCTTTCTACGTTGCGCATGGGCCTCCTTTTATATGCTCAAGGGGTCACCGACAGGTGGCAACGCAGTTGAGGGTAAAAATGGGAAAGTATTGTAGTTGGTACACCTGCTTGTACAGTGTTCCATACCTAACCCTGACGGCAGGGGACAAGGGCATTAAATGCCCATCGACGTCGCCCAAATAGTGCAAAAAAAGGGGCCGTCAGGGGCGCCAGCGTTCGCCACGATGGCAATCTTGTCAGCGCCGCATGCCACCGCGTACCCCTGAATGCACAGCCTCGCGCCACGTACGCTTGGAGGGTCCCAGACACGACACGTAGGTGGATGCGCTGGAGCGCGGGTACAGAGTGGTAGCTTGTCGCGGCAAGCGCCTTGCCGCGGTCATTGTCTTGTCGCGTCCGGGAGCTTGCCGCTCATCGGGCCTTGCCGGGACGCGTGGCGCGTCGCGGCAAGTTCCTTGAGATGTCTTGGTTAGCCTTCCCGGCAAGCTCCTCTTGCCGGGGTCTTGTCTTCTTGGCTTAAATACTTTGTTCTTGAATGGCTCCAAGGGAACCACGGAGGACCTTGGCGGTCACCCGGCAAGCCTTGACGCGGGACGCTGCGACTGCCCGTGCACAAGTTCGGGATACTAAGGGTACCCCTACTTTAGGACACCGACAGAGAGAGAGAGAGAGAGAGAGAGAGAGAGATAGAGAGAGAGAGAGAGAGAGAGAGAGAGAGAGAGATCAAACACATAGCTACTAGTACATACCCTCAGCCCCGAGGGTGAAGTACTCCCTCCTCGTCATGGAGAGCACCGGGAGAATGAAGATGGCCACCGGAGAGGGATTCCCCCCTCTGACAGCTTGCCAGATGGGTCTAGATTGGTTTTCGGTGGCAACAGAGGCTTTCAGCGGTGGAACTCCCGATCTAGGTTATTTTTAGGAGGTTTCTGTATATATAAGAGGTGTTGGAGTCGGGAACAAGTAAGGGGGTCCCCGAGGCGGCCACAAGATAGGGGGGCGTGCCCACCTAGGCACGCCCCCACCCTCGTGGGCAGCCCGAGACTCCCCTGGTCCATCTCCGGTACTCCTTGGGCTTCTTCTAGTCCAAAATCATCATTTGTTGAGTTACAGGTCAATTGGGCTCCGTTTGGTATTCCTTTTCTGCGATATTCGAAAACAAGGGAAAAACAGAAACTGACACTAGGCTCTATGTTAATAGGTTAGTCCCAAAAATCATATAGAAGTGTATATTGAAGCCCATAAAACGTCCTAGAAGGATAATATAATAGCATGGAACAATAAAAAATTATAGATATGTTGGAGACGTATCAAGCATCCCCAAGCTTAATTCCTGCTCGTCCTCGAGTAGGTAAATGATAAAAACAGAATTTTTGATGTGGAATGCTACCTAACATAATTCTCAATGTAATTATCTTTATTGTGGCATGAATGTTCATATCCAAAAGATTCAAGACAAAAGTCTATATTGACATAAGAATAAGAATACTTCAAGCATACTAACAAAGCAATCATGTCTTCTCAAAATAACATGGCCAAAGAAAGTTCATCCCTACAAAATCATATAGTTTGGCTATGCACCATCTTCGTCACACAAGATACCCAAATCATGCACAACCCCGATTTCAGCCAAGCAATTGTTTCATACTTTAATTTTTCAAACTTTTTCAATCTTCACGCAATACATAAGCGTGAGCCATGGATATAGTACTATAGGTGAAATAGAATGGTGGTTGTGGAGAAGACAAAAAGGAGGAAGATGGTCTCACATCAACTAGGCATATTATTGGGCTATGGAGATGCCCATCAATAGATATCAATGTGAGTGAGTAGGGATTGCCATGCAACGGATGCACTAGAGCTATGTATGAAAGCTCAACAAAAGAAACTAAGTGGTTGTGCATCCAACTTGCTTGCTCACAAAGACCTAGGGCATTTGAGGAAGCCCATAGTTGGAATATACAAGCCAAGTTCTATAATGAAAATTGCCACTAGTATATGAAAGTGACAAAACAAGAGACTCTCTATCATGAAGATCATGGTGCTACTTTGAAGCACAAGTGTGGAAAAAGATAGTAGCATTGTCCCTTTTCTTTTTTTTTCTTTTTTTGGGCCTTTCTTTTTTTCTTTGGCCTTTCTTTTTTTTCTTTTTTTTCTTTTTTTTGGGACAATGCTCTAACAATGATGATCATCACACTTTTATTGATTTACAACTCGATATTACAACCCAATACTAGAACAAAGTATGACTCTATATGAATGCCTCTGGCGGTGTGCCGGGATGTCCAATGAATCAAGAGTGACATGTATGAAAAATTATGCATGGTGGCCTTGCCACAAATACGATGTCAACTACATGATTATGCATGGCAATATGACAATGATGAAGTGTGTCATATGATTGAAACAGTGGAAAGTTGCATGGAAATATATCTCGGAATGGCTATGAAATGCCATGATAGGTAGGTATGGTGGCTGTTTTGAGGAAGGTATATGGTGGGTGTAAGGTACCGGCGAAAGTTGCGCGGTACTAGAGAGGCTAGCAATGGTGTAGGGGTGAGAGTGCGTATAATCCATGGAGTCAACATTAGTCATAAAGAACTCACATACTTATTGCAAAAATCTACAAGTCGTCAAAAAAAGTACTACATGCATACTCCTAGGGGAAGGGTTGGTAGGAGTTAACCATCGCGCGATCCCGACCTCCACACAAAGGATGACACTCAATGAAATACCTCATGATTCAAATTTGTCACACAACGGTAACCATACGTGCATGCTACGGGACTTGCAAACCTCAACACAAGTATTTCTCAAATTCACAACTACTCTACTAGCATGACTCTAATATCACCATCCTCATATCTCAAAACAATCATCAAGCATCAAACTTCTCATAGCATTCAATGCACTTTATATGAAAGTTTTTACTATATCCCTCTTGGATGACCATCATATTAGGACTAAATTCATAACCTAAGGCAATTACCATGCTGTTCTAAAATACTCTCAAAATAATATAAGTGAAGCATGAGAGTTCATCTATTTCTTCAAAGTAAAACCACCTCTGTGCTCTAAAAAGATATAAGTGAAGCACTAGGGCAAACGACAAACTTCTCCGAAAGATATAAGTGAAGATCAATGAGTAGTTGAATAATTATGTAACTATGTGAAGACCCTGTAACATTTTACAATTCAGATCTTGGGATATTATTCAAACAGCAAGCAAAACAAAATAAAACAAAATGACGCTCCAAGCAAAACACATATCATGTGGTGAATAAAAATATAGTCTCAAGTAAAGTTACCGATGAACGAAGACGGAAGAGGGGATGCCTTCCCGGGGCATCCCCAAGCTTAGGATTTTGGTTGTCCTTGAATTTTACCTTGGGGTGCCTTGGGAATCCCCAAGATTAGGCAATTTCCACTCTTTGTTCCATAGTCCATCGAATCTTTACCCAAAACTTGAAAACTTCAGAACACAAAACTCAACAGAAAACTCGTAAGCTCCGTTAGTACAAGAAAATAAAACCACCACTTAGGTACTGTTGTGAACTCATTATAAATTCATATTGGTGTAATATCTACTGTATTCCAACTTCTCTATGGTTCATACCCTCCGTTACTACTCATAGATTCATCAAAATAAGCAAACAACACATAGAAAACAGAATCTGTCAAAAACAGAACAGTTTGTAGCAATCTGTAACTTTCGAATACTTATGTGGCTCAAAAAATTCTGAAATAAATTGGTAGACCTAAGGAATTTGTCTATTAATCATGTGCAAAAAGAATCAACTAAATAGCACGCTCCTGTAAAATCTGGTGACCATTCTAGCGAGCGCTAACGATTCTGTTTTTCACAGCAAGATCATGTAAACTTCACACAAGTCTTCCCAAAGGTTCTATTTGGCACAAACACTAATGAAAACACAAAACCACATCTAAACAGAAGCTAGATGCAATATTTATTCCTAAACAGAAGAAAAAAAGGAACAAAAATAAAATTGGGTTGTCTCCCAACAAGCGCTATCGTTTAACGCCCCTAGCTAGGCATGATGATTTCAATGATGCTTACATAAAAGATAAGAATTGAAACATAAAGAGAGCATAATGAAGAATAGGACTAGCACATTTAAGTCTAACCCACTTCCTATGCATAGGGATTTTGTGAGCAAACAACTTACGGGAACAATAATCAACTAGCATGGGAAAGCAAAACAAGCATAGCTTCAAAATTTTAAGCACATAGAGAGGAAACTTGATATTATTGCAATTTCTACAAGCATATATTCCTCCCGCATAATAATTTTCAGTAGCATCATGAATGAATTCAAAAATATAACCATCACATAAAAGCATTATTTTCATGATCCCCGAGCATATAAATTTTATTACTCTCCCCATAAGCCGAATTCTTCTCATTCGGAATAGTGGGAGTATCATAAGAAACTTGAATAATATAAATTGTTTCCACATTAAAAGAGTAATGTTCAGAAAAAGGGTAATCATAATAATGACAAATTTGATAAATATAATCATCACTACTTTTTATAGCATAAGTGTCGTCACAATAATCATCATAAATAGGAGGCATGCTTTCATCATAATAGATTTGCATATCAAGACTTGGGAGGCTAAAAATATCATCTTCATCAAACGTAGCATCCCCAAGCTTGGGACAAACATTAATTGCAGCAAATAAATTCTCAAACATGTCATTCTCATCAAACATAGCATCCCCAAGCTTGGGCCTTTTTATATCATAAGCATAATCACTCTCATCATTAATAGTATGGATAGCACCGATAGTATAGCAATTATCATCATCAAAATGAGTAATAGGAGCAACATCATTTGGAAGGGATACCTTTTTATTTTTGCTTCTCTGTCTTTTCTTTTTCTTCTTCACATCATGTATGGGTTTAATCCTCTTTTTGGAGCTCCTTATTAATGAGATTGGCTGAAAAGAAGGCTCCTCCTCGTTACCTGGTTCATCATAAGAAAGAATAGGGGGATATTGGGAAATCTCTTCCCTTTCATTAGTATTCTCTTCATCTCCTATTTGTTTTCTTCTCTTTAGGTAATTGGCAATATAAGGATTTTCAATGCAATTCACTGCACAATACATATAAATTTCCTCTAGATCAAAATCAAGAAGTTTATTAAGGGCAAATCCTGGAAGATTCTTAGTTCTATGTTTGATTTCTTCATAACCCAAAAGCAAGCTAAATTCATTATGATGTGCAAGGGAAATCCAGTCATCACAATTTTTGGACACGATTTGATCATGAAACAATTTGCATTGGAGATTTAAATGACCACGTTCATTGCAAAGTTCACAAGTACGGCTAAGACATATTAAATTTTGAGCACAGTCATCTAGCCTTTCTTTGCAACCATTTAGTTTCTAAATACTTATGTATCTTGCAAAATATATCTTCCCTAATTGGTACGTACTTGCAAACTCTATGCACTCCACAAAAATCGACATGCTTATAAGAGATATTTTTATCATGACTAGTGCAATCATCATTAGTACTATGGATATTTGAAGAATTCACACTAACAACATTGCAATCATGCTCATCATTCAAGTTTTTAGTGCCAAACATTCTATGTAATTCCTCTTCTAGTACTTGAGCACAATTTTCTTTCCAATCATTTTCAGGAAAGATATAAAGAAGATGAAGCATATGAGGCAACCTTAATTCCATTTTTTTGTAGTTTTCTTTTATAAACTAAACTAGTGATAAAACAAGAAACTAAACGATTCGATTGCAAGGTCTAAAGATATACCTTCAAGCACTCACCTCCGCGGCAACGGCGCTAGAAAAGAGCTTGATGTCTACTACGCAACCTTCTTCTTGTAGACGTTGTTGGGCCTCCAAGTGCAGAGGTTTGTAGGACAGTAGCAAATTTCCATCAAGTGGATGACCTAAGGTTTATCAATCCGTGGGAGGCGTAGGATGAAGATGGTCTCTCTCAAATAACCCTACAACCAAATAACAAAGAGTCTCTTGTGTCCCCAACACACCCTATACAATGGTAAATTGTATAGGTGCACTAGTTCGATGAAGAGATGGTGATACAAGTGCAATATGGATGGTAGATATAGGTTTTTGTAATCTGAAAAATATAAAAACAGCAAGCTAACTAATGATAAAAGTGAGCATAAACGGTATTGCAATGATAGGGAACAAGGCCTAGGGTTCATACTTTCACTAGTGCAAGTTCTCTCAACAATAATAACATAACTGCATCATATAACTATCCCTCAACATGCAACAAAGAGTCACTCCAAAGTAACTAATGGCGGAGAACAAACGAAGAGATTATGGTACGGTACGAAACCACCTCAAAGTTATCCTTTCTGATCGATCTATTCGAGAGCCCGTAGTAAAATAACACGAAGCTATTCTTTCTGTTCGATCTATCCTAGAGTTCGTACTAGAATAACACCTTAAGACTGAAATCAACCAAAACCCTAATGTCACCTAGATACTCCATTGTCACCTCAAGTATCCGTGGGCATGATTATACGATATACATCACACAATCTCAGATTCATCTATTCAACCAACACAAAGAACTTCAAAGAGTGCCCCAAAGTTTCTACCGGAGAGTCAAGACGAAAACATGTGCCAACCCCTATGCATAGATTCCCAAGGTCACGGAACCCGCAAGTTGATCACCAAAACATACATCAAGTGAATCACGTGATATCCCATTGTCACCACAGATAAGCACATGCAAGACATACATCAAGTGTTCTCAAATCCTTAAAGATTCAAACGGATAAGATAACTTCAAAGGGAAAACTCAATCCATTACAAGAATATAGAGAGGAAGAAGCATCATAAGATCCAACTATAATAGCAAAGCTCGCGATACATCAAGAGCGTGCCATCTCAAGAACACGAGAGAGAGAGAGAGACAGAGAGAGAGAGAGAGAGATCAAACACATAGCTACTAGTACATACCCTAAGCCCCGAGGGTGAACTACTCCCTCCTCGTCATGGAGAGCGCCGGGATGATGAAGATGGCCACCGGAGAGGGATTCCCCCCTCTGGCAGGGTCCCAGGACGGGTCTAGATTGGTTTTCGGTGGCAACAGAGGCTTTCAGCGACGGAACTCCCAATCTAGGTTATTTTCTGGAGGTTTCTGTATATATAAGAGGTGTTGGAGTCGGGAACAAGTAAGGAGGGTACTCGAGGGGGCCACGAGATAGGGGGCGCACCCAGGGGTGGGCGCGTCCCCCACCCTCGTGGGCAGCCCGGGACTCCCCTGGTCCATCTCCGGTACTCCTTGGGCTTCTTCTGGTCCAAAAACATCCTCCGTTGAGTTTCAGGTCAATTGGTCTCCGTTTGGTATTCCTTTTCTGTGATATTCAAAAACAAGGGAAAAACATAAACTGGCATTGGGCTCTAGGTTATTAGGTTTGTCCCAAAAATCATGTAAAAGTGTATATTAAAGCCCATAAAATGTCATGTAAGGATAATATAATAGCATGGAACAATCAAAAATTATAGATACGTTGGAGACGTATCACTTTTCGGGCCAATTTTCAAGGGACCTAACTACACTCATGACCAGTTTTTGTGAGGGCGAGGATAGCTGGCTCGCTCGTAGTAGCACCAGCGACCCTGGAACATCTGAAGTCAGGGACGGCAATGGAAAGCCACGATGTAATAAAAAAACGTCGAAATAATGCTGGAAGCCCAGATGATACAGCGGTAAACGCCGGATTTAGTGGCTCCAGACCCAGTCAACGGAAGAAGCCATTTAAAGGCAACAAAGACGGTCCATCTAACCTGGACAAAATATTAGATAGGCCCTGTCAGATCCATGGCACTCAAGATAAACCTGCAAATCAGACCAACCATAATTGTTGGGTCTTCAAGTAGGCCGGCAAGCTCAACGCCGAACACAAGGGAAAGGGACCTCAGAGCGAAGACGAGGATTAACCTCACGAGCCGAACATAGGGGGACAGAATAAATTTCCACCGGAGATCAAAACTGTGAACATGATTTATGCCACTCATATCCCAAAGAGGGAGCGCAAGCGCGCACTCCGAGATGTCTATGTTGTTGAGCCTGTTGCCCCCAAATTCAACCCATGGTCGGTGTCAGGGATATTACTACCAGGTATAAACCGCCCAGGAGGGGCTGGTTTATGTTAGAAAGATTATTTTATCAAAGGCCCAGCGGAGCATGGAGTAGAAGATTTCAGCCCAAGAGGTTTAAAGCCCAAATGTTAGGGCCCATGATTTGTAAACCGTCATATTATGTAACTTGGGATGTAAGATAGAAAGAACAGAGACCAAGGTGGACACGTTTATGAGCCGGCCTCGGGACTCTGTAAACCGGACCGGGCGTCACCTCTTATATAAAGGGACGACCCGGTGACGGTTCAGGACAGACAACTACAGCTCGAGACACAGGCAAAGCGGATTCGCTCCCTGGTCATCGAAACCCTAGCAATACACACCAAACTAGACGTAGGCTTTTACCTTCATCGAAGGGGCCGAACTAGTATAAAATCCCTCTGTCCTTGTCCGCTTTAACCCCTTTAAGCTAACCCGTAGCGATGGCCTCACGACTAAGTCCTTTTGCTAGGACATCTGCCATGACAAAACCACGACAGTTGGCGCCCACCGTGGGGCTATCGCATGAAGGTTTCGAGTTCTTGAAGGGCAGCTTTGAAGGACTCAAGGGCTACACAGTGGGTCGGATGACTAAGAGCCGTCGCGGCAAGATCTACATCAACGATGCAGGCTGGGGCCCCGAGGCCGATTCAGTCGAATACGGGTACCGGGTCCCCTTCGCCGGCATCCACGTCTTCATCGGCAAGATCGGCGAACCGGGCCTTGAGCCGGACATCTTCCCCAATATTGTCGAGTCGGCTCAGCGTGCCAGACCTGCCCGGATTCGGCCCGCCGTGAGGCATGTCTTCATTGGAACAGTGCATGGAGTACAACCGAGGACGGATCGGACTCTGGCAGCGAGACTGTTATCTATTCCGGCGATGAATCTTCTTCCGGAGAGACAGAATCTTTATATCTGCTGCAGGATAGTCGATCGGAGGGCTGTTCTGATTGTGACAGTATTCCGGACCCCCTCGATCCGCCAAACCGGGTTGCTATCTTCATGGCCGGATCACAACCTATGCAGCAGTCCTCAACAACAGCGGCGTTGACATCAGACGCGTTGGGAGCTAGAGCTGGAGATCCTCCCCCGTCGCCGTCTGACACTTTATCCTTGGTCGATACCTTGACAGCGTTATTGACAGCAGAGGTAGCCCAGGCCAACAAGGAGCAGCATGATGCGGAGGTCGCTCAGGTGAAAGGCCTGATTGAACAAGCCAAGTTGGACCTGGCTGCTGAGAAAGCTAGGATGGCTACAAGGTAGGCGGAGCTTGATGCTCAGGCCTATCGACTCATGTTGGATCAGACCGCTTCACACGAGGTAATGATGAGAAGGCAACGATCTCGCTTGCCACTGGTTTATGAGGCAAGGAATCTCTTTAGCACGCCAGGAGCAGGACCCAGTAAGCAGCCGGAGGTGAACCGGGGAGGAGCGCCGGGCACGGGAGCATCGGTTCAGCCGCCCGTCGCAGAGCCAACCCGCCAGGTTGTACCATCACAACATGTGCCCACCCCTCCTGGTCATTATTCTAATCCGTTGTATAACATAGTTGCCGCCGCTTCACGACTGGCCGCCCTTCCCATTGAAGGAACGCCCCCCATAGCAGTGGAGGCACGGCGGGCCAGGGAGTTGTTGGACATGGTGTTAACTCAACAGCAAGCTTATTCGCACAGCCAGGAGAGGATTCATTCGACTCCCCACCCAAGTCAGAGTTATACTAGACGTCTGGATGAACCGGTCGTATCAAGCAGTGCACGAAGACGTAATCCGCCGAGGCAGGATAATCCGGCAGGAAGAGAGGCAAATGCTCAGGACGTGGTGGATCAGGCCAGGCAACGCCGGGAGGCTGAAGTAACAGCGCAGTACAAAGCCCGTCAGGCGACGCCGGTTCGTCCCACCACCATAGTTGAACTGGGGGTCATGTCCAACTCCCTGGGAGTGCCTTGTCTTACCCCCGCTTTATGGAGTGTGAAACTGCCCAAAGATTTCAAAGGGCCGCGCAAAGTGCCCAATTACACATCGGATCTGGCTCCGGAGGCATGGGTTGAAAGTTATGAGATGGCAATGGAGATGCTGGATGTGGATGACGCAGCGTGCGCTAAGTACTTCACAATGATGCTCAAAGGCACGGCTCGCACTTGGCTGAAGGGTTTGCCGCCTAATTCCATCGGATCATGGACCGAATTGCGGCGCTGGTTTATCAATAACTTCAAGGACACGTGCAAGCAGCCAATGTCTGTCGTCGATTTAGCTGCCTGCATTCAAGGAGAGCATGATTCTACAAGCAGTTGGGTGCGCCGGGTGTCAGAGATCTTGCATTCCTCCAATGGCATCAACCCAAGTACAGCAGTGGTAACCTTGGAGGGCAATTGCCGGTTTGAACCTTTAAGACTAAAGTTGGGACGGCTTAAGCGTGATTGCAACGACATGGGGACACTCATGGGTGCTTTAGTGAAGTATGGGGACTCCGATAATACCAAACACCCAGACGCTGATGGAGATAAATCAGGAAAGGCAGGCAAGAATGGTAAGGCACCGCAACCCAACCCGGCGAATCAAGGATACAATGGTAAGCGTAAAGCGGATGGTAGTTCGGATTTTGTGGCCAACTGATACGTCCAAAACGTATCTATAATTTATGCTTGCTCCATGCCACTTTTGGGTGATATTGCTATGATATTCATACACTTCCAAACACTTTTGATCATATTTGGACTAACTTACTAATCCAGTGCACCCCAGTGCCAGTTTCTGTTTTCGGGTGTTTTTGTATTTCAGATTCTCACGTTTCGAGAACTGCCCAGAAAAATACAGAAAAATTATATAAAAAATCAGCGATACGGAAACAACACTGCGTCCGAAGGGCAACCTGGGGGGCGATAGGGGCTCCAGGCGCCCTGTGGGCGCCCCCCCCCCCCCTGGGCCGCGCCGGGGGGGCGCCTGGGCCCCCCGAGGCTCCCCCGGTGCCCTACTTTGGCATATATTTAAAGGACTCTCCGAAACCCTCAGAACATGACTTCTTTTCGCGATCCCATCTATGTTCTGCCGCCGCCGCCGCTTCCAAGATCGGGAGCACCAGGAGAACTCTTCCCGGCACCCTGCTGGAGGGGAGGATCACCACCGGGAGCTTCTCCACCACCATGGACGCCTCCCGGATGACTCGTGAGTAGTCTCCTTTGGACCATGAGTCCATGACCAGTAGCTATGTGATGTTCTCTTCCCGTTCTTGTGCTTCACTATTTAGTCCTCGTGAGCTGCCCTACATGATCGAGGCACCTATGTAATCCTTATGCTGTTGCTATGTTGAGTTTGCTGGGATCCAATGGATTATGAGATTATGTTCAGATTGATCTTGAGTAATATATTTGATTCACCTCTTTTATATTTTAGTTCATAAGTAATTCTTGCATGTTCTTCGTTGTTATTTATTGATTTGGCTGAGTAATAGGTAGTGACTCCAAGAGGGAACGTTATGCTCGATTGTGGGTTCATGCCCCTCGATGACTAGCTTGAGTGACAGAAACATGAGTCTAGGGGATGTGCTGTTGCCACAAGGGTGAAAACAACGATGCTTGTGCCCGCGGGTGCAAGGATTGTTTACTTTACGCAAAGTTCTTTTAATGCAGTTGTCTGTTGCATTGAGTTTACACTATGGGTGGGACTCGCAACTTAATACCAGCGAGATGTTCTGGATAGATATCTCTAGGTGGATGATTAGTAGTAGATATTGATGGATTTCGGTCTACTTACTTTGGCGTACCGCCCATGCTTTGAACCTCAACCTTTCTTGCAATGTAGTCAGCATTGGTTTGCGTGCTTGGTCCTGTCAATTGCCCAGCTGTAATTTGTTTCCCTCACATAGCTGTTTTATCGTCTTTTGGGAGAGAGACATCACTAGTGAACATCATGAGACTCCGGTCCATATTACCATCATTGATCACATCCACTATTTACTTTTCGCTATTTACTAACTATTGCAAAAACTATCTATCACTACTATCATTGCTTTTAACCCTTTGTGAACTACAAGGCCTGAGAGATTGACAACCTCTCTGTACTCGTTGGGAGCAAAGTTATTTGTATCTGTGTGCAGGTCCACGTTGGTTGCTACTAATCTGGCGCCGTAGCAATTGACACCTACTTGTTGAACCTAGGAGTCTCTGGGGAATCGATCCTTGGCATCTTTGCTAAGGGAAAACACTTCTACATACTGCATCTTACACCTTCCACTTGGGGTAACCAACGAGGGGTTCGAGGCCCATCAAGGAGTATTTTCTGGCGCCGTTGCCGGGGACTCCACTCCTCAGGATAGGGGAGTTGCATGCTATCTTTTACCTTTGCTTTTTAGTCTTGTTAGTTTACTTTTCATTTTTGCTTTAGTTCCTTTTATCGAAAATCACAAAAATAGTTATCTTGTTCTTTAGTTATCATTATGTAGGGTCCTTTTGTCTTTGACGAGGCAGAAGTTCTCACCTTTAAACAAAGAGGATGACACTACAATTCTGCCCACTAATGATAAAATTGATTTTGATAATTGTAGTATTTCAGAAGTTGTCACCTTTCTACAAGGAATGGCTAAGGATCCCAACACTAGCACGCTTAATCTTGCCTTCACAGAGCATGTCACTAATGCTCTCATCAAAGCTAGGGAGGAGAAACTTAGAGTAGAAGCCTCCATACCTAGAAAGCTAGAAGATGGTTGGGATTCTATGATTAAAATTAAGATAAATAACTTCTCATGCTTTGCTTTATGTGATATTGTAGCTAGTACTTCTATTATGCCCAAAAGACTATATGATATGCTTAAATTGAAATCTTTTGATTCTTGTTCTTTTGGTGATGCTCTCGTTGATTCTTCCATAAAGAAATCTTTGGGGAGGATCGACGATGTTCTTATTGTTGTCAATGATAATTATGTTCCCGTTGATTTCACTATCATGGATATTGAATGTCCTTCATGTCCAATTATTTTGGGACGTCCCTTTTTACGCACCGTCGGTGCTGTCATTGACATGAAAGAGGGTAATATAAAATTTCAGTTTCCTCTCAAGAAAGGGATGGAACACTTCCCTCGTAAGAAGGTCAAGTTACCTTTTGAGTCCGTTGTACGGGCTAGCTATTCTTTTACTCTTGATAAAACTTGATCTATGCATTATGCCTAGCTTAAAGGCATAAAAGAAAGCGCATTTGGGAGGCAGACCACATGAATAAATTTTTTGCTTTTGTTGTGTCTTGATGTTGTTTACTGCTGTAGCATCATCATTGTATCTTTACTTTTCATATTTGTGCCAAGTATAGCCTCTGATTGCTAGAATGTTCAAAAGTTGTGAGGTGCTGTCCAGGAAACAGATTCTGTCCTAGGATAGAAAAATTCGTATAAAATCACCAGATCATCTTTTTGGTCTGAATTTTTTCGACAGCGTTCTCTATATAATTTTATTTCATGCGTCAGTTCTGAGTTTTTTTATTTAAGTTGCAGAAGTATCCCGAACAGGTCAATTACTGCCTGCTGTTCTGTTTTTCACAGATTCTGTCTTGTTTTGCCTTACGTTCATTTTGCAAATTGAGAACTTGCTTTTTCTTTGCAAAAACCTTTTGGCAATCTTGAGAAACAGTAGAACTTCAAGAATATCCTTATTTCCAGCAAGGTATAATTATTTTATTAAGGGTACTAACCTCGCTAATCAGATTATGATGAGTTACGTATGAAGGGAGTTTTCAAGTGTGCGAGGGAAGATGATAAAAAGATTCAGGAGTGTCAAGCGCTCAAGCTTGGGGATGCCCCCGTGCACCCCCAAGACATATTCAAGGAGACTCAAGCGTCTAAGCTTGGGGATGCCCCCGTGCATCCCCTTCTCCATCAACATTATCAGTTCGTCTTTCGTTCCGCTATATTTTTATCACTTTATGTGTTATGTGCTATGCTTGGAGCGTCTTGCTTTTAGTTTTCTTTTTAGTTTTTCATAACGAGTCGGAACCCAGCATTCCTTTATGTGGGAGAGAAACACGCTCCACTTCTACCTAGAACATTACAAAAAAAATTCATGTCTATCTATGCTGTGTGTGTTCTTTGTCTTCTAAATAGCTACTATCATACTCTGCTCTTAGTATTCATGCTTATCTTTTCAAGAGCTTTTATTTAGTTGGTTGCTTGAACTCTCTTTAATTACCATGCTCACCTTATTAAGAGAGTTTGCTTCCGTTGCATTGGTTAATGTGTCTATGATAAAGATGCTACTTGCATGATGGTGCTTAGTAGTTCAGGTTTTCTTTTGGTTAATCTCAAATAGCTGGGGGGTTCCCAATGTGTTATTGGAGTACCAACTTGGTTTGTTTGCCTATGATATGGTATGGTCTAGTAATATCTTCCTTCGAGAATTTATTTTGATTGACTTGGCGTATGCTCACGCATATTTAAGACTGTAAAGAAAGTCTGTCAAGCCTTGATGATCTTTTATTTCTAAGTAGCGATATAACTACCATGCCTGGTTCAATATTGCTTTGTCGCTCTGCATGATTATGACCGTCATTGCTCTCTTAGTTGGTCGCTCCCAGTCTTTTGCTAACCTCCACCTGCACTAAGCAAACTAACCATGCAATACATAACTCATGGGAAAGTAGCCTAAAAACTATTGTGGTAAAGAATATGTTGCCTATGTATCTTATTTCTTATGAGTTGCTTGCTGAGCGGTAACCATGTTTCTGGGGACGCCATCAACTGTCACACTTTTGTTGAATATCATGTGAGTTGCTATGCATGTTCGTCTTGTCTGAAGTAAGGGTGATTTACCGTGGGTTGAATTAATATGCATATTGTTAGAGAAGAACATTGGGCCACCAACCAAAGCCATGCATCATGGTGGAAGTTTTAGCTTGGACCTTAATCCTCAATCTCTCATGAGAATATGCTTATGCATTAAAGAGGAGTCCATCATCTATTTTCTATGTTGTCCCGGTATGGATGTCCTCAAGTTGAGATCTATCAAAAACGAGAAATCAAATGCGATTTATCTCCTTGGACCTTTGTACAGGTGGCATAGAGGTACCCCTTTGTGACACTTGGTTAAAACATATGCAATGCAATGATAACCCATGGGGATCCGAGCTAATTAGGACAAGGAGCGAGCACTATTGGTATTCGATGCATGAGGCTTGAAACTTATAAGATGTTTTATGCATGACACATATGAAGTACTACTATCGTTGACACAATTGCTTCCATGTTTTCAAAATAAAAAGATCTAGCACTTAACCATTTCTTTTACCTTTATGATTGAAGCACCAACTACTGAGAGCTTGATTGTCATTCTGAGTGTAATGTGCATTGTCCCAAAGTAGCATTGTCTTTTGCATGATTGTGATATCGTTTATTCTGAAATGATTGTATCTAGTCATCACTTAAACCTTGAAGGTGCCCTTGCATTTATGTTTTGCATCACTAAAGGGGGCAAGCTAGATATCACTTGATCATATTTGCACATCATGTTCATTGCAAATCTTTTTGATGTTTCAGTTTCATGTTGTAAAACTTTCAGTCATTTGTGATTTTCTCTTGAGACAACTTAATTACTTTAGATTCATTGTCTCAGTAAGCTTTTGTCATATGACTATGAGAAAGTCCTATATGGTTAATAGCATGTCACCACAGAAATTATTCTTGTTATCATTTACCTACTCGAGGACGAGCAGGAATTAAGCTTGGGGATGTTGATACGTCCAAAACGTATCTATAATTTATGCTTGCTCCATGCCAGTTTTGGGTGATATTGCTATGATATTCATACACTTCCATACACTTTTGATCATATTTGGACTAACTTACTAATCCAGTGCACCCCAGTGCCAGTTTCTGTTTTTGGCGGTTTTTGTATTTCGGGTTTTCATGTTTCGAGAACTGCCCAGAAAAATCCAGAAAAATTATATAAAAAATCAGCGATACGGAAACAACACTGCGTCCGAAGGGCAACCTGGGGGGCACAGGGGCTCCAGGCACCCTGTGGGCGCCCCCCCCCCCCTGGGCCGCGCCGGGGGGGCGCCTGGGCCCCCCGAGGCTCCCCCGGTGCCCTACTTTGGCATATATTTAAAGGACTCTCCGAAACCCTCAGAACAGGACTTCTTTTCGCGATCCCATCTCTGTTCCTCCGCCGCCGCCGCTTCCAAGATCGGGAGCATCAGGAGAACTCTTCCCGGCACCCTGCCGGAGGGGAGGATCACCACCGGGAGCTTCTCCACCACCATGGACGCCTCCTGGATGACTCGTGAGTAGTCTCCCTTGGACCATGAGTCCATGACAAGTAGCTATGTGATGTTCTCCTCCCGTTCTTGTGCTTCACTAATTAGTCCTCGTGTGCTGCCCTACATGATCGAGGCACCTATGTAATCCTTATGGTGTTGCTATGTTGAGTTTGCTGGGATCCGATGGATTATGAGATTATGTTCAGATTGATCTTAAGTAATATATTTGATTCACCTCTTTTATATTTTAGTTCATAAGTAATTCTTGCATGTTCTCCGTTGTTATTTATTGCTTTGGCCGAGTAATAGGTAGTGACTCCAAGAGGGAACGTTATGCTCGATTGTAGGTTCATGCACCTCGATGACTAGCTTGAGTGACAGAAACATGAGTCTAGGGGATGTGCTGTTGCCACAAGGGGGAAAACAACGATGCTTGTGCCCGCGGGTGCAAGGATTGTTTACTTTACACAAAGTTCTTTTAATGCAGTTGTCTGTTGCATTGAGTTTACACTATGGGTGGGACTCGCAACTTAATACAAGCGAGATGTTCTGGATAGATATCTCAAGTGGATGATTTGTAGTAGATATTGATGGATTTCGGTCTACTTACTTTGGCGTACCGCCCATGCTTTGAACCTCAACATTTCTTGCAATGTAGTCAGCATTGGTTTGCATTCGTGGTCCTGTCAATTGCCCAGCTGTAATTTGTTTACCTCACATAGCTGTTTTATCGTCTTTTGGGAGAGAGACATCACTAGTGAACATCATGAGACTCCGGTCCATATTACCATCATTGATCACATCCACTATTTACTTTTCGCTATTTACTTACTATTGCAAAAACTATCTATCACTACTATCATTGCTTTTAACCCTTTGTGAACTACAAGGCCGGAGAGATTGACAACCTCTCTGTACTCGTTGGGAGCAAAGTTATTTGTATCTGTGTGCAGGTCCACGTTGGTTGCTACTAATCTGGCGCCGTAGCAATTGACACCTACTTGTTGAACCTAGGAGTCTCTAGGGAATCGATCCTTGGCATCTTTGCTAAGGGAAAACACTTCTACATACTGCATCTTACACCTTCCACTTGGGGTAACCAACGAGGGGTTCGAGGCCCATCACCAACACCAACGCTCAGGAGAATGGACAGCGCCGCAAGGGTAGACCGCCTCCACGTAATGGGAGGCCACCTATTAATCTGGAACGCCAGTTGAATGTACCTTGCCCGAAGCACGGTACACCAGAAAAGCCAGCTACGCATCTCTGGAAAGACTGCTTTATTATGCATGAATTCATGAACCGGACTCGGTACGATCACGGGCCCTCCGGTGGATCAGGCCCTAGCTTCCAAGGTTCGGGTTATCAAGGTGGTGGATCCGGTTCAGGATACCAAGGTAATAACAGCAACCATAATGGGCACAATCAGCATAACTAGCAGCATGGTCAGGGCGGATATAACAATCAGAGAAATCAACAGCGTCAATAGCAATAGCAATCCGGATATTAGAATAATCCGAAGGAGCTGAGCAGTGGGCAGTATCATGTCTTCACCACGAGCTTATGCAAGCGTGATCAGAAAGTTCTAAAGAGGGTAGTACATTCTATTGAACCGGTAGTGCCACATTTCCTGCGTTGGTTGGACCAGCCCATTGTGTGGAGCGGAGAGGATCATCCGCCCCAGGTTGATAATCCGGGTCAGCTCGCTCTAGTTGTGGCACCGCATGTGGGTGGCTACAAGTTTACCAAAGTACTTATGGACGGAGGCAGCAGCATCAACATTCTGTATTATGAGACTTTCCGGCGTATGGGGCTAATAGATAAGAAGCTTCGACAGTCCAATACAGTGTTTCATGGGGTGGTGCCCGGTAAATCGGCATATCGAGTTGGCTAGATCGATCTAGAGGTTACCTTTGGAGATGAAAACGACTCCAAGTCAGAGACCATGACCTTTGAGGTGGTAAAGATCAAGAGCCCATACCACGCCTTATTTGGGCGGCCGGTTTACACCAAGTTCATGGCTAGGCCGTGTTATGTCTATCTACAGCTCAAGATGCCAGGCCACAAGGGAACTATTACGGTCCATGGGAGTCGCAAGATTGCATTGGAATGCGAGGAAGGTGATGCAGCTTATGCTAAAGCGGATTGTGCAACCGAAGAGCTGAAGTTTTATAAGGACAATGTTGATCCGGCAGATATGTCTCCGCTGAAGAAACCAACCACAGAGCATGATCCAGCTTTGAAGTTTAAATCAGCTGAAGAGACCAAGCAGGTTGACTTTGTTCCTGGCGATTCATCCAAGCAGTTCACTATCAGTGCTAACCTAGATCCAAAATAGGAAAGCGCGCTCATCGAGTTCATCTGTGAGAATCGGGACATCTTTGAATGGAAGCCTTCTGATATGCCAGGTGTACCGAGGGAACTCGCTGAGCACAATCTCAATATTGATCCTAAGTTTAAACCGGTCAAGCAATTTCTGTGCTGCTTCAATGAAGAAAGGCGCAAGGCTATTGGAGAAGAAGTGGCTAGGCTCTTGGCAGCAGGCTTTATAGTTGAGGTGTTTCATCCAGAGTGGTTGGCTAATCCGGTGCTAGTACTTAAGAAAAAGGGCACTTGGCGAATGTGTGTTGACTACACAGATCTGAACAAAGCTTGCCCAACTGATCCCTTTGCTCTCCCATGTATTGATCAGATCATTGATGCTACGACAGGATGTGAGCGATTAAGCTTTTTGGATGCATATTCAGGTTATCATCAGATCAAGATGGCAGTCAAGGACCAGGAGAAGACGACCTTTATAACTCCCTTTGGAGCCTTCTGCTATGTGTCTATGCCGTTTGGGCTTAAGAGTGCCCAGGCGACCTATCATCGTTGTGTGCAGAATTGCCTTCATGGACAGATTGGGCGCAATGTTCATGCATATGTGGACGACATTGTGGTGAAATCCAGGAAAGAGGAGACATTGATAGCAGATTTGAAAGAAACCTTCGACAATCTCCGAGTTTATAAAATGATGCTTAATCCGGAGAAGTGCGTTTTTGGTGTTCCGGCAGGCAAGCTCCTGGGGTTCTTAGTGTCGAACAGGGGAATCGAAGCTAATCCGGAGAAGATCAAGGCAATTACATCCTTGGTTAAACCGGTGTGCATCAATGATGTCCAACGCGTGGTGGGCCATATGGCGGCACTCAGCCGGTTTATCAACCGTTTGGGGGAGAAGGCTATCCCGCTTTATCAAATGATGAAAAAGACATATCGCTTTATCTGGAGTGATGCTGCTGATGCTGCGTTTGAGGACCTGAAGAAGCAACTAGCAGAGCCACCAGTCCTTGCTGCCCCAGTTGACAATGAGCCGCTGTTGTTATACGTGGCTGCTAATGCCCATGCAGCAAGTGTTGCCATTGTGGTAGAGCGCAAGGAGGCAGGCAAAGAATATCCGGTTCAGCGGCCGGTTTACTACATCAGTGAGGTGCTCATTGAATCAAAACAGAGATACCCGCATTGGCAGAAACTGGTGTATGGGGTCTTCATGGAAAACCGGAAGCTAAAACACTATTTTCAAGGCCATCCAATCACTGTTGTCAGTTCAGCTCCGTTGGGGGATATAATCCAGAATAGAGAGGCTACTGGTCGAGTTGCAAAGTGGGCCATTGAGCTTAGCCCGCACAGATTGAAGTATGTGCCCCGTACTGCGATAAAATCCCTGGCATTGGTGGATTTCATCAATGATTCGACAGAGTTGCAAGCACCTGAGGAAAAGCCGGATCACACATATTGGACTATTCACTTTGACGGTTCAAGGCAATTGGAGGGCTTAGGGGCTGGAGTCGTGTTAACTTCCCAACGAGGTGATAAGTTCTGTTATGTCCTCCATTTAATGTTCCATTGCACTATCAATCCTGCTGAATATGAGGCTCTCCTCCATTGTTTGCGGATGGCCAAAGAGATGTACTTAAGTTGGGTTAAATGCTTTGGCGATTCAGACCTGGTGGCACAGCAAGTATCTGGCAAGTGGGATTCCAAGGATCCACTCATGGCAGCATATCGACGAGAGGTAGACGTTGTCGCTAGACACTTCAAGGGTTATCAGGTGGATCATATAGACCGGCCAAAGAATGAAGCGGCTGATGCGTTAAGCCGGCTGGGTTCTCAGCGTAAACCGGTTCCGCCCAATACCTTCTTGGATGAGTTGCACAATCCGTCTGTGTAGTTACCTTCAGAAGAGGACTTGGTTGTTCCTGATCCGGAGGCACAATTGGTCGCGGCACTTCATGTTATTCCGGATTGGACGCTTCCCTACCTGGCGTATATGAACCGAGGTGAGTTACCAGAGGACGAAGTCTTGGCTAGACAGATAATCCGGCGGTCCAAGTCAATGACTATTGTCAATGGAGAACTTCATCATCGCAGCATCTCTGGGGCATTTTAGCGGTGTGTATCACCAGAGGAGGGATGTGATATTCTTAGAGAGATTCATGAAGGAGATTGTGGTCATCATGCCGGTTCAAAATCTTTGGTGGCTAAAGCTTTTCGTCATGGGTTCTACTGGTTGATGGCTCATGTCAACACAGAGGACTTGGTCAGAAAATGTGATGCTTGCCAGAAATTCTCACGGCGTGCTCATATACCGGCGCAGGAGTTGAGGATGATTCCAATTACTTGGCCGTTTGCGACTTGGGGGCTTGATATGGTTGGACCCTTCAAGAGACCCCAAGATAAAAAGACCCACCTTTTGGTGGCGGTGGACAAATTTACCAAATGGGTTGAAGCGGAGCTTGTCAGTAAGTGTGATGCGGCAATGGCGGTTCAGTTCATCAAAAAAGTGATTTTCTGGTTTGGCTTTCCACACACCATTATAACTGATAATGGCACCAATCTCTCCAAGGGGGCTATGGAGGAGTTCTGTCAACAAGAGCACATCCTCCTTGACATATCATCAGTAGCCCACCCTCAGTCTAATGGCCAAGCTGAGAGAGCCAATCAAGAGATCTTGAGAGGCATCAAACCTCGGCTTATGGTTCCTTTGCAGAGAACACCGGGTTGTTGGGCAGAGGAATTACCCTCTATATTATGGAGCATCAATACTACACCCAACTGATCCATAGGGTACACGCCTTTCTTCATGGTATATGGACCTGAGGCGGTCCTCCCTAGTGATATCCGTCACGACTCGCCGCGGGTGGCGGCTTATGTTGAAGCGGATAAAGAAAAAGCAAGGCAAGATGCATTGGACCGGCTGGATGAAGAACGGGACACGACAGCAGCTCGATCGGCGATTTATCAACAAGATCTGCGCCGGTACCACAGTCGCCGGGTTAAAACCAAGACGTTTCAAGAAGGAGATCTAGTGCTCCGGCTCATCCAAGACCAGACGGACATGCACAAGCTATCCCCACCTTGGGAGGGACCCTCTGTGGTCAGCAAGAACCTGCACAACGGATCATACTACCTCATCAACATTCAAGAACATAAGGACTCACGCACGGCGGAGGAGGAGTCCAAGCGGCCGTGGAACATCGCTCTTCTTCAACCTTACTATGCTTGAGCCATAGGCTCCACTTTATGTACATATCTTTTGTATATACGGTGATCAATATAATAAACCGGCGCCCCCGATAAACCGGGGTATCAGCCGCATTTTTCATAAGAGTGTCACATGGGGGCTTCTATGGGCAAGGGAGTTCATATGGCCTTTTAAACCGGCGACCGCATCAAGACCATCATAAGGGCACAGCTCTCGTTTCTTCGGCAATTTCCACATGATGATGAGGGGCAAAAGAGAGTTTGATGCCTAGCACAACTCAAACATTGGCCCCGACGAGCAATGCTCAAATGCTACCTGGGGGCTCCTGATGCAAGACATCAGCAAGTTGAAAACTCTTGTATTAAACACGGCTTGGAAGCTTGGTGTATACACCTAAAAACCCGGATTAACCTGCCTACATCAAGTAAGTCACGCCGTCCAGGTAAACCTAGTATGACCCATCGAACGTACACACAAGTCAATCCTTATGGACCCTGAATTTGGTAACGTTAAATTGACGATCATCAAGTGATTACACAAGTCAAATATTTACGAGATTTTTTTAACTTGGTAGCATTTGACATTGATGATTTGGTTAAGGATTGCGGACCATCTTAACAGACTTTGCAAAAATGGTTAATGATAGTAGCCTGGCAGCTCATAAAAAGCCTCGAATTTGGAGCCTGGCAGCTCGTAAAAAGCCTCGACTAAATGGTCTTATTTGCCCAAAACTTTTTTTTATTTTTTTTATTTTCTCAAATCTTTATCTTCAAGGTCATTGGTTTTTCAACCAAGTCATTGATTCAAGGAGTGGATGACTGTAAGTTGCCACTACATCTATGTTTACAGAGTTATAGTCTGAGTTATAAACACCAGTACTAAACTACAGCTAAACCGAAGTTCATTGCAACCCGGTTCGGCCTTCATGGCGAGCCAACAAGTAATCAAGGGAGTCATCAGCACTCACACCTTGGATCGTTCCTGCCGGATTAAGGTTTATTAAGATACACTTAATCACAGGTATGGTATATACTTATACTTTATACACACTTCAAGTTATTAACTTCGATCATGTGCTTGGGCATTATGACCCGTCCGGCGATAAACCACCAGGACACTTTGAACATTGTTTTATGCAGAAACAGGTAGAATAAACCGTCAAAATCATTGAAAGCGGGATATATTTCAGAAGTTGCCAATCAAAGCAATCTCACACATATAGTATGGGACAAACACAGAGTATATCAGCTATCCTATTACAAGGCGCTAGAAGGCCCAAAAGAATATCAGTTTTTCTCAAACTACTGGGAAATAAAGTTAAACCGGCGCTGGTTTAAGACTCTGCATCAGCCCGCCGTGACGATTGAGGGTCAGCTTGCTCCGGGTCTTCGGCGGTTTCTTCCAGCTGCTGGAAGCCAGTTGTGGCCTAGTTAATCTTGGCAAGGGCTCAGAAATAAACTTCGTCATTTATGAGTTCTGACGGATCAATGTCAGGAGCGAAGGTGTGCTTACGGACGGGCGGAATAAGATTCTCAATATCATAAGATGGACGCTCCACCCGTACGTTCTCCATGTCATAGCCCGGATTACATCTTGATAGATCCGCCTCATCAGCAAGTTTACTGGCAAGAGGCTGCATATCCTTGGTTAAAGCATGAAGATCATCACTGGAAAAGGCTGATCCGTCTTCTTTCATGCTTGGATAGCCGTTCATTGCTTTCGCCGGATCAAAATCGGGAACCCAAGCCTTCGCTCGGGTTAAGGCCATCAGGGCGCCGGCTCTTGCAGATGACTTCTTCACTTCGACAAGGCGGGCAGGCAAAATTGACAGTTTTTCCAAAGTACCTTGGATGGTAGTTGGAGCCGGTTTGTTGTGGGAGATAGCGCTAATGGCCCTTTGAGCATCGGAATATAGCTGCTCCACCAGAGTGTATGTAGCCTTCAGCTTCTTCCGCACATCATCGCCAAGATGAGTGATGCGCCTCCCTGCGTAAGAATTATGAGTTAAACCGGAACAGTACAGGATTGCAAGAATAAGCTTATGTCGGGAGAACTTACCAAAGATGGTAGATGTCATGTCACTTATTTGCTGCCTTAACCCGGACAGCTCCTCTGCCACCGGATTAAGATCAGCCTCCGCATCATTGGCCCTTTTCTCCAGAGCAGTCTTTTCAACTTCCCAAGTTGACCTCTCCGCTTCAAAATCCTTCTTTAGCTTATCCATATTAGCTAATGCAAGTGTAAGTTCATCCTTGACCTTCACAGCAGCAGTCTCTTGGAATTTTAAGCTATCCCGGAGTTCAGTTATTTTAGAAGCCCTCTAGTTCAAGGCAGTCTGCCAAAAATAAAAGTACATCAGATATTCATGGAGCAATTCAATCAAAGTCCCAAGCACATAACAAGTTATGCACTTGACCCTTGGGGGCTAATATACATTTGCAGTAAAAACAGGCAATTTTTTCAGACAAGTCCCAAGCACATAACAAGTTATATACTTGGCACTTGGGGGCTAATGTGACATTGTTCTTAACATAGGAAAAGTCCCGGTTCACCCTCAATGAAGTAAACAGGCCCTTGGGGACTACACGTGCAAGTCAAAGCTTTATACTTGATCTACTGAAGTCCCGGTTCACCTTAAAAGGCTAAACCAACACTTGGGGGCTACAATGGAGTAAAGGTACAATTACAAGGCACAAGCGGAAATAGAGGATAAAGACAAAGGAGAAGAAGTTACCTCATAGCGTTCCTTCATTAAGTTCACCAAGCCAGCTTCAAAATCACGGCTGGTATGAAGCCGGTTTAAGTAGCCGGAATGAAGCTCTTGAGCACTGAGCTGAGAATAGTTGGACAAGTCAGTACTCCATTTGCCCTTGTCCTTGGTGACAACTTCCTCTTTTGCAGTATGTTTAGCCAAAACAACAGGCTCTCCTGGGGTGGTAAAACCGGTCCCAGTGATCTCAACATCATCAGTTGAAGCAGCAGTTGGCTTAGAAGGATCAGCAGTAGCGGGATTAGCATGAGCAGGACTAGCAGGAGCCGGACTAGCCCGAGCAGGGCTAGCCCGGACAGGGCTGGCCGGTTTAACATTCTGCTCCATGGGATCGTCCCCCGGAGCAGCAAGATCTTCTTGATCCATAGGAGGAGGATCATCATGCGGAATCTCAACATTATCTTCTAAAGGATTATCAAGCTCAGGATCTTCTGCCGGTCCAGGAGTGGTATTATCAACTGCCGGTTTACTCAATTTGGCCTTTTTACTAGGCTTGGGCATACTAAGAAAAGTTGAGGGGATAATAAAAATCAGAAGAGTCAAAGATGAAGAGTCAAACCGGACAGAGTGAAAGAAAGTTTACCCGTGAACAGTCTTGAGGACAGAATCTTGTGTGGCTGTTGATTTGCCAAAAGATGAGAGAGGAGTTTCCTGATAATTTGAGTCAGACGGATTAAGGGGTTGACGAATAAGACCTGCTTTGGGGTAAAGAGCAGTTGGAGTGAGTAAAACCTCAGAACGACGCCTTCGAGCCTGAGTATGCAGTAATCCGGTGGATTCAATCGCATGGCCACTATGGCGAGTGGTGCGGCGAGCTTCATGTTGCTGCTTCTTCAAAAGAAAGTTTGGATCTAGATGAGCATAAGGATGAGAAAATTGAAATTTCCGGACTGTCCGACGAATTTTTGGTGGTGGGAGCGGTTCTGAGTCAGAGGAAAGAGAGATTACTTCAACATCGTCCGCTTTACTGCCTTCAGCCAGACCCTGGGAACAGTCATTGTTAATAAAAATGCAGGCAAAGGAAAGACTAAGGAATCATAAGAACTAGGTGGTACCTCAGAGGCCGGATCATCTTCCTCCGCATTGGATCCTGATACGGTAGTGGGCTTCTTCTTATTTTTTTTAACAGCCAGAGTCTTTTTGCGAGCTGCCTTCACTGGTTTTTCTTGGGTTTTTCTTTTCCAGAAAGGGTCATTCGCCTATTTAAAATAATAAAGGCATATTAAACAAAGCACTATGGACGGATTAAAACAAAGCAAAGGGACGGAAGAATTTCTTCCGACGACGGTTTATTGGTCACACAGAAGGGTGCCAATCCGGTCTGACTAAACTCTTCTAGAGGAATATTCAGCAGCTTTTTTGACGGATTCGTTAACCTCATTCTCTGGAAGCACCGTCTTTGTGTGGCGCAAAGGGTCCTTGGGGTTCCCAGTGTATTCGCACATTAAACCAGAACGCCGGCTTAGCGAGAGAATACTCCAAGAAAGCCAGCAGCGGACGAAGTCAACTCCTGTTAATCCATTGGCTACAAAAGCCCTGAGCTTTGAAAGCTGAGGGGCATATTGAGCTCGCTCTTGGGCACTTAAGCGATGTGGAAAAGGGTGGTCCTCTGGAAGACGGTGGGGGCGATAACCTGGCAGTGGATTTTCACCTTCCAGTGAAGTGTCTACACAGTAGAACCAAGTTTGATTCCAGTCCTTGGGATGGTTGTGGAGAGTGGCGTGAGGA
This sequence comes from Secale cereale, assembly GCA_902687465.1. Classification (NCBI taxonomy): domain Eukaryota; kingdom Viridiplantae; phylum Streptophyta; class Magnoliopsida; order Poales; family Poaceae; genus Secale; species Secale cereale. Next base: position 169,715,795 of record LR738712.1, read on the forward strand.
AAACTAACATCCTTCCTCTTCTGAATAGTCATTCCGTCCAGTTCGGTATTTGGGCCATCATGAAATTCAGTCTGACGGTTTAAGTGGAAGAAGTCCCGGGATAGCTCCATTGTTGGCTCCTCTTGCAGATATGCTTCACAGAAGACTTGGAAGTTGCAAACGTTTGACACATAATTGGGACCAATGTCTTGTGGATGAAGCTGAAAATTTGCTAATACATCACGGAAAAACTTTGACCCAGGAGGGTTGAATCCCCGAGTCAAGTGATCAAAGAAGACAATGATTTCTCCTTCCTTGGGCTTTGGAGGGCATTCTGATCCGAGAGCCCTCCAGTGAAGGACATCCTTTGGGCCTAAAGCGCCAATTGAGGCCATTTTTTCTAAATCGTCCTCGGTGATCCGGGATGGGACCCAATTGCAGGAGACAAACTGTTTGGTTGTGGTAGTCATCTTTTCAAAAGGGAAGGCTGAATACAATAAACATCCGGTTTGGTAATCTAAGCAGATTTAAACCGGTATGCTATACGAAAGTATCGGTCTAAATGGCGGTTTAATCAGGGGCCTAATGGTATCTACCGGATTAAAAAGTTTGGAAAAAATTAAACCGCCAACACAGGCAGGTAAGACGTAGATCTAAAGTTAAACCGCCAACACAGGCAGATAAGATGCAGATCTAAAGTGCGGGGAGAACAACTTTCACACAGGCAGCAGTAAAATATGGATCTACAGCATATGGAAAACTCACAAATAACTCAAAGTTATATTCAGCGGACATGATGAAAGTCCTAAAACAGCTTCAGTCTAACTAGCAGTATTGGGAGAGATGAAGTTATAATGATGGAGCAGAGTCATGCTTACGGTGGTTGACCTAAAGTTTGAGATCTACGGCGAACTACTACTTATGGCGAAGAACTGCGAAGAACAGGGACTCGCATGAAACCCTAGAACTGAGATCTATAAGAAGGGGAGAAGAAGACGTACTCGAGGCGACGGGTGCGGAGAGGCGCTGGCGAGTCTCTGGAAGCGTTCAGGTTGATGCAGCAGCCGGGCTCGACGAAGACGCAGAGTTTGACGGACGGCGGCGGAGCTCGAGCGCAAGAGGACAGAGGAAGAAGAAGAGGCAAGGGGTAAAAGGAGGTGCCCCTCTGCCCTATTTATAAGCCAAAGGGATAAACAGTAGGCGCGGGAATCAAGGAGCCCAAAAGGCGGATATGGATGATGATGTCACCTCGATCTTCGGAGCTTTAATGAATAAAGGTAAAAAAACAGATACAAGTATTAAATGTGCAGATGGCGTCACAGCGGTTTAAGTTGATCTGAGGAGATGACGTCATGCCGGTTTACAAAGCATGCTAAAGCTGTGGAAAGGAAAATTTGTACAAGACTTAAATATTGACATGAATAGGTTCAAATCAATCTGGGGCCTAATGTCAGGGATATTACTACCAGGTATAAACCGCCCAGGAGTGGCCGGTTTATGTTAGCAAGATTATTTTATCAAAGGCCCAGCGGAGCATGGAGTAGAAGATTTCAGCCCAAGAGGTTTAAAGCCCAAATGTTAGGGCCCATGATTTGTAAACCCTCATATTATGTAACTTGGGATGTAAGATAGAAAGAACAGAGACTAAGGCGGACACGTTTATGAGCCGGCCTCGGGACTCTGTAAACCGGACTGGGCGTCACCTCTTATATAAAGGGACGACTCAGCGATGGTTCAGGACAGACAACTACAGCTCGAGACACAGGCAAAGCGGATTCGCTCCATGGTCATCGAAACCCTAGCAATGCACACCAAACTAGACGTAGGCTTTTACCTTCATCGAAGGGACCGAACTAGTATAAAATCCCTGTGTCCTTGTCCGCTTTAACCCCTTTAAACTAACCCGTAGCGATGGCCTCACGACTAAGTCCTTTTGCTAGGACATCTGCCGTGACAAAACCATGACAGTCGGCATGTCCGGTCACTTTTGATCACAGGGATCATCCGACTAGTATCCGTCATGGGGGGTTCGGCTTCCCTAGTGATCAACCCAATAATCGATGGATACCATCTCACTCGAGTCCTTATGCACGGCGGCAATAGTCTCAATCTGATATATCAGGACACTATCCGCAAGATGGGGATAGACCCGTCAAGAATCAAGCCAAGCAGCACCGCCTTTAAAGGAGTGATACTGGGTGTAGAAGCCCGTTGCACGGGCACTTTAACATTGGAGGTTGTATTGGGCTCTCCCGATAACTTTCGAAGCGAAGAGCTAATCTTCGACATAACTCCATTTCGAAGTGGCTATCATGCACTACTCGGAAGAACGGCCTTCGCACGCTTTAATGCAGTTCTGCATTATGCTTATTTAAAGCTCAAAATGCGTGGACCACGTGGCATCATCACGGTCAATGGAAATATGGAGCGCTCTCTCCGTACGGAGGAGGACACTGCGGCCTTAGCAGCCGAAGTCCAAAACGGCCTATTCAAGCCGGACAGCCTATCGGTCGTTAAGACCGCGGACACAGCTAAACGTGTCTAGCATGCGCCTCAGTGCGGTAGCTCGGATGAACCTGAGCTAGATTAGCAGGTACGCTCCCACCGACGGCCCCATAAGGTTATAGCATACATGCCTCGTGCACACAATTATGCCCTTAAAATTCCTTGGGCGACGCTGGGAGCACCCTGCAGACAAATAGTCCATAGTTCGGCTCGACCCTATTCGGACTTTAAAACTATCCTTCAAGGTTCATGAAACAAACCGGTTTTGTTTACGGCCACACTGGACTTCTTTTCTTTTCCAGATTTTTTCTTTCTTTTTTACAGATGGCCATCACACTCCCCGCTGCAAGGACACATTACAAAGGAGAAAACGGCGCAGACGTGCAGTAGGGACCCGCGCTAAGGTTTCTTTTTAGATTAAGACCTTGTGTAAACCTTTTTTCTCTTTTCTGTTTTATACCTTTCTGGCATGTAAAATGTCCAAGGAAGTTATTGCCATTATCTATAAACATACGGCTCGCCGTACTATAACGAGATATTATAGAAACAGCTTGGTTTATATTATATTTAGAGTTTTATTCTCTCACCACTAGTGTTCTCTCCCCACGTCAGATTGCCACATGTGCCTTGACAACAGGGTCCATTACCAGGGGTTGTATCCTGCCCGGTATATGTCGAAAAGCCCGAAAACCTATAGGGTGTGTTCGGCGTCCTGGATATTTGCTTTATATGCATCAGTTCTGAATCATGTCTTGGGTCAATAGTTGGGTTGCCCGGCTCCTGTGATTTCCCCTACGTTCCTGATTGTTTGGCTAGGGTGTAAAGGGAGAACTACCGCGATTGTACTTATGGCTCATCTAGACAAGTACCTCAGTAGAGAAAGCTGAAAACTGACTGTCATGATATGCGAGAACCTGGTCCGTGATCTGTTGACTAAGTGTTATACTACGATAGATGGAGATCTACCCCGTGTTATACGAAGGGTTGGTTTTTGCCCAGCCGCGTACAAATGGATACCTTAATCCAGAAATACCATATACGCACCAGGGGCTAGTACCTAGCCCCACTTGTCAAACTCCTATGGCTAAGTGAAAGCAATAATGCGGCATAGTCCGATTGCATGGTTCGCTCCGCATACACCTCCTACATGGACCAAGACGTTGGACAAAGAGTGTCTATGCATATGACCGGACACCCCAGTACTATTCACACGGGGGCTGAAGTCGACGACTGGAAACTTTCAGAGTTAAATAAACGGTCGCACATGAGGTAAAAGTCGCTCACATTATAATAGTGCAAAAATTATATACATCGGTTCATAAGCTCAAGTCTTTACAATCAGATACAATTACTCAAAGACAATATCTTTTGAGCACTGGCCTTCTACAAGACGGGTCCCTTCTATGACGTCCTCGAAGTATCTCTCTGGCTTGCGGTGCTCCTAGCCTTCGGGCGGGCCAGCAGTAGCTATGTCATGCGCCTTCATCTTCGCCCAGTGCACCTTTACACGGGCGAAGGCCATCCGAGCACCCTCGATGCAGGCCGAACGCTTCAACGCGTCGACCCGCGGACTCGCTTCGACGAGCCGCTTCACCAATCCGAAGTAGCTACTTGGGACTGGCTCAGCGGGCCATAGCCGGACTATCAAGTCCTTCATGGCTGAACCCGCCATATTGTGCAGATTGACTAGCTGCTTCATCTGGTCGTTGAGGGGCACCGGATGTTTTGGCGCATAGAATTGCGACCAGAACAGCTTCTCTGTGTCGTTCCCCTCCTGGGCTCGGAAGTATTAGGCGGCGTCAGCACTGCTCCTCGGAAGATCAGCAAACACGCTTGGAGAACTCCATAACCGTGTCAGCCCAAGGTACTTCCGCCCTGCGAAGATGCTCTGTAAGAGAAAAGTCTTACCAGATGCTATCTCCTGCACCTTCTTGATTTCTTCACAGACGTTGCGTGACTCGCTTCGCGCATCCTGGGCAGCCTTAACTATCGCAGTGAGCTCGGATGCTTGTTCCGAAGCCTTCAACTCCAACGCCTCGCAGTTGCGAATAGCATCTTTGAGTTCATCCTCGTCTTCGGACAACCGAGCCCCATGTTGTTGGCACGCGGCCTTTTCGGCCTCTAGATCGGCAACCGCTTTGTCAGCGATTGCCTTGCTCGCCTCGGTCCTCCTTCTTGGCCTTCACGAGTTCGCCCTTGAGGGCCTCGAGTTCAGTGGCGCCAACTGTTTAATACAGAATATCATGAAGAGTTTATACTCATACTCAATTAATTAGTCATCTTGACATCTCAATTTTTCAAATCTGCATACCTTGCATTTCATCTAAACGCTGGTTGACGCGGCCGAGGTCCGCGTTGGCCAACAAAAGCTTCTGATTTAGTTCGGCAACTTCTACATCTTGTGCAGTTGCCGCAACTAGTGAAGCATGTTCAAATACAAAAGCATACAGTTCAGCTCTATAATATGCTATACCATGGACACTTCGTCCGATTCTGTTCACAATCACACAAAGCATCAGGGGCTATTGGTTATATATGTGCATATAAAACAAATAAAGTTCCATAAAGAACATTACATAGCTTACCTCAAAGCCTGTTAGCAGGCTGTTGAAGGCTTCATTCAGTCCGCCTTTGATGGACTGAATCTTCTTCATCACTGCACCCATCACGGTGCGGTGCTCCTCCACGACGGAAGCACTCTGTAGTGCTCCCTCTAGAGGCTCCGCGCATCCGGATTCACTCCGGGCGCCGTCGTATCCTCCCCCGCCTTGGGGGTCTGGTCTTCGGACCCCGGAGCCGCGCTAGGCTCTGGATCAGTATTCGGCAGGGGCCCGGATTGTTTGGGCCCCTCGGCTTCGGTCTCCATGGGGATTGTTTCCCCATGGTCAGCGACAACCGAGGTGTTACTCTCGGTCGCCCTATCACTTGCCCCGCCCCCATCTCCTTGAGCGGAAGGCACACGGTGGGAGGACTTTCGATGTCCCCGCGGGCCACGGCGATGGAGCTCGGACCAGCGCTCTCTATCTCTCCGGGCGCTAGAGAGTTCCACTTCGATAAGTAGGCGTGGGGGTGTGCTCTTGGAGGGATGTAGGTCAGCAGGTGAGAAATACTTAGAAAGCATTAAAATGCTCAATTAAAAAGGTGTAGCAATTACTATATCCGAACAAACTAACGTTTCGGTTGGGGGCTTCTCCCTAGGCTTCACCTCAAAGTTATGTTTGGGCGATGAGTCCGAACGAACGAGGAGGTTCAGCCTCCTACGGGGTGCGGCCTTGCTTGCATCAGCAGCGGCCGCCCTCTTCTTCCCCCTGCCTTGCGCAAGGGACTCTTCTTCTTCGTCATCCTCCTCCTCTTTGGAGGAGAGGATGCTGATCTCCTTGGACTTCGCGTCCTCAGGGCGGGGGCCGCTCTTGGCCTCCTTGCTCTTCTTCTCGGACTTCTTGTCCGGCGCCTTGTACAGTGCCGGAACCAGCATCGCCGGCAGTTGAGGCGTCTCTGGGTCTTATGGCAAAGGCGCCGGACACTTAATCCGGATTGCCTTCTTCGTCCAGCCCTGTATATCACGTAAAAACTCCAATTCCTATTATTGTTAAAATAAGAAGGGGATATATGTTCGGTAGAATTTTTTGATTACCTCTTGTGCAGTAAACGCAGCGCTGTAGCCTACGTCCTCCGTTTCCTTTGTCCACTCCTTCTAGCTCTTGAAGAGATGCATCCAGATCTCTTTGTGCGTGAAGCCGAAGAGATGCTTCAAGGGCCGGTCTCCAGCCGGATCGAACTCCCATAGGGAGGAGCCCGGTGTTGGCAGGGAAGAACGAGTCGGGCCAGCATTACCTGAACCACGGTTGTGAGTTGGTAGCCCTTAGAGTTCATGTTGGACACACGGCCTTGGAGTGTTGTCACTTCAGTCGGAGACCCCCAGTTTGGACCCTTATCGGTCCAAGAAGGTAGCCTCTCTGGGGGTCCAGATCTGAAGGCAGGCGCCACCGCCCATTTGGCGTTGCGGGGCTCAGTGATGTAGAACCACTCCTGCTGCCAAACCTTGTTCGTCTCCACAAATGACCCCTTTGGCCAGGTTGCATTCGGAAGCTTGGTTATCACAGCACACCCGCACTCTGCGATGCCCATCCACCACCTTCGGCTCCACATGTTGAAGGTCTTGAGCCATAGGTCGAAGTGTGGGGGGACGCGGAGGAAAGTTTCACACACCACTATGAAAGCGGAGATGTGAAGAATCGAATTCGGGGATAGATCATGGAAATCTAGCCCATAGAAAAACAGCAAACCCCGTACAAAGGGGTGAAGAGGAAATCCTAGCTCCCTAACGAAGTGCGAGAGGAACACGACTCTCTCACTCGCCTTCGGTACGGGAACCACCTAGTCCTTGGCGGGGACTCGGTGTGCAATGTTGGCAGCGAGATAGCCCGCACTCCGGAGATCCTCCACGGCTTTCTCAGTAACCGTGGAGGCCTCCCACTTGCCCTTGGCGCCGGATTCGACCATTGCTGGGGAAGGAAGTGGTGATTGAGGAACGCAGAACTACGGGCGCAAGATATGAGGATGTGGGGCTAGGGAGATTGGAGAGCTCGGGCTTGAGGTAGGCGTGGGGTTGATGGAAGGGATTGATGTCCTTTTATAACGCTGTGAATACAGAACGTCCCCCCACTTTAGCTGCAGACCTCGCCGATTCCCACAGTAGTCGTGCGTAATGCGTGGTTTGGATGCTCACGTCACATTAATAAGGATCCCCTAATAAGCGGGCACGATCTCTGTGATGATAAGACGTGTTGAGTGGGGTAATACCTCGAAACGCAAAACTAGGGCCAAATAAAACGGTCTGATATATTAGTGGGATGGACGCGACGATTCACCAAAAAGTTGTCAGTAAATAAACATTATTAATATTCTTTCAAAAGCCTTACCTTCGAGGCTAAGGGTTGTACTAATCATGCAGAGCCGAACAGAACACACTTTTTGCAGAAGATATATTCAGAAGAAGGAACCCGCCTTGCAATGCCGAAGATAATACGGAAGCCGAACTCATCGTCATCGAAGACAGGTTCAGGGGCTACTGAGGGAGTCCTGGATAGAGGGGTCCTCATGTGGCCGGATAACTCGTGATAGGCTAGACTAGTGGGCCGTGAAGATCATTGTTGAAGATCGTCTCTTGTATCCAGATAGGACTCCTGTATACGTCTAATGGTAGGTTTTAGGTTTGGGTGTAATCTTACCTTCCTCTGCAAGATGGTTATGTACAAACCCAAGGGCCCTCCGGTACATATATAAACTAGAGGGTTTAGTCCGTAGAGGCGAAGGTAGAAGAGAAACAATAGAATCATAGGCTAGACTCCTCGGGTTTAGCCATTACAATATCGAGGTAGATCAACTCTTGTAATCATATCCATCAAGATCAATCTAGCAGGAAGTAGGGTATTACCTTGATCGAGAGGGCATGAACCTGGGTAATCATCGTGTCCCCAGTCTCCTGTTACCATCGATCCTCAGACGCATGGTTCGGGACCCCCTACCCGAGATCCACCGGTTTTGACACCGACAGTATGCTTGAAGCACTACAAAAATATACACTTCCGTGATGATACGTGTTTGTAACTGTAGGTCATGTTTTCTATCATGCATGTACATCCATGACAAATTTTTGACAGAATGAAGATAGTCATACCTGTGCTATCGTAGAAGTGTTCCATGACATTACCAAAATTATCATCATGGAAGTGTCCACTTCCATGACGATAAATCGCGCGTCACAGAAATGCTTTCGTCAAGGGTGACCGGCACGTGGCATCCACCGTAACGGAACGCCGTTAAGCTATCGGGTCCGGTTTTGGATCCGATAACCCGTTAACAGCCCGGACCAATGGGGATTTTCACGCGTAAAATTCTGATTGGCTGACGGAAACACGTGTTAGCTCCGCGTTGCCACAGGTGTCACTCATCCAATGGGCGAGATGCGCCTATGATATGTTGACACGTGGAGCGGCCCAAAAGTGGCCCATAAAGTTTAAATGGGCCGGCCCAACTAAAGGCCCATAAGATTTTGCGGTCCACAATGGGCCAGCCCAGCAAAAGGCCCATGAATTTTGCAGTACATAATGGGCCGGCCCAGCAAAAGGCCCATGATATTTGCGTATCATAATGGGCCGGCCCAGCTAAAGGCCCACAAGATTTTGCAGGCCATAATGGGCCAGCCCAGCTAAAGGCCCGCGAGATTTTACGGACCATAATGGGCCGGCCCAGATAAAGTCCCAACATTTTCAGTTAAGGCCCGTACAGCTAGTGTCAAATCGGGCCGTCAACGGCATGTCCTAAACTTGTCATCATCGCGGCCCATGGTCACTTTTGGCCCGTTAACAGTCTGCTAAGTATATGGGCCGAATTACGGCCCGGTATATTTCCGGCCTGTTAAAGGTCCTGCTTCATTTGGGCCCATTTACAAGCCATTGAAACTTTCGGCTTATAAATGACCGTGAAGGATTTGGGTGATATTCGGCCATGTCTGACATTCAGCATGTTAGAGGCCCACTATAGATTTGGGCCACTTTCGGCCTGTTAACGTCGGACGAAATCCATGGGCCATATGTCGCCCAACGTCACATCGGGCCCATTAACGGCCCATATAAAAATGACGATAATCTAGCCCGACCGAACTTCCGGCCTATTAAAGGCCCGTGTATTAGGTCGGCGCATTTACGGCCCATCCGAATTTCGGCCTGTGAAAGATCTGCATCGTAAATGGGCCCAATCTCACTTTCGGTCTTTTAAAGGCCCATGTTTTTTATGGGCTCGAGATATTTACACCTGTAAATGGCCTATTGTTACCGAGGGCCCAAATTATGTTTAGGCCTGTTAAAGGCCCACTATGGGCACAGGCCTACCTGAAAAATATGAAATCTTATGCTGATTTAGGCCTAGATATTTTTAGTGGGCTACATGCAAATTTCGGCCCATAATCATTTTTAGCCCAATTGGAATGGGCCTGACGAATGTTGGCATGTTGGGCTCCTACGAAGCTTTCGGCCGAATACATTACTAAGATAAACCTACACTATAAAAAAATAGTGTCGTAATTATTGCAGCCTTTGGCAGCATCATAAATGTTGTATCACAACAAAAAGGCGTGTTGGCATAAAGTTTACAGTCTTTGCAGATAAAAGCACCATCAGATGTATAGAAGCACGGATCATTTGACCTAAGTGCTAATGTTTCAGGCTGTAGAATCTGATGGAGCAGCACGATCTTCACCTTTTTCCGCCATTCCTCTTGAACAACGAAGCGAATGTCTGATAGTCTGGTTTTAAAACCATTCATATCTTGACGACATTTGTCAACCTCTATTCTTGTTTCCAAAACGACGTCCATTAGGGATTGGACTTGTGTCTGGAGCACAGATATATCACTCTGTCTAGCAGGAAGATTTTGTTCAGTAGGCGATTTGGACGAGGTTACCTTGACAACCAACCCAGAATTACGCAGGAAGGTGCTTTTTGCACTGTTAGTGGAGAGATACTGACGGACTGCAGCAAGAGGTGACATTGTGCCTGTGTTAGCCTCGTCACCTTCAGGCGGTTGTGGTTGTTCCATCATTTTCCATAGCTTCCTGAAAGTTTGAACTTGTAGATTAGTGTACCAGATAAGTTACTAATGAGACAAAAACAAACAAAGTAGGTTACACGTTTATACATAACTTATTTTGGTGAACTATTGTAATGCATTAGCATGTATTGTAGTGCCAACTACATAATAAAATCACTTTCGGAACATATGTCCATGTAGCATGCCTAATGTATTGTCTATTTCATCACATTCGTTGACATCTAAGGATAAAGAGACATGGTTTAAAGTAGGATGAACATAGTATGACATCATCCATATCATGGGCAAACAGATTTAAAACAAACAGGCTATTTTATCATTGTGTGAACATAACAACTAGAATACAGATCAATACCAAAAGAATATCGTTCATCTCTTTTAAACCATGTAAGGTGAAATGATATGTTAAGACAATTGTGTATAAAAGTGAACAGAGTAACTGGCATTGGCTACAAACCAAGTAGTTAAATGAACACATCACAGTACCAATCAGTTCAAAGGCAGGAGGAGTAAGGACTTACAACAGCGGCTTGAACTAGTGTGCTCATGCCCTTCATCTTGCTGGTGCAGCAATCCTTGACGATTTGCACTGCATTCGGTTCAGGTTCTTTTTGGTCCGCACATGCTTTCCTCTATATTTGGAGTCAATATAGATAGATAATATATAGGAAAAAGAAGGAAGTAGCAGCTATTTACAAGAGCCTCGCAGTGTCCAACATAGCTACGAGATCATGTTGTCTGTTCGAATTTCACTTTAGAACGGTTGGTCTTGTTCTTCAAACAGTTAGCATAGAAGAAGATACACTTGTAAGGCACATACATAAATACAAGTTCAATATGTGGTCTGATCAAATACATATAGCATGCCTGATACTTTGGATCAGACCAGTGTTTAACGAGGGCTATCCAGTCTTCATCTGTAATATATTCCACTAGAGATGTTTGGGCGATTTCAATGTTATCCTTGCCTTCAAAGTGAGATTTTCTAAGGTGGTACCGATACTGTCGTAGAGCAGACTTAAAAACATGAGTGCGTTCTTGTTTAGTTGCATCATCTTTCAGATCCAACTTGAAACTCATCTGTTGAAAAAGGAATGTGAGTCTTATTAGGAGGAAGCTAGAAAGTATGGGACAGAGCAAGACAATATTACTAATTGCGATGAATAACATTACTTATGGATAAATGGTCAAGGAAGGTGTTAAACTGGGTATTGTCTTTCTCATTCCTGTACTGGATCCACGTTGGGAGGATACGTGCATGACACCTAACGGCAATTGCTGCCTCTGATACTAACTTGGCTGACTCTGTAGCATCACGTGGCTTTTTTAAACCTGCCTCAAATGGATCTCCATTCTTCCTCCTTTAGATTTTGTTAATCTATCAAGCATTATCCCTGATGTCTGTTTCCGCTTGCATCGTGGTGCTAGTTCAACAATGAATATGGAAAGTGTTAGTGTACATCAAACTGTGAGAGTACATATAAAGGAGCATGCAACTGCAACTTGACTCGGTCAGGTACCATCTTGGTGTTGATGCTCATGAGGTTCATTTGATCTTGCCAAGTCCTGTTGTGTCAGTAGTGCTTCGGAAGTAGTGTTAGGTGTGAAGGAAGCTTGGGAACTGGCCGGTTCCGGAGCAAATGAATGAGTAACTCGTTGAGATGCTGGTACAGTTGAAACGGATGCTGCAGGTGGTGGAGCAGGTGATACCACTACTAGGAAAAGGCCTATTAATGGCGCACCTAATTCGGCCATTAATGGCGCATTAGTGGTGCGCCATTACTAGCACGCCATTAGTATATTTTACTAATGGCGCACCGCAGATGCGCCATTAGTATGCACAGAAGTGCGCCATTAGTATGCCTCCCAGGGGCCATGTGTAGTCAGGTGCTTTGGCATACTAATGGCGCACTCTGCTGTGATGCGCCATTAGTATGAATATTAGGTTTTTTTTATTTTCTTTATTTTCTGTTTTTTGCACAGGTTATGCATATATATAAATATAATTTCTCGTGGAGCCAACATATATGGTACGCACATCGAAACTATTAGAATCTACTCCCTCTGTTCCGATTTACTCGTCGTGGTTTTAGTTCAAATTTGAACTAAAACCACGACGAGTAAATCGGAACGGAGGGAGTATATAATAGCTCATAGAACAACTTAGCATCATGCATCATCGATCATAATAATAATAAAAACTCAACATTGGTATTAAATAATAAGTCATACACATCATTATCGACCATACAACTTCTACTACGTAGCAATTTTCTAAGGTAAAATGGCATAAAACAAGATGGCGTTTGGCTCTAAATCAATTAGATTTAAAGGGCCATTATGGAGAACGCAGATTATCTTGTCTCCATTTATTGCCCTTCTCACTCTATTGCTTCCAAGTACCTCCTTATGAGTTTTCGTTATTTTTCGCCATTCTTTGATTCTCATTCCTTCATTTGTAGAAGAAATCCGATATGGACACGTGTGATTTGTAGGTTCACCTGGCAGAATGTTTAAAACTTGTAGTTGACCAGATTGAAACATGACAGGAGGCACACAGTCACTAGGGAGAATCTGTTGCAAAACATAGTAAGACTTCGTAGTTAGCATTGTAGTTCAGTTCGAGAAGAACTAATGCAAAACATGCACGAATGTCGTAATAGTAAAAAAATCTTACCATGGTATCTCCATTGATATTAACGTAGTCAAGACGTGCACTAGTGGGACGTATTGACCATAATGTGGATCAATATTACGATATTGAATGTAATCCACAAGAAAGGAATAAAAGAAGATGATCTGCTCTTTGTCCTTATAAGTACATTCTGAGCCAGGGGTGTAGTAGGTTCTGTCTAGCATCATCCTCACATTATTTGAATAATCAAAATAACCTATCAATGGAAATAAGTTGTCAACTATTTTGAAATAAACAATATAAATTACTAAATAACTATGTTTGATTAACTCACTTCTCGGTAGAATTGGAATCATATCGTCAACAAGGACCCAAATGTCCAAATCGTCTTCGGCGATGGAATCCGGATTACCAAGATCCATGGTGAGAAGCATACCCTCATAAAAACCATATATCTTGCAAAATGATTCTCAATTCTTGCAACCAAAAGTGGTTATGTTATCTGAATTGTACAAATCCACTTCTAAATCAACATTATGCATGGTCCTTAGTTGAATTTGCTTTGTCTCCGTAGTTTCATGATCTTCAAATCCCATCCTCTCCAAGACATAGCGTCTTGCATGACACGGGATAAACTAGTTGCATGTAAAAGAATAAAATTAATTACTTACACGTTGAAGTAGCTAGAAATCGTGCTTAATTAATTACGAAACAAGACTTGTCGTTGCGTACCGTTTCGACATCGAAGGTCTCATCGAGCTTAATACTGAAGTAACGACCGTCTACAAGGTGAGGCCTGTCGCACAGACCCCGGTCGTCACCGCACCAGGAGCACTCCGGGATCCTATCATCGTTGGAAGACGACATTTCCTATGTTTCAAAGAGATTAGACTTTATAAATTAAAAATATGTACTACAATATCTAAAATAGATAATTATTATTCATCACGGCCGGTTAACTATATATCGGTCTGCCATGTCTTTTCTTGAAAACTCTCTGCTCGGGATTATTCTTCTCTCATATATGGTGGATACACTCCCTCACTGATTAGCGCCTTTCAGTTACAAAATAACGGGATTTCCTGAACCCTAGAACTAGTAGTGAAAAATCATGTGATGTACAGCTTAAAGAGCAATTCCCCATGGTTCATACAAGCAAGTTGAAATTTTAAGAGCAGTGTTCATATTTGTGAGGTGTTTCACATTTCCTTTTCATAGAGAAACTAAGGCCTTTTTCCAAAGCCATGGCCTAAATCAGAAACATGGAGGTAGGGGAAGGAGGGAGGG
>LR738712.1:169730490-169899748 GCA_902687465.1 Secale cereale
GAGTAGGGGAATCGAGGGTGCGGGGGGTCGGCGGTGGCGGCCGGTGGACCGGGGGGTGCTCGGCGGCGAGGGGGACCGGAATCTGGCGAGGTGGGATAGCGATCGAGATGGAGGGGGGGTCGAGATCGAGTGTCCATGAAATTTAAAAATAACATACTAATGGCGCACTGACGCACAGTGCGCCATTACTAGTTTAAACTAGTAATGGCGCACTCTGGGACAGTGCGCCATTAATAGTTTTGTAAAAAAAAAAGAATAAAAAATATCATAAAAAAAAGAGCATTAGTAATGGCGCACTTTGTCTGGATGCGCCATTAGTATGTTTGGACAGGCGCGCTAGTTCAAAAAAAAAACTTCTTGATACTAATGGCGCACTTTGGACCTCGTGCGCCATTAGTAGTTCGAACTCTAATGGCGTATCTGTTGCTGGTGCGCCATTACTATATACTAATGGCGCACTGCTTGTCCGGTGCGCCATTAGTATCAATTCCATCTATAGCCCTTTTCCTAGTAGTGTACTGTGTTTGTAGATTTAGCCGGTGGACTTGGACCTTCTACTGCACTATAAGTATCAGCAGAATCTGGACGGCAGATCCTTTTTCGTTTCACCCGACGAGTAACACCACTCCCTACTATATTATTTTCCTTACTCTTTTTTGACTTTGCCATGTCAAACCATACCCACAACACAAAAGAATAAAATCGCTCTTCAGAACTCATTGATGCATGATACAGACAAGCAATATTTTGATGTAAGACAACCGTATGAGGATGGAATATGTAAGAAAAACAGGACGGCATGACATATTCACAGCTACGATGTGTAAACTAAGCAGAAGGATTTTCAAGAAAATAGAAGTAATGCAAGCTAGACACCATATGAAAGATGCAACCAATATTACTCTGCCAAGTTAAAAGTGTCTTGTCATAAGTGGCAATTCGAAAAATTAGAAGCAGTACAACGTAGAAATCAATGCAAGATGCAACCACTATCAAACTGTCATGTTAAAAGTGTCCAATCATGAGTGACTGATGCGGGATACACAACAGCAGTACTTTGATGTAAGAACATGGTATGATAGATAGATGCAGTGTATTCTAGACACAGAACGCCATGTCATATGCACATGTATAACGTATGAACTCAGCAGGTGCAACTTAATCAAAATAGAAGAAATACAGGCTAGACAACATATGCAACATGAAACCAATTATCACACTGTCAACTTAGAGCAAGCACCTGCGATGGTGGAATACGGGAGATGAACTCATCATGTAGACTTGGGACTTCAACTTCATTAGCAGTAGGAGTGGCAAATCTAGAGAGTCTCTGTTTGCGTCGGTGCGGAGGACCACCAACATCCCCTAACTTACTCTTTTCCTTCCTATTTTCTGATATTGCCTTATGAAGTCAAAACCACAAGAAGATGAATAAAATTAGCTCTGCATAACTGGTTGATGCATGATACAGACGAACACTACTTTGATGTAAGGCAAGCGCATGATAGGAGGATGCAATATATACAAAAAAAGATGGCGTTTCATATTCACACGTACGATGGGAGGATGGAATATGTATGAAAAAATAGTAAGCAGAAGGCATTTCAACAAAATTAGAAGAAATGAAAGCTAGGCACCATATGAACATGCAACCAATATCACTCTATCAGATAAAAAGTGTCTCGTCGTAAGTGCCATTTCAAGAAATTAGAAACAGTACAAGCTAGAAGACAATGCAAGATGCAACCTACATCACAGTCCCAAGTTAAATGTGTCTTATGGGTAAGTGATCGTTGCAGGTATAAGTTGTAAGCTATGTAGATGCTATTCAACATAATCAGAAGCAATACAAACTAGCCATCATACGGAAAACGCAACCACATATAACAGTTCCAAGTTAGAGAAAGTACCTGTGATGGTGGAGTAGGGGAGATGTGCTAATCATGTACACGTATGTTCTAGAAAAGGAACATGTTTCATATTCACAGGCATTATGTGTAAAGTAAGCAGATGCAATTCAACAAAGTTAGAAGCAATACAAGCTAGACATCATACGCAACATGCAACCACATATAATAGTGCCAAGTTAGAGCAAGCACCTTTGATGGTGGAGTACGGGAGATGTGCTCATCATGTACACGTATGTTCTAGAAACAGGAACACGTGTCATATTCACAGGCATTATGTGTAAAGTAAGCAGATGCAATTCAACAAAGTTAGAAGCAATACAAGCTAGACATCATATGCAACATGCAACCACATATAATAGTGCCAAGTTAGAGCAAGAACCTGTGATGGTGGAGTAGGGGAGATGTGCTCATCATCTACACAACTACGTTGACTGTCTAGCCTTGCGTTGTCTTGCGAATCTTGTTGGGAGGATGGCGGAGTAGAATCTGTAGAGAACCTCTGTTTCAGTTGCTCGGAAGGACCACCATCATCCAATGCCTTGCCAATTTTCTTCAGCTTTATTGATTTCGCATTGTGAGGTCAAACCTACAAGAAAAGGGAATATAATTCGCTCTTCAGAACTCATTGAGGCATGATACTGACGAACACTACTCTGATGAAAGGCAAAGTCATGATAGTAGGATGGAATATGTGCGAAAAAATGGACGGCTTGACATATTCACACCTATGATGTGGTAACTAAGCAGAAGGCACTTCAACAAATTAGAAGCACTGCAAACTAGACACCATATGAAAGGTGCAATCAATATCACTCTGCCAAGTTAAAACTGTCTCGTCATAGGTGGCGTTCATCAAACTAGAAGCAATACATGCTAGAAATCATATTCAAGACGCAAACCAATATCACACTGCCAACTTAAAGGTGTTCCATCATAAGTGACTGATGCAGGATACACAAGAAGAGTAGTTTCATTTAAGAACATGGTGTGATAGACAGATACAATATGTACCAAAAATAGGAAAGCGTGTCATATTCACACGTATCATGTGTAAGCTAAGCAGATGCAGTTTACACTAATTAGGAGCAATACAAGCTAGACACCATATGCAACATGCAACCAGATATCACACTGCCAAGTTAGAGCAAGCACCTTGGATGGTGGAGTAGGGGAGCGGAGACTTGGACCTTGTAATGCACTATCAGTACAAGGAGAATCAGTACAGATGCTCCGTTTATGTTGCTGCAGAGGACCACCATCATCACCTTCCTTACTCTTTTCCTTCTTCTTTCTTGATTTTGCCTTGTCAAGTCAAACCCACAAGAAAAAGGAATAAAATTTGCTCTTCAGAACTCATTGGTGCATGATACTGACGAACACTACTTTCATGTAAGGCAGCCGCATGATAGGAGGATGGAATATGTATGAGAAACTAGACGGCGTGACATATTGACATGTATGATGTATAAAGTGTAAACTAAGCACAAGGTGCTTGAACTTGTTAGAATCAATGCAAGCTAGAAACCATATGAAAGATGAAGCCAATATCACTCTGCCAAATTAAAAGGGTGCCCTAAGAAATGTATTTGACCAAATTAGAGGCAATACATGGCAACAGGCTAGAAGTAATATGTAATATGCAACGAATAAAGGTGACTCATCGTAAGTGATTGATGCAGGATACAGAAGAGAGGTAGGTTTAATGTAAGAACAAGGTTAACACATAGATGTAGTGTGTACCAAAAATAGGAAGGCATGTCATATTCACAGGTATAATGTGTAAACTAAGCAGATGCAATTTACCCTAATTAGAAGCATTACAAGCTAGACACCGTATGCAACATGAAACCACATATCACACTGCGAAGTTAGAGCAAGCACCTGTGATGGTGGTGTGGGGGAATTGCGATCATCAACTAGAGAGCTATGTTGACTATCTTCATTTAGCCTTGCTGTTTCTTGAGAATCATGTGGGGAGGATGACACTGCACTCTTTAAACGAGTATGGCGTCTCACAGTAACCCACCCGGGTGACTGTCTCATCATAAGTGATTGACGAGTGATACAAAAGAGCATTAGTTTGATGTACGAACATGGTTAATAGACATATGTATTATGTATCAAAAACAGGAAGGCTTGTCATTATCAAAGGTATAATGTGTAAAGTAAGCAGATGCAATTTAACCAAATTGGATGGAATACAAGCTAGACACCATATGCAACATGCAACCACATTTGACAACGCAAAGTTAAAGCAAGCACCTGGGATGGTTGTGTGTGGAAATTGAGATCATCAACTATAGAGCTACATTTACTGTCTCCAACTACTGACACTGCATTTTTTAGAGCGCTGAAACGCTTAGTGCTTATCTTCGAATTACACTGGAGCGACTTCTGTCTTTTATTTTCAGCACTCATCAACACTGCATCAGAGTCTGAAATACCCATGCATAAAAACATGATAGTGTGAGTATGGGTGAAGTGTGTGCAAAATCAGTACAATGTAAAGGTAGCAAATAGCAGGTCGGTGAGAACTAAATGATGGGAGACATATGATAGCTCTACAACATGCATGGCACACTAAATTACTACTGGATTCTATGAAAATAACATTCGACTGAAAAAAAATAGGTCAGTCCATTTTTTCTGCACCGTCCGATGTACAAAGAATGGGTAGATCGCCTTCCTCTACCTCCAGCCAGTCAGTGTTGACGATCTTCCTCGAAACGGCAGCGACCACTGGCCCAGTCCCCTGCCTGCGCCCTCCCCTCGACCTCACCGCATCGCCGTGCATGGCACCGCCCCCTGGCAATCCATTCAAGCCCCGCCGACCTCCAGATCGGGCACAAGCAGCTCCTGCGCCCCACACCCCTATGATAGACACTGATGCGCCGCTTCCCCGGCGAACAGGCGGACTAGGTGCTCCGTGTGCCTAAGCGGGTGCTGCTTCTTATAATTACGGTTCGACTGACCCTGAATTGAAATCCAGGTAGGCTACTTACCTCTAGCAAAGGTGAAATAGTAAAGGGAATAAACCTTGTGCATTTAGTATCACGAAGAAGATGCAGTAAGAAGCGCTGTAATGCCCAGGATGGGACTATACCTCCTACGTGTCGAGGCACGACTTAAAGGTATAAGCCCATCCTAGAATGATCTCAAGTTTGGTATCTTTGCACGACTCATGTAAAAGAGGGATTAAAATGCAAAAGAAGATAGTTGGCTTACACTCGCCACTTCACACAATACATTACATCAGCAATCATCATTCAAAACATCACAACCCGACTACGGGTGAAGATCCAAAGAAAGATACCAAAACAACATAAAGCCACAGGTCAGGATCGAATCCTAGTAGAAACCACTACTGAACATCGAAACGTCACAAGCAAAAGACAACTCTCTTCATCGAGCTCCTGGTGAAGAACTTGAACCAGCTTCTGCTTCAAACTCGGCTGAACCTGCATCTGGTGTTGTAGTATCTGTGAGCCACGAGGACTCAGCAATCCCATAACCATGGGTAACAAGACTAGCAAAGCTTTAAGGGTAGGAAGAGGTAAAGTGGTGAGGCTGCAGCAGCGGCTAAGCAAAATATGGTGGCTAACTTACGAGTACCAGAATAAGATGAGAAGCTACGCAAACGGTCGCAAAAGAGGTGATCGCTAAAGATCCTAACTACATACGGTCAAACATAACCCCACCGTGTTCTCTTCTCAAAGTGAAAAGAGACAGTCACGGTTACTCACACAGTTGTGTGTTTTACTTCGGATCCTCTGTCAAGTTTTCTACAACCGGACATTAACAAATTCCAATCTGCCACATAACCGCGGGCACGGCTTTCGAAAGATCATAACCCTGCAGGGGTGTTCCAACTTAGCCCATCACAAGCTCTCACGATTAGCTGAAGTGATAAATATAATATCATCACCCCTTATCTTAGGGAAAATCCGATCAGGCTCGGTATCCCGGTAGCACAAGTCATTTCGACAATGGTAAAACAAGTCCAGCAAGACCTCCCGGTGTGTCGACACCCTGATAGTAGCCGCGCGTATCTCGTCTCAGGACACTACCGGATGGGTGAAGCTACGGGTTATACCAGATACCTCGGGTTTCCCCAAGGCGGCCCCGCAGGCTCCCCGTTTGGGACCAACACCATCAGCACTGGCCCCCCCTGCTATGTAGAATTAAGAATCCTCGGGTAGCGCTAACTCCCTATGCAAATTTAATTATTTAATTAAGTTGTTATTATGAGCAAATTAAAACCAAAGTTGGGCCTTGCTGGAGGAGTTTTATTCAAAGTCGAACTGTCAAGGGGTCCCCATTACACCCATCGTGTTAGGAACGCAAAATCAAGGAACATAATGCCGGTTTATCGGCGCCTAAGGTGGCATGAGTGGAACAAAACACCGAGCAAAAGGCCAAGCCTTCCACCCATGCCGAGTGTATAGGTGTGTTAATAATAATTATAGATATTGTGATATAACCAACAACAAGTTCCCTCCTGGAACGATCTTCATCTTCACCTGCAACTAACAACGCTATAAGAAGGACTGAGCAAGCGAGGCTGAGCAAGCGGGTAACATAGCCAAACAGTGGTTTTGCTAGGAAGGTGTCAAGGTTAGAGGTTTCATGGCAACAAGGAGGGGCTGACATAAAAGATGGGTAGCGCGACATGTAATGATAGCATCGAGACAACTAAGCATGGCAATGGTAGTAAAGGTATCCAAGGTTATGATCATATTGCCTGGGATTCCACAAGGGAGAAGAACGGATCCATTAAGAAGACGGAGCAACAGACGAGCGGATCCTCACAACTCCGGAACGAAACCGAAGCTAACAAGAGAAGCAACCGGAAAGAAAACAAACAACGCGGTAAACACACGTATCATAAACATGGCATGATGCACAAGCAAGCTTGATGCATGTCCGGTTTAAATATGCAAGGCATGGCAAAGTGCACAAACAACACTACAAGTTAAGTAGAGACGAAACCCCACATATTAATTATTTAGTTGACTCTCGTTATTTACAAGACAAGATTAATTGTTTTTTTAACATAGCAAGTGGTGAAGCATAATAAAACTACACTAACTAGGCAATTTAAATGAGGCCGGAAATAACAACTACATATTCCGGAAAAATCCCCATAAGCATGTTTAATAATTATAAAGCAACAACAATTAAACATTTTAGTGTTGTTAAAATGATGCGGATGACATGATCAAGTTTATGCAATTTTATTAACAGGTTGACTTAAGAGGAGATAAGAAGTATTTTCACCGTGGTGGAAGAAAAGGGTGCCACGGCAACGATCCGAAAATGATGCAACGGCATCATATCGGTACCGGTAACTCGTTGAGGAACCGGTGCAAAAGACAGAATCGACGTGAGCAAGTCGAACAAGATGAAAGTGGGTTGATCCCGTCTCCGGGTTCCCACGAGTCGGTGACGAGGCAACTGAGGAACATGACAAAAGGTCGAAACGGGCACGGAGCACACAAGGGAGACATCTCATACAACCACAAGCAAGCATCACACGGGTCACGTCTCGGGTTATACCTTCGAAGCGTGCGTTCTCGGAGCGGTTCGAGACGTAGAGGAAGGAGTCGTTCACGTTTCCGAAGAGGAAGTAGCCGTTCCGTAGAGGGAATTAGTGGTTCACGTCATCGTGTCGTGGTACTTGGCGAATTCCTCGTTTCCGGGCGACGGTAGTGGTACTCGCGGTCGTCGAGCGACGGTAGTGGTACTCGGGGCGACGGTAGACGTTCACGTAGGCGTTTCCGTTTCCGAAGAGGTACTTGTCACGTCGGCGTTCGTAGTGATACTTGTGGTCTCCGAACTTGTCGACGGTAGTGGTACTCGCCGTAGGGGTACTTGGTCGGGTCGCCGTGTACTCGTTCACGTAGTCATACACGTTCATGTAGTCGTTCTCGAGGTCGTCGACGTCGTGGTACTTGGTGTCTTAGGACTCGTTTTCGTTCGTAGTTGTTCTTGTCTCCGAAGAGGTACTTGTCGAACTTGCCAGTTTATCGATCTCATAGCTGTACATGTCAACCTGGAGACAAACAGCAGCAACAAGACAACCAAAGAAAAAGGCAGCAAGGAGGCAGCAGTTCGACGAGGCGAGGACGCGGCACGGAGGCACGGCGCTGAAGAGACGAGGCAGGGGCGCGCCAGCCTTGGCGACGGTAGTGGCGAGGGTGCAGCTCCAGCAGCGGGGCACCATTGCAGAAGAGGAGGGGGGCGCGGCGCTGGGGTGCAGAAAGCGAGGCAGTCCTGGAGGACCTGGAGGCGAGGAGGCGACGAGGAGCTCAGGTGGCCGGACTTGAGGAGCTGCGGCGTACGGAGACGGGGCGCCGGACGACCTGCAGGACGGAGAAGCAAAGGGGCCCTCGGGCGCTGCGGGAAGGGAGCTGGTGGCCGGCTTTGCGGCGCTGGGGAAGGACGCTGGGGCTGCAGCTCCTGGTCGAGGAGGAAGGACGGGGCCGCGGCGCGCGCTTGCCTGGAGGGGAGATCGGGCCCGGCCGTTGCTCCTGGCGAGGGGGCTGCAGGGGCTCGAGGCGCGGGGCGGTTCGACGCAGGCAGACGGAGGCGCGCTCTTGGTGCCGAGAGGGAAGAAGGCCGGCGCTGGGGCCTCGGGATCGAGGGAGGGTCTGGGAGATCGAAGGGGAAGGAAGGCGAGCGAAGGGAGTTCGGGCGACAGAGGGAGATGCGGGACTGGGTCGGGCGAAGGAGAAGAAACGGACGAGAGGGTTCTGGGGTCGGGAAGAAAGAGAGCGCCGAGGGAGAGATGGGAAAGACTGGCGGCGGCACACAGGGAAGGGAGGAGCGATCGGACTGGCTCGGCTGAGCGCTAGGGTTGCGCTCGCGGGGAGCCTTGGGCCAGAAGAGAATGGGCCGCAGGGAATCGGGCCGGCTGGCCTAGAAGGCTGGCTGGGCTCCTTTATAATAAAACTGTTGTTGCTTTTTTTCCAAATAAAACAGAAAAACAAAAGAGGAAAAGAAAGAAAAGAGGAGTTAGGAAAAGGCTTAGGGCAAGGGGTAAAAATCCCTGGACTCACAAAAATGTCAGGAATTTAATAAAATTGTTGGAGGGGTTTTTGGAAGAACCTCGAAACAACGGAAAGAAAAACAGGGAAGGGTTTTGGAGGAGAAACTCGAAGTAGGAAAGCATGGGGAAATTATGCACGTGTGTTGCGGGTAATTCCAAACAATGGAATATTTATTGTATAGCTCCCTAAATATTGAGAGGCTTTTATATGTTTTAAAGAGAAGACATCTTCCCTCGATTTAAATGGACCGAAGGCCCACACAATTTATTTAGGTTGAGATGCAAAATAAAATGACATGATGGCATGATGACATGATGCAATGCGAAAAATAAATAACAAAAGCACAAAAAAAACACACGGGCAACCCGGAACATCTGGAATCTTCTGGAACCTTCTGGAATCTTCTGGGACGTCAGTCTCGGGCGTCACAACTCTCCCACACTAACAGAGGATCTCGACCCGAGATCCTAGAGATATCACCGGGTAAAACGGAAGAGGAAGAGGTAAAACAAAGTTGCTTCTTCGACAAACGAGTTAAACCAAGGAACCTTGAGAGGTTGAACAAGATGAAAGAAGAATACAACGGAGGTGAACGAAGTTAAGAGCACTCCGGTAAGCAGAAGGAACAAGGAACATTATGAGAACCTTGTAGGTTGAAAGACATGAAACAAGAGCTTATGAACCAAAAGAATAAGGAACCGCAATGGTATAGCCAAGGAATAAGAATGACAGAATTTGGACAGCACTCCGTCTGAAAATGGAAGGAATAGAACATGAACTTGAGGAGATGGAGTGATACTTGATGAAAACAACAACACACACAGCCTCTGAAACAATTAAAAGAATGGCACAAGGTGTAAGAAAGATTCAGACAGCACTCCGGTTAAAAGATAGGCAAAACTTGATAAGATGAGGGAACTTGAAGGAAGAATACAACACTCCGGTTAAATGATAAGCAAGGGAAAGAACATGATCTTGATAAAAACGAGATGATGGTTTGGAGAGAGCAATATCACAAGGCCTCCGGAATGACAGAATAGCATATAGTTCAATGAAAGAAAAGAATGGAGAAGAAAAGACAACTTCTCCGACAAATGAATTGAAAGAGCATCCTTACGAAGAAGGGTTGAACGGAGTTGTTGGAAAATCAACAACGAAAAGAATAAGCTTCATGTGGGCTTATGGAAAACATCTCAAAGTTATGAGGTGACAACCAGCCACTAACGGAAAACATTTGATTCGATTGAGATCAACAAGGAGACGATAAACTTATTTCACCGGAAGGATAAATGAAGAACTTGGGTCATTTATAAGCACCACAATACAACAATCCTTAGGGAAAGCTTTAGGTGAAATACAACCCAAGATAACTCCAACGAATAATTGAAGGGGTTGAAAAGGATCTCCTGAAGAAAAGAAATGAGGGTTTTAAATATCTCATTCTTGATAACTCGTGAATCATGAAACATGAAGGAATTGCCAAAAATGACATAACACCATCTGAAAAGATAAGGTAGAAAGAATTGCACTTGGAAATGCAAGAAGAAGAATGCTTGAGCTCCAACAAGAATCTTGATGAAGACTACGAGGATGAATTAAAACATGATGAACCACCATGAGAACTCCGGTAATGAAAGCATGAGAAGTGAAAGATGAAAAGAATGAGATTCAAGGCCTGCGATGAATTAGATGGAGCTTTGAAATGATATGATAGAAATAACATGGAGCTCC
Organism: Secale cereale; assembly: GCA_902687465.1. Classification (NCBI taxonomy): domain Eukaryota; kingdom Viridiplantae; phylum Streptophyta; class Magnoliopsida; order Poales; family Poaceae; genus Secale; species Secale cereale. The sequence goes on from LR738712.1 coordinate 169,741,181, forward strand.
GGAAAAACAAGATGAACAACTTAGAACCGAGAATATGATATGATGAACAAGCTCCAGACAAAAGAATTAAATCACCTTGAAGGAATAAGAATAAGAATTATGTAATGCATCTCCTTCACCAATTTACATTGATGACAAGCAACGGATTTGGCATACTACTTATTCTCGTTGGAAAGGATTAAAGAGAGATCTAGCACAAGCTTGGATAATTCTTCAACGAACCACCGGTAGGATTATGAAAAGAACAAATGAATTAAAACGATAACAACGGAAGGGTAAACTTGAAAGAACCACCGTAAGAATATGAAGACGAACGAAGAGACATCAAAGAAGAATATTTGGAGGACGAAGTTGAAAACTGAGAACGAAAAATATTCTGAAATGATGGCCTTCGGAGGATCACAAAGAAAAGAATTCATGAAATGCTTCGGATGGTTAAAAGAATTCCTCACAATTGGAAAAGGATGGCATCAAGCTAGAAACCACGAATCTTCAAGAGAACGGGCCAAGATTTAAGAGAAACACTTCTCCGGTCTTCGGATGTTGAGAATGAAGACGAGTAATGCCATAAGAATTGTTGAGCACTCCGGAATGAAGAATTAAAAAGGTTGAACCAACGATGGAAAGAATTTGATAGCGATCTTGGAGAAGGCATGTGACTGATGGAAATCATTCTTACGTCACACTTTAAAAGAATTCTCCGGAAAAAGAAGAGTCAGGTAAGATCCTGGGAAAAGACCTGTGGGTTAGGGCCCACTCAAAAGAATTCACCGTTGAAAAGATTGTTTAAGAGATATTGCACCGGTTGAATTAAATGGCTCTAATAAGAAGACAATGTCAAAATAGCTTGAATGGATTAAGAATGGAATCACGAATCTTCCGAGATATCTTCAACACTCCGGATATGAATAGCAAGAGGAGAATGATTAATTAGTGCACCGGAATAAGAAAGCATTGTGAAATGAGGAAAAGGATAAGATAAACACCAAAATCTTGAATTACATCCACCAGAAGAATTAAAGAACAGAAGAATGATGAACTTGAAGCTCTTGAGCATCTTCACGATAAATCACCGGATCAGAACATGGAAGGAAACGAATGAAGAAACCTCACAAGAATAAAATGGATACTTCATCTGAGAATTTCTGACTCCAAGAAGAAGAAGGGTGGGAGGGTGGGGAAAAGAAAGACAACTTGAGATGAATGAATACAGACAAATCGTCAGATTTCTCCAAGACGTCCGTATGGAATAACTTGAAGTGAAGGCACACCGGTTGAAAAGAATTTAACATGACCATCTCGATGGTCAAGAAGAATTAGCACTCCCATAGAAATATGAGAACACCGATTAGGAAAGGTATGGAATCAACATTTGACATCAAAGCAACTCGAATACCAGAATCAAAACAAGAACAAAGGATAGATATGTAGCAGCCTAATCTTCACAATATCATTCAACAGAGACTTGAACGAATGAATTCCGCAGGTACATCAACTTGACGAGAAGCCACTTGGAGAGCAAAAAGAAAATAAAAAGGAACAAGGAACAGATAGAACAAATACAAGATAGAAGCTTCGTTCGACATCTTCGTGCTAAAAGCTCATGGAACGTGTTACAAAAGGGTTTTGCAATCCCCGGATCAGCATAGCCAAGGACCCTTTAAAATGCAACTCCCGATCAGAACAAGTCCATAAAACCACTTCACTCAATGTAGAACCCCGAACTTCATATCGTGCATCCGTTGGAAGAATGCCTAGAACTACTTGATGAACCCACCTATAGATTTCCGAAAGTTTCCAGTTATGCAATCAGGTGTTGGGGATACACGGGAAGCACCGCGCAATCAACTCTAAACCTACATCCAGGTGTATCCATCCTTCAACACATAACCAGTCTTTCTCGGAAACTGTTTACCTCGGACCTTCGAAAAGCATCCACTATAACAAGCTATGGCAATACTCTCGAACTACCTCCCCAGTACTGGGTGATGTCGGGGTTATCTTGCCACTGGCCGTATAGGAGAGATTTTTGATGTCGGCCGTCTTAAGTATTTAGTACTGCCGCGATATGCTTGTGTCAATGATACCCCGAAGCTCAACTCCTCGGTAACAGGAGGCATCGAGAACAATATCCTTGTCACGAGAACATCGAAACAATCCCAGAATACTCGCGGGATCCTAAAAAAATTTTGTGCAATTTTGAAGATAGGAGAGACAAGAGTAGACGTCAGGAGTCCTCACCAGAGAGAAAAAAGGGATGAGAAGCAAAGAATTCCTACTCTCCGATATAATATAGGACTCAAAACATTTTCAGTGTGTGCCTAGACTCAACCGTCAACGATTCGATCAATCAGTGGGGGCTTCTAGGTCGGAGAAGGCTCTGATACCAACTTGTAATGCCCAGGATGGGACTATACCTCCTACGTGTCGAGGCACGACTTAAAGGTATAAGCCCATCCTAGAATGATCTCAAGTTTGGTATCTTTGCACGACTCATGTAAAAGAGGGACTAAAATGCAAAAGAAGATAGTTGGCTTACACTCGCCACTTCACACAATACATTACATCAGCAATCATCATTCAAAACATCACAACCCGACTACGGGTGAAGATCCAAAGAAAGATACCAAAACAACATAAAGCCACAGGTCAGGATCGAATCCTAGTAGAAACCACTACTGAACATCAAAACGTCACAAGCAAAAGACAACTCTCTTCATCGAGCTCCTGGTGAAGAACTTGAACCAGCTTCTGCTTCAAACTCGGCTGAACCTGCATCTGGTGTTGTAGTATCTGTGAGCCACGAGGACTCAGCAATCCCATAACCATGGGTAACAAGACTAGCAAAGCTTTAAGGGTAGGAAGAGGTAAAGTGGTGAGGCTGCAGCAGCGGCTAAGCAAAATATGGTGGCTAACTTACGAGTACCAGAATAAGATGAGAAGCTACGCAAACGGTCGCAAAAGAGGTGATCGCTAAAGATCCTAACTACATACGGTCAAACATAACCCCACCGTGTTCTCTTCTCAAAGTGAAAAGAGACAGTCACGGTTACTCACACAGTTGTGTGTTTTACTTCGGATCCTCTGTCAAGTTTTCTACAACCGGACATTAACAAATTCCAATCTGCCACATAACCGCGGGCACGGCTTTCGAAAGATCATAACCCTGCAGGGGTGTTCCAACTTAGCCCATCACAAGCTCTCACGATTAGCTGAAGTGATAAATATAATATCATCACCCCTTATCTTAGGGAAAATCCGATCAGGCTCGGTATCCCGGTAGCACAAGTCATTTCGACAATGGTAAAACAAGTCCAGCAAGACCTCCCGGTGTGTCGACACCCTGATAGTAGCCGCGCGTATCTCGTCTCAGGACACTACCAGATGGGTGAAGCTACGGGTTATACCAGATACCTCGGGTTTCCCCAAGGCGGCCCCGCAGGCTCCCCGTTTGGGACCAACACCATCAGCACTGGCCCCCCCTGCTATGTAGAATTAAGAATCCTCGGGTAGCGCTAACTCCCTATGCAAATTTAATTATTTAATTAAGTTGTTATTATGAGCAAATTAAAACCAAAGTTGGGCCTTGCTGGAGGAGTTTTATTCAAAGTCGAACTGTCAAGGGGTCCCCATTACACCCATCGTGTTAGGAACGCAAAATCAAGGAACATAATGCCGGTTTATCGGCGCCTAAGGTGGCATGAGTGGAACAAAACACCGAGCAAAAGGCCAAGCCTTCCACCCATGCCGAGTGTATAGGTGTGTTAATAATAATTATAGATATTGTGATATAACCAACAACAAGTTCCCTCCTGGAACGATCTTCATCTTCACCTGCAACTAACAACGCTATAAGAAGGACTGAGCAAGCGAGGCTGAGCAAGCGGGTAACATAGCCAAACAGTGGTTTTGCTAGGAAGGTGTCAAGGTTAGAGGTTTCATGGCAACAAGGAGGGGCTGACATAAAAGATGGGTAGCGCGACATGTAACGATAGCATCGAGAAAACTAAGCATGGCAATGGTAGTAAAGGTATCCAAGGTTATGATCATCTTGCCTGGGATTCCACAAGGGAGAAGAACGGATCCATGAAGAAGACGGAGCAACAGACAAGCGGATCCTCACAACTCCGGAACGAAACCGAAGCTAACAAGAGAAGCAACCGGAAAGAAAACAAACAATGCGGTAAACACACGTATCATAAACATGGCATGATGCACAAGCAAGCATGATGCATGTCCGGTTTAAATATGCAAGGCATGGCAAAGTGCACAAACAACACTACAAGTTAAGTGGAGACGAAACCCCACATATTAATTATTTAGTTGACTCTCATTATTTACAAGACATGATTAATTGTTTTTTTAACATAGCAAGTGGTGAAGCATAATAAAACTACACTAACTAGGCAATTTAAATGAGGCCGGAAATAACAACTACATATTCCGGAAAAATCCCCATAAGCATGTTTAATAATTATAAAGCAACAACAATTAAACATTTTAGTGTTGTTAAAATGATGCGGATGACATGATCAAGTTTATGCAATTTTATTAACAGGTTGACTTAAGAGGAGATAAGAAGTATTTTCACCGTGGTGGAAGAAAAGGGTGCCACGGCAACGATCCGAAAATGATGCAACGGCATCATATCGGTACCGGTAACTCGTTGAGGAACCGGTGCAAAAGAAAGAATCGACGTGAGCAAGTCGAACAAGATGAAAGTGGGTTGATCCCGTCTCCGGGTTCCCACGAGTCGGTGACGAGGCAACCGAGGAACATGACAAAAGGTCGAAACGGGCACGGAGCACACAAGGGAGACATCTCATACAACCACAAGCAAGCATCACACGGGTCACGTCTCGGGTTATACCTTCGAAGCGTGCGTTCTCGGAGCGGTTCGAGACGTAGAGGAAGGAGTCGTTCACGTTTCCGAAGAGGAAGTAGCCGTTCCGTAGAGGGAAGTAGTGGTTCACGTCATCGTGTCGTGGTACTTGGCGAATTCCTCGTTTCCGGGCGACGGTAGTGGTACTCGCGGTCGTCGAGCGACGGTAGTGGTACTCGGGGCGACGGTAGACGTTCACGTAGGCGTTTCCGTTTCCGAAGAGGTACTTGTCGCGTCGGCGTTCGTAGTGGTACTTGTGGTCTCCGAACTTGTCGACGGTAGTGGTACTCGCCGTAGGGGTACTTGGTCGGGTCGCCGTGTACTCATTCACGTAGTCGTACACGTTCATGTAGTCGTTCTCGAGGTCGTCGACGTCGTGGTACTTGGTGTCTTCGGACTCGTTTTCGTTCGTAGTTGTTCTTGTCTCCGAAGAGGTACTTGTCGAACTTGCCGGTTTATCGATCTCGTAGTTGTACATGTCAACCTGGAGACAAACAGCAGCAACAAGACAACCAAAGAAAAAGGCAGCAAGGAGGCAGCAGTTCGACGAGGCGAGGACGCGGCACGGAGGCACGGCGCTGAAGAGACGAGGCAGGGGCGCGCCAGCCTTGGCGACGGTAGTGGCGAGGGTGCAGCTCCAGCCGCGGGGCACCATTGCAGAAGAGGAGGGGGGCGCGGCGCTGGGGTGCAGAAAGCGAGGCAGTCCTGGAGGACCTGGAGGCGAGGAGGCGACGAGGCGCTCAGGTGGCCGGACTTGAGGAGCTGCGGCGTACGGAGACGGGGCGCCGGACGACCTGCAGGACGGAGAAGCAAAGGGGCCCTCGGGCGCTGCGGGAAGGGAGCTGGTGGCCGGCTTCGCGGCGCTGGGGAAGGACGCTGGGGCTGCAGCTCCTGGTCGAGGAGGAAGGACGGGGCCGCGGCGCGCGCTCGCCTGGAGGGGAGATCGGGCCCGGCCGCTGCTCCTGGCGAGGGGGCTGCAGGGGCTCGAGGCGCGGGGCGGTTCGACGCAGGCAGAGGGAGGCGCGCTCCTGGTGCCGGGAGGGAAGAAGGCCGGCGCTGGGGCCTCGGGATCGAGGGAGGGTCTGGGAGATCGAAGGGGAAGGAAGGCGAGCGAAGGGAGTTCGGGCGACAGAGGGAGATGCGGGACTGGGTCGGGCGAAGGAGAAGAAACGGACGAGAGGGTTCTGGGGTCGGGAAGAAAGAGAGCGCCGAGGGAGAGATGGGAAAGACTGGCGGCGGCACACAGGGAAGGGAGGAGCGATCGGACTGGCTCGGCTGAGCGCTAGGGTTGCGCTCGCGGGGAGCCTTGGGCCAGAAGAGAATGGGCCGCAGGGAATCGGGCCGGCTGGCCTAGAAGGCTGGCTGGGCTCCTTTATAATAAAACTGCTGTTGCTTTTTTTTCCAAATAAAACAGAAAAACAAAAGAGGAAAAGAAAGAAAAGAGGAGTTAGGAAAAGGCTTAGGGCAAGGGGTAAAAATCCCTGGACTCACAAAAATGTCAGGAATTTAATAAAATTGTTGGAGGGGTTTTTGGAAGAACCTCGAAACAACGGAAAGAAAAACAGGGAAGGGTTTTGGAGGACAAACTCGAAGTAGGAAAGCATGGGGAAATTATGCACGTGTGTTGCGGGTAATTCCAAACAATGGAATATTTATTGTATAGCTCCCTAAATATTGAGAGGCTTTTATATGTTTTAAAGAGAAGACATCTTCCCTCGATTTAAATGGACCGAAGGCCCACACAATTTATTTAGGTTGAGATGCAAAATAAAATGACATGATGGCATGATGACATGATGCAATGCGAAAAATAAATAACACAAGCACACAAAAAAACACACGGGCAACCCGGAACATCTGGAATCTTCTGGAACCTTCTGGAATCTTCTGGGACGTCAGTCTCGGGCGTCACAAGCGCTCAACAAGTTTCTTTCATGGGATGAATACGGTGTGAGCAGAGACGTAAGGTTTGCACGAATAAGGGAAAGGAGTACGTCTTTCTGCTGCCAGTGTTGTGTCCTCCTTCTGGTTTTTCAACGATCTTCTTGTGGTTCGCAGGAAACGAGAAGTTGTGGAGGACGGTGCAGCCTTGGACGAACCCATGGCCAAGTTGTTGAGTGTGGTGTGGTGGCCGTCTGCCGGTGGTGGGGAAGCAGATCCGAGGCGGTGACGGTTTAAGCTTGGGGGAGTTGATATGTCTCCAACGTATCTACTTTTCCAAACACTTTTGCCCTTGTTTTGGACCCTAACTTGCATGATTTGAATGGAGCTAACCCGGACTGACGATGTTTTCAGCAGAATTGCCATGGTGTTGTTTTTGTGCAGAAAAAAAGTTCTCGGAATGACCTGAAAATTTACTGAGAATTATTTTGGAAAATATAAAAAATACCTACGGGAAGATCCAGACTAGGGGGCCCACACCCTGTCCACGAGGGTGGGGGCGCGCCCCCTCCCCCAAGGCGCGCCCCCTGCCTCGTGGGCCCCCTGGTGCTCCACCGACGTATCTCCGGATCCCATATATTCACTTTCGGGGAGAGAAAAATCAGACAAAAAGAATTATCGCATTTTACGATACGGAGCCACCGCCAAGCCCTAATCTCTTTCGGGAGGGCTGGTATGGAATCCGTTCGGGGCTCCGGAGAGTGGGGATCGTCGCCATCGTCATCATCAACCTTCCTCCATCACCAATTCCTTGATGATCACCGCTGTGCGTGAGTAATTCCATCGTAGACTTGCTGGACGGTGATGGGTTGGATGAGATCTATCATGTAATCGAGTTAGTTTTGTTAGGGTTTGATCCCTATTATCCATTATGTTTTGAGATTGATGTTGCTATGACTTTGCTATGCTTAATGCTTGTCACTAGGGCCCGAGTGCCATGATTTCAGATCTGAACCTATTATGTTTTCATGAATATATGTGTGTTATTGATCCTATCTTGCAAGTCTATAGTCACCTACTATGTGTTATGATCCGGCAACCCCGAAATGACAATAATCGGGACCACTCCTGGTGATGACCTTAGTTTGAGGAGTTCATGTATTCACTATGTGTTAATGCTTTGGTCCGGTACCCTATTAAAAGGAGGCCTTAATATCCCTTAGTTTCCAATAGGACCCCGCTGCCACGGGAGGGTAGGACAAAAGATGTCATGCAAGTTCTTTTCCATAAGCACGTATGACTATATTCGGAATACATGCCTACACTGCATTGATGAACTGGAGCTAGTTCCATGTCACCCTATGTTATAACTTCTACATGATGAATTGCATCCGACATAATTCCCCATCACCGATCCAATGCCTACGAGCTTTTCACATATTGCTTGTTGCTTATTTACTTTTCCGTTGCTACCATTACAAAAACTATAAAAACACTACCGTTACTTTTATTGCCGCTACCGCTATCTCCATATTAATTTGCTACTAAACTACCTTGCTGCAGATACTAAGTTTACGGGTGTGGTTGAATTGAGAACTCAGCTGCTAATAGTTAAGAGTATTCTTTGGCTCCCCTTGTGTCGAATCAACAAATTTGGGTTGAATACTTTACCCTCGAAAATTGTTGCGATCCCCTACACCCGTGGGTTATCAAGACTATTTTCTGGCGCCGTTGCCGGGGAGCATAGCTCTATTCTTTAAGTCGCTTGGGATTTATATCTGTTGATCACTATGAAGAACTTGAAGGACTTAAAAACTAAGATCTTACCCTCAACTATGAGGGGAGGTCAGGAACTGCCATCTAGCTTTGCACTTGATTCACCATCTGTTTGGGTAAATTTGCGACACCTACTCTTGCTATTGAATCTGATATGTCATATGTACTTGATGATGCCACTTCCGCTATGTATGATGAAACTACTTCTATGCCCGATAATACAGTGCCACTAGGTGAATTTCTAGATGAACAAATTTCTAGGGTTAGGGAGAATGCAAATATTGAAACTGATAATATTTATGAAAGTGATGATGAAGCTTCTCTCAATAGATATGAATTGCCTGTTGTTCTTGAGGGTTATGTTATGGATGAAGAAACTGCTAGAGTCTTTCTTGCTTGCAATGATAGATATGATCTTAAGAAATTATCAGCTAAGCTGAAAGAAAAGTCCTTGAATGCTAGAATGAAACATGAACCTGCTTTCTCTATTTCACCTATCTTTGTTACTGATATGGATTATGAATTCTCTGTTGATCCTGAGTTAATTACTTTGGTTGAATCTAATCCTTTCCATGGCTATGAATCTGGAACTGTTGTGGCGCATCTTACTAAGTTGAATGATCTAGCCACCCTGTTTACCAACGATGAAAATATTTGTTACTACTATATCCTTAAGTTGTTTCCGTTCTCGTTAAAGGGTGATGCTAAGACTTGGTTTAATTCTCTTGATCTTGGTTGTGTGCGTAGTCCCCAGGATATGATGTGTTACTTCTCTGCTAAATATTTTCCCGCTCATAAGAAACAAGCTACCTTACGGGAAATTTATAACTTTGTGCAAATTGAAGAAGAGAGTCTCCCACAAGCTTGGGGGAGGCTTCTCCAATTACTTAATGCTTTGCCTGATCATCCTCTTGAGAGGAACGATATACTTGATGTCTTTTATAATGGACTAACCGATGCTTCCAGAGACCACCTGGATAGTTGTGCTAGTTGTGTTTTCAGGGAAAGAATAGTTGATCAAGCTGAATTACTATTGAATAATATGCTGGCCAATGAAAATAATTGGACACTTTTTGAACCAGCCCCTAAGCCAACTCCGAAGAAAAGGGGTGTTCTATTTCTCAGTCCTGAAGATATGCAAGAGGCAAAGAAATCTATGAAAGAAAAAGGTATTAAAGCTAAAGATGTTAAGAATTTACCACCTATTGAAGAAATACATGGTCTTGATAACCCGACATAGGGTGTAAAGGTAAATTCTCTTTATAGATTTGATGAAGGTGGTATTCCTCGTTATAGCCTGCTAGCCAATGCTTAGATGAGTTTGACAATTTTATTGTGAAACAAGGAAACTTCAATGCTTATGTTGGTAGACAATTGCAACACAATGCTTATATGATTGAACGCTTGAGTGATTATCTATCTAGAGTTAAAGGTGAACTGAAACTTATTAGTATGCATGCTTCTATGGTCACCACTCAAGTAGAACAAGTACTTAAGGCTCAGAATGATTTGCTCAGTGAATTAAATGGTAAGAAAAATGACTATGTTGTTAGAGTTGCTACTAGAGGTGGTAAGATGACTCAGGAACCTCTGTATCCTGAAGGCCACCCTAAGAGAATTGAGCAAGATTCTCAGAGAGCTAATTTAGATGCACCTAGTTCTTCTAAGAAGAAGAAAAAGAAAAATGATAGGACTTTGCATGCTTCTAGTGAACCTGTAGCTGACACACCAGAGAATCCCAATGATATATCTATTTCTGATGCTGAGACACAATCTGGTAATGAACATGAACCTAGTGATAATATTAATGATGATGTTCATGATGATGCTCAACCTAGCAATGATAATGATGTAGAGATTGAACCTGCTGTTGATCTTGATAACCCACAATCAGAGAATCAGCATTATGATAAGAGAGACTTTGTTGCTAGGAAGCACGGTAGGCAAAGAGAACCATGGGTTCAGAAACCCATGCCTTTTCCTCCGAAACCATCCAAGAAAAAGGATGATGAAGATTTTGAGCGCTTTGCTGAAATGATTAGACCTATCTTTTTGCGTATGCGCTTGACTGATGTGCTTAAAACAAATCCTTATGTTAAGTATATGAAAGATATCATTACCAATAAAAGAAAGATACCTAAAGTAGAAATTTCCACCATGCTTGCCAATTACACTTTCAAAGGTGGAATACCTAAGAAACTAGGAGATCCAGGAGTACCCACTATACCTTGCTCCATTAAAAGAAACTATGTTAAAACTGCTTTATGTGATCTTGGAGCCGGTGTTAGTGTTATGCCTCTCTCTTTATATTGTAGACTTGACTTGAGTAAGTTGACACCTACTGAAATATCTTTGCAAATGGCTGATAAATCAACTGCTATACCTGTCGGTATTTGTGAGGATGTGCATGTTGTGGTTGCAAATGTTACTATTCTAGTGGACTTTGTTATACTTGATATTCCCGAGGACGATAGTATGTCTATTATACTTTGTAGACCCTTTTTGAGTACTGCAGGGGCTGTTATTGATTGCAACAAAGGCAATGTCACTTTTCATGTCAATGGTAATGAGCATACGGTACACTTTCCGAGGAAGCAACCTCAGGTCCACAGTATCAATTATATTGGAAAAAATTGAACTATTACTATTGGAGGTTTTGAATTTCCTCTTCCTACTGCCAAGAAGACATATGACATTCTTATTGTTGGGGACATACATATCCCCATTGAGGTAACCTAGTGTTATTCAAAAATTCTCCGGTTTCATGTTATTCGGAAAGAGTTTATTAACAAGACCTAATCAACCTTGTTAATGGATTCCTTTTGATGAGCTTGAGATAGGTGAATCTAGATAGCACAACCTTCTGTACCCTACTTTTAATTTCTGCTAATTAGATTATATAAAGCAAAATAGTATTTTCTGTTTGTTTCTAGACTTATCCGTGCAAAAACAAATAGCCCGGAAATAAAAGTTCTGCAAATGCCCTGAAAATTAAATATGATTTTTTTCTAGAATATTTGAGAATATATGGCACAGAACACACAACAAGGGGAGCCAGCACCTGGCCACGAGGGTCCAGGGCGCGCCCCCCTGCCTCATGGGCCCCACGTGGCCCCCTCCACTTATTCCTGCACCCATACTCTTCTTCTTCCTCCCAAAAAAATAACCAACCAGCTCAAGCACGAGTTCTAGCTCTTCTTGCTGCCATTTTCGATCTCCTTGCTCAAAGCACCATTCACCAAACTGTTTGGGGGGATTGTTCCTTGGTATGTGACTCCTCCATTGGTCCAATTAGTTTTTGTTCTAGTGCTTTATTTATTGCAATTTTTTGCTGCTGTGGTGACCTTGTTCTTGAGCTTGCATGTTAAATTTCTTTGGTCCCAAGTAGTTCTAATGCATGATATAGCCCCTAGGCACTAGTAGGAGTTGTTGCTATCAATCTTGTTGAGTTTGGTTAACCTTTATTTTGAGTTACTAAAAATTTCAGAAATTTTCAGAGGAGGAAAATGATAAAGAGAATGTTGAGGGGTTCCTCAAGTAAAAGTTCAGAGGAGAAGAAGAAGGAAGAAAATAAAAAGCCCAAATATAATCTTCCTTGCATGGAGGAAGTTCGGCCGTGTGAATGGCCTTGTAATGAGTTCATGAGAGCCGCCGGGATTTATGAAGACTTTTATTGGTTGGCTAATAATGCATGCCTCACCGACTTTCTCCATGACCAGCGTGAACAGTATCTCTTACTAACTAATATTTTCACGCAAAAATTTCATTTCCATGCTAAGAAAACACCACCTACAGTGGAGTTTCGTTTATATGATGAGGTTAAGGAAATATCATTCTTTGAGTTTTGTGAAATTTGCAAGATACCCTTTGAAGGTATACTTGATGAACCACGTCGTGAAGACGTTGAAGGGTTCATTGACATGATAGCTGTAGGGGAGACTAGACAAGTCTCAGGGGCAAGAATTACTAGTATACATTTCCCTGTTCTACGCTACTTTGCTTTATTTGCTAGTAGATGTTTAATTGGTCGCGGGAACAGTGGGAATCTCGGTGCACCTGATATTGTCATTTTACGCCATGCTTTGTTTCAAGACACAACTTTTAGCTTGGGTGTCGTCGTTGCTAAACGACTGAGTCTGAACCGCTCAAAGGGCCCTGTATTAGGAGGCATCTTTGCTTCTCGCCTTGCTGAACATTTTAGAATACCTATTAGGCATCATGAGAAGGTAGAAAAATTGCTTGCCCCTGTTTATCTAGATTATAAGAGCATGGTAGCACATGATTTTATTGTTGAAGGCAAAGAGAAGTTGCTTAATTATAAATTAAGGTTTGATGAAAAGTATTGTGAGATTGTTACCTTCCCTGCACCATCTCTGTTTGATCTGTCTACAGGCATATATCTCGTTACATCAGATGCTTTCCTACAAGTACTCGAGCCAGGCACAAGCTTTAGAGCCTGAGCCGGAGCCACCACTCGATCCTTACCGTTAGTCTGTTTATGGGTGGGATCTGGATGAGCTTGCCAATCAGTGGCACCCAGAGGACACATCTTAGTACACTGGAGGGAATAACTTCGATCTGTGGCCATAGACCAACTTAGGCCAAAAGCCTAAGCTTGGGGGAGTACGTGTTTCTCACCGACTTTACATTCATGTTCGCACACTTATTCTAGTTGTCGGTGCTCACACTCTTTTATTGTACCATCCATGCTTAGTTTCAATTCTTTTTCTTAGTATTTTTCTTGTGTGTTAGAAAAACCTTAAGAAAAACAAAAAAAATATTAGTTGTAGCTTTTAGCTAGTTTACTTTCCTTGTAGTAGTAATTAAAAGAAAACCCAAAAAGATTTCTCGTTCTTCTTTTGCTTGTTGGGAGCTTTCCCGTGTAAATAGTTTATTTTCTTTTCTTTGGGGGTCAAGAGTAGAAGACCATGATTAAAATGCTTAGTGGCTCTCATATGCTTTATTGTTGATTTAACTTTGAGCCATATACCTTGTCTTCTCTCTTGTATTAAATGCTCGCAGATTCCAACTTAGTCCAATGCACATGCACTATTATTATTTTCCACATCGTTCGGTCGTGCGAGTGAAAGGCAATAAGAATGATATATGATGAACTAATTGAGATGAGAGAAGTTGGTATGAACTCGACCTCTCTTGTTTTTGTAAATATGATAGTTCATCGTTCCTGATTCAGCTTGTTACGAATGAAACATGCTTGCAATGACAGTTAGAGATCATGGTTGCTTATGCCATGCTTAATTAGCTGAGAGTTTATAATGGTCTGTCTTGTGTGCCAACATGATATTAAAATGGTTGTGATGTAGTATGATAGGGTGGTATCCTCCTTTGAATGATTCAAGTAGTCTTACTTGGCACAAGTTCACGCATGTAGTTGAAACAAAATCAACATAGCCTCCACGATATTTATGTTCATGGTGATTTATATCCTACTCATGCCTGCATTCATTGTTGATTAATTTTAATGCATGTTCATGACCGTTGTTGCTCTCCAGCTGGTCGCTTCCCAGTCTCTTTCTAGCCTTCACCTATACTAAGCGAGAATATTGCTTGTGCATCCACTTCCATAAACTCCAAAGTTATTCCACATGAGTCCACCATACCTTCCTATATGCGGTATTTACCTGCCGTTCCAAGTAAATTTGTATGTGCCAAACTCTAAACCTTCAAGTGAAATTCTGTTTTGTATGCTCGAACAGCTCATGTATCAACTAGGGTTGTCTATATCTTCCATGCTAGGTGGGTTATACTCACGATGAGTGGACTCCGCTCATCATTCATGAGAAAATGGCTGGTAACCGGGATGCCCAGTCCCATGTTCAAAATCATAATAATTAAACAAAACTCCCCCAGGGCTGTTGCTGGTTAGGACGGTACCCGTTGTTTCAGGCTAGCCGTGGAGTGTGCTTATTGGTGGTTGGGGTAGTATAAATTTACCATTCTGTTTGGGAACCACCTATAATGTGCGTAGCACATGGAAGATATCGAGATTCTTGGTTGTTATGTTGAGAATGAAAGTATACCGCTCAAAATGTTATTCATCTCTATTTAAAAATCGAGCTTTGGCACCTCTACAAATCCCTGCTTCCCTCTGCGAAGGTCCTACCGATTTACTTTTATGCTGAGTCATCATCCTCTTATAAAAGAGCACTAGTAGGAGAGCACCTCTGTCATTTGCATGCATTACTATTAATTTGCATTGAGTATGATCATGACTGGATCTCTTTTACCATGAATTGCAATGTCTAGTCAGACCTTGATCCTTAAAGGTGCTCTGCATTTATGTTTTGCGGTCTCAGAAAGGGCTAGCTAGATACCATCTTGTTATATCATATCATGATTGTTTTGAGAAAGTGTTGTCATCCGAGGTTTATTATTATTGCTCGCTAGTTGATTATGCCATTGATGTGAGTAGACTTGACACCTGAAAGTTATTGTGAATGTGGTTAGTTCATGATCATTGCTGAAAACCTGAATGCTGGCTTCCATATTTAAAATAACAAGAGCAAACATAGTTTGTCAAAGTTTTTCTTTATCACTTTCAGTTTATCAACTGAATTGCTTGAGGACATTCAAAGGTTTAAGCTTGGGGGAGTTGATACGTCTCCAACGTATCTACTTTTCCAAACACTTTTGCCCTTGTTTTGGACTCCAACTTGCATGATTTGAACGGAACTAACCCGGACTGACGCTGTTTTCAGCAGAATTGCCATGGTGTTATTTTTGTGCAGAAATAAAAAGTTCTCGGAATGACCTGAAAATTTATGGATAATTATTTTGGAAAATATAAAAAGAACCTGTGGGAAGATCCAGACCAGGGGGCCCACACCCTGTCCATGAGGGTGGGGGGCGCGCCCCCTCCCCCAGGGCGCACCCCCTGCCTCGTGGGCCCCCTGGTGCTCCATCGACGTATCTCCGGATCCCATATATTCACTTTTGGGGAGAAAAAAAATCAGAGAAAAAGAATTATCGCGTTTTACGATACGGAGCCGCCGCCAAGCCCTAATCTCTCTCAGGAGGGCTGATCTGGAGTCCGTTCGGGGCTCCGGAGAGTGGAGATCGTCGCCATCATCATCATCAACCTTCCTCCATCACCATTTCCATGATGCTCACCGCCGTGCGTGAGTAATTCCATCGTAGGCTTGCTGGACGGTGATGGGTTGGATGAGATCTATCATGTAATCGAGTTAGTTTTGTTAGGGTTTGATCCCTAGTATCCATTATGTTCTGAGATTGATGTTGCTATGACTTTGCTATGCTTAATGCTTGTCACTAGGGCCCGAGTGCCATGATTTCAGATCTGGACCTATTATGTTTTCATGAATATATGTGTGTTCTTGATCCTATCTTGCAAGTCTATAGTCACCTACTATGTGTTATGATCCGGCAACCCCGAAGTGACAATAATCGGGACCACTCCCGGTGATGACCTTAGTTTGAGGAGTTCATGTATTCACTATGTGTTAATACTTTGGTCCGATACTCTATTAAAAGGAGACCTTAATATCCCTTAGTTTCCAATAGGACCCTGCTGCCACGGGAGGGTAGGACAAAAGATGTCATGCAAGTTCTTTTCCATAAGCACGCATGACTATATTCGGAATACATGCCTACATTACATTGATGAACTGGAGCTAGTTCTGTGTCACCCTAGGTTATAACTTCTACATGATGAATTGCATCCGACATAATTCCCCATCACCGATCCAATGCCTACGAATTTTTCACATATTGCTGGTTGCTTATTTACTTTTCCATTGCTACTATTACAAAAACTACAAAAACACTATCATTACTTTTATTGCCGCTACCGCTATCTCCATATGACTTTGCTACTAAACTACGTTGTTGCAGATACTAAGTTTCCAGGTGTGGTTGAATTGACAACTAAGCTGCTAATACTTAAGAGTATTATTTGGCTCCCCTTGTGTCGAATCAACAAATTTGGGTTGAATACTTTACCCTCAAAAACTGTTGCGATCCCCTACACTTGTGGGTTATCACTAGTCAGTGTTGACGATCTTCCTCGAGATGGCAGCGACCACCGGCCCAGTCCCCTGCCTGCGCCCTCCCATCGACCTCACTGCACCACCCTGCTTGGCACCGCCCCCTGACAATCCATTCAAGCCCCGCCGACCTCCAGATCGGGCGCAAGCAGCTCCTGCACCCCACACCCCTATGATAGACACCGATGTGCCGCTTCCCTGGCAAACAGGCGGACTAGGTGCTCCGCGTGCCTAAGCGGGCGTTGCTTCTTTTAATTGCGGTTCGACTAACCCTGGATTGAAATCCAGGCGGGCTACTGACCTCTAGCAAAGGTGAAATAGTAAAGGGAGGAAACATTGTGCATTTAGTATCACGAAGAAGATGCAGTAAGAAGCGCTCAACTAGTTTCTTTCGTGGGATGAATACGGTGTGAGCAGAGACGTAAGGTTCGCATGAATAAGGGAAGAGGAGTACCTCTTTATGCTGGTTGTACTGTGTCCTCCTTCTGTTTTTCCAACGATCTTCTTGTGGTTCGCTGGAAACGAGAAGTTGTGGAGGACGGTGCAGCCTTGGACGAACCCATGGCCAAGTTGTTGAGTGTGGTGTGGTGGCCGTTTTTCGGCGGCAGGGAAGTAGATCCGAGGCGGCGAACGACGGCATAGCGGGAATAGCTCAAGTGCGGTGAACGGTTGCGACAGTGGAGCGG
The DNA here is from genome assembly GCA_902687465.1 of Secale cereale. NCBI lineage: Eukaryota > Viridiplantae > Streptophyta > Magnoliopsida > Poales > Poaceae > Secale > Secale cereale. The sequence continues at coordinate 169,758,430 of LR738712.1, forward strand.
CAGCAGTGAAGCGCAGGACGGCGTGGTCGGAGTGGTTCTGGTACGGCGCACGTCGGCGTCGGCGTCGGCGTCAAGGAGGCAGCTCTACCTCAGCTTCAGCTGCTAAGTCCTTGAGGGCGTTGCGGTTGCGATGGCGTTGGACGACGACGTCGGGGTGCCGGCTCCGGCGTGATGGAGTTGGGCGGCGGTGGATTGGGCGCTATGGGGTGGAGGACGGAGCAGGCTGGGGTTTCGCGGCTGGTGGAGAGGGCGTTTTGGCGCCCATGGAGTATGAATGGGGAAACGGAGGGAGGCGGGGAACTAAGGGAGGACAATGTTTCGGTTTGGGACGCGCTTGTTTGAAATTTGGGAAAAGTTACAAACTTTGCCCCCATCTAAAATTTTGGACATATTGCGGGTTGGGGGTAGGACAGTAATCTCAGGTGTCCCAAATGTGGGCGGGATAAATTTCGGCCGAGCGCATGGGTGTTTAGGCACCCACGGCGTATGAATGCTTCTCGGAGGCGGTTGAGACTGGCGTCTTGGTGAAGTTACAAACCTACCCCGGTTTAGACCTTTGGACATCGGGCCGATAGGCTACACGGGCCAGAGTCGGAACATTAATTTCCTACCACCAAACATTAGTGTCGCGCGGTTTCGGGTGACCAGAGGCCTATTCGGCACTTCGTTCAATATTTGGGAGCAGAAGCATTAACGTTTTCGGTTCTCTTGAGTTGAACATTCAGGATTTGTCAAACTTCACAAATCTTTACTCTTGAAAATCCTAAAGCAACGATTATTTTGGAATGGAGGTGGTACATTTGAATATACATTGTACACGAGTATATATTAAAAAATATGCAACTTACCTCAGTTCATGCAAGGTTCCAGATATAATCTCCTTGGTTGCAAAAAAAAAGGTTAGACATGCGTATGAATATATATAGCATGTTCAAACGCACAACAAAGATTGATGCCCCCTTTTACATCTGATTTACAAATGCCATTATCTCGGGTTCAAATAGATGAAAGCACTTCCTATGAATTCGACTCTTCGAAACCCCCTTTATGTTGAATTCGACATGTATTCTATTTCGTAGCTAGCAATTTGGAATGTATCCATGCAAGTGACAAATGTATAAAGTGCTTCACACTAACAACATGGAGTGCACTAATTAATGTTTATATATGAATTGCAAAAGCATCCATTGCCTGTATTTCAAACCGCTCTCATTCTATGGATCAATAATATGAAATAAACACATGCACATGCTAGAATTCAATAGAGTATGGGTGTGTGATAGACCGATTTTCGTCCATACGCAATTTACAAAATTCATGATCTCATACAAAAATAATAATGTCATTTATATTTTAATTTAATGCGTACAACCGCCTTTTACACGTAGATGCACTATGCCTCGGCTCGTTCTCACAAACACGCTATATGTCTCTCTATCTACCGCATAAGTGCACAAACTTTATGTGCATTGGCATTTCTCTTTCACACATGCTCACAATCTCTCTCGGGGTGTCGAGGAGTCTCACGCACATGCTCTCGATGTATCACTCTGTGACGCCCCGAGACCGATGCGCCAGGTGTCAGCCAGTTATTCGTCATCGTTGCCATGTCATTTGCTTGCATGTTGCACTTTGCCTTGTCATCATGTGCATTTCACCAGCATGTTTTCAAAACTTGCATTCGTTCGGGTTTCCCAGTTCTCTCCGTTGTCCGTTCTGAGTCCAGACACACTCACACACGCCCGCGGCACCTCCGAATATTTATTTTATAAGTGGTTGGAAAATGTCCTCGGGATGGGTTGAAACTTGGCGTGCGGTCTTATTATAGTGTAGACAGACCGCCTATCAAATTTTGTCGCATTCGGAGTTCGTTTGTTAGCCCAACCGTTAAACATATATCGGCACTATAGCCGGTAAAGCGTCGGACGTTTCAGTGCTCTGAAACCTGTTGCCGGGCTGCCATCTCCCTCTCTTCTCAGTCTACTCACTTTCTACACATTCCGCTTTCCCTCTCCTCACTACTTGTCCGAAACTGTCCCGAACCCGACCCGAGATGTTGTTACCGATGGGTCCGGATCATCCCCAAACATCCCTAAAACATCTCCGTTTTCTCATTCGGACCTTCTAACCTATTTATCTCAGACCATCCGATTTGGATCGAAGAGTCTAGCCGTAGTCCCTTTTCCCTATATATAAACCACCCTCATACCTAATCTAGACTAATCCTAACTTCTAGGGAGTTTGTCCCTGCCGCCGCAGCAATCACCTCCCACCTCGGGATCCTCCATTCCTCCCCACCAACCAGCGCTCGATCCCCCACCTGCTCCTCATCGATCCAAATGCCCACGCCAACGATCCAAAGATCCTCTCGATCTCTCCCACTAGCCAGCGCATCCCCTGGTTCCCCTCGTCCACCTCCTACAGTCGTGGCGCCCGAGCACCGGCCGGCCACCGGAGCACCACCACCGACGACCAGGACCGGCCTCGTCCCGCTTCTCCCCTGTCTCTCCCTTCCTCTCTGTGATCCTCCCGTTTCTCCCTCTCTCATCCATGCATCTCTCTCTTTCTGTCACAGGCAGCCACGAGGAACTGCCCTCGTCCCCGTCCACATGGAGCTGGGCGTCCCAAGACAAGCTGCCGCCTTGCCTTTGCTCCGCCTCGAACGTCGCTGGCTAGGACCCTCCTCGCCGGCCAAGCCCCTGCCTCCCTGCCGTCACGCCGCCGCGGCTCCCGTCGTCCGCCTCCGGACTCGGCTCGCCTCCCCAACACCATCCGTTGCCATGCTCCAGGGAGAAGATGCTCCCAAGCACCCTCGCCTACCATGCCTGCGCGTCGTGCCTCTTCGTCCGCCGGCCGTGAGTCCCCGCGGCGCGTCGCCGCTTCCCCGGCCCGCCGGCGGCCTCCCCTGCTTCTGCGCGAGGACGAAGATGCCAGGCCTTCGCTGCCTGCGTCGTCTTAAGATGTTCCATGTTTGGAACTTGTTGTTGGAATATCACAATATCTACTATTATTATTAACACACATATATACTTGGCAATGGGTGGAAGGCTTGGCCTTTTGCTCGATGTTTTGTTCAACTCATGCCACCTTAGGAGCCGATAAACCGGCGTTATGTTCCTTGATTTTGTGTTCCTTACACGGTTGGGTATATGGGGACCCCTTGACAGTTCGTCTTTGAATAAAACTCCTCCAGCAAGGCCCAACATTGGTTTAATTTGCCTCATAATAACAACTTAATTAATTAATTAATTTGCATAGGGGGTCATGTCCCCGAGGATTCTTTTACATAACAGGGGGGCCAGTGCTGATGGTGTTGGTCCCAAACTAGAGCCACTTGCGGTGCCACCCAGTTATCTGGGGCCTTCGGTTGTTGTACGTATTGCTCATCCGGACGTGACCTAAGACGAGATACGCGTGGCTACTATCAGGATGTCGGCACGCCGGGAGGTCTTGCTGGACTTGTTTTACCATTGTCGAAATGTCTTGTGCATCAGGATTCCGAGTCTGATCGGGATGTCCCTATGATAAGGGGTAATATTATTATTACTTCTGCTGATCATGAGAGCTTGTGATGGGCTAAGTTGGGACACCCCTGCAGGGTTATGATCTTTCGAAAGTCGTGCCCGCAGTTATGTGGCAGATTGGAATTTGTTAATGTCCGGTTGTAGAAAACTTGACAGAGGATCGGAAGTAAAACACACAACCGTGTGAGTAGCCGTGACTGTCTCTTTTCATTTTGAGAAAAGAACACGGTGGGGTTATGCTTGACTCATAGGTAGTTCAAGATCTTTAGCGATCATTGCTAGTTTGCGACCGTTTGCGTAGATGCTCATCTTATTCTTGTACTCGTAAGTTAGCCACCATACTTTGGCTTAGCCGCTGCAACCTCACCACTTAACCTCTCCTTACCCATTAGGCTTTGCTAGTCTTGATACCCATGGTTATGGGATTGCTGAGTCCTCTGTGGCTCACAGATTCAACACACACCAGATGCAGGTACAACAGAGTACGACGCAGAAAATGGTTCATAACTTCACTAGAAGTCCGATGAAGAGCTTGGCCGTATGAATGTGACGTTTTCGACGATTAGTAGTGGTTCCTACTAGGGGCGATCAGACCTTGTGTTGCTTTAATTATGGTATCTTTCATTTGGATCTTCGTCCGTAGTCCTACTGTGATGTTATTTGGATGATGAATGTTTATGCAATGCATTGTGTGACGTGGCGAGTGTAAGACAACTACTCTTTTGCATTTTCATCCCTCTTTTACATGAGTTGTGCAAAGATACCATTCTTGAGATCATTCTAGTATGATATTATGCCTCTAAGTCGTGCCTCGACACGTGGGAGGTATAATCCCATACTGGGCATAACAAGTTGGTAATCAGAGCCTTCTCTGACCTAGGAGCCCCCCTAATTGATCGAATCGTTGACGGTTGAGTCTAGGCACACACATGAAAATGTTTTGAGTCCTATATATATCGGAGAGTAGGATTTATTTTTACTCATGATCCCTTTATCACTCTGGTGAGGACTCCTGACGATTACTCTATCTCTTCTACTCTCAAATATTCACTAAATTATTATTTTTGTAGGATCACGCGAGTATTGTTTGGATTGTTCCGATGTCTTTGTGACGAGAACATTGTTCTTGATGCCTCCTGTCATTTAGGGGTTGTGGCAGTGTCCCGGTGAGTTGAGCTCCGAGGTGTTGTCATCACAAATGTATCGCAGCGGTTCTAGAATACTTAAGACGGCCGACATCGAAAACTCTTCTATGCGGTTAGTGGCAAGATAACCCCGACATCACCCAGTACTGGGGAGGTAGTTCGGGAGTATTGCCATAGCTTGTATAGCAGATGCGTTTCGAAGGTCCGAGGTAAACGGTTTCCGAAAATAACTGGTTATGTGTTGAAAGATGGATACAGCTGGATGTGGGATTAGAGTTGAGTGCGCGGTGCTTCCCATGTATCCCCAACACCCGATTGCATAACCGGAAACTTTCGGAAATTAATAGGTGGGTTCTTCTAGTAGTTCGTAGGCATTCTTCCAACGAATGCATGATATGGAGTTCGGGGTTCTACATTGAGTGAAGTGGTGTTATGGGCGTTGTTCCAATCGGGAGTTGCATCTGAAAGGGTCCTTGGCTATGCTGATCCGGGGATTGCAAAACCCTTTTGTAACACGTTCCATGAGCTTTCAACACGAACATGTGGGACGAAACTTCTATCTTGTATTTGTTCTATCTGCTCCTTGTTGTTTTTCTTTACCTGTTGTTCTCCCAAGTGGCTTCTCGACAAGTTGATGTAGCATTAAGCTATGGAATTCATTCGTTCAATTCTCTGTTCGAATGATATTGTCAAGATAATGTTGCAACATATCTATCCTTTGTTTTTGTTTCGATTCTGGTATTCAAGTTGCTTCAATGTCAAATGTTCATTCCATACCTTTCCTAATCGGTGTTCTCTTATTTCTATGGGAGTGCTAATCCTTCTTGATCATCGAGATTGTTATGTTAAATACTTTTCAACCGGCGTGCTTCTCTTCAAGTTAATCCGATCTTTTCAATATGTGCAAGACCAATTCTGGGTTTTCTCAACGGTGTCTGTTTCATTCATCCCAAGTTGTCTTTGTTTTTCCCCACCCTCCCACCCTTCTTCTTCTTGGAGCCAGAAATTCTTAAATGAAATATCCATTTTATTAATGTGATGTTTCTTCATTCGTTTCGTTCAATTTCATTATCCGGTGATTTCTTAGGAAGATGCTAAGGAAGCTTCAAGTTATCGTTCTCCATTCTCGTTTCTTCTCCGGTGGAATAAATTCTAGCTTCGGTCATGATCATATCTCTTCCTTTTTGTTTCACATGTTGGAATTTCTTATCCAAGGCTCTCTTATTTCTTCACATCTCTTTATTCATATCCGGAGTGTTCAAGATATCTCAAAAGATTCACGTTTCCATTCTTAATCCGTTCAAGCTATTTTGAGGATTGTCATCTTATTCAAGCCATTTAATTCAATCGGTGCAATATCTATTTCATGTAATCATTTGAACGGTGAATTCTTTTGAGTGGGCCCTAACTCACAGGTCTTTTCCCAGGATCTTACCTGACTCTTCTAATTATCAGAAGTTATTACGGAATTCTTTTCAAATTGTGACATAAGTATGGATTCCATCAGTCATATGCCTTCTCCCAGATCGCTTTGAAATTCTTTTCATCGTTGGTTCAACCTTCTGATTATTCATTCCGGAGTGCCTCAACAATTCTTCATGGTATTTCTCGTCGTTTTTATCAACATTTGAAGACTGAAGAAGAGTTTCTCTTAAATCTTGGCAGTTCCTTCAAGATTCATGGTTCTAGCTTCATGCCATCCTCATTATTGTTCCGATTGTGAGGAATTCTTTTTATACCCATCGGAAGCATTTCATGAATTCTTTCCATTGTGATCCTCCGAAGGCCATCATTTCAGAAGATTTCTTCGTTCTCAATTTTCAACTTCGCCCTCCAACTATTCTTTAGTGATGCCTCTTCGTTCGTCTCCATATTCTTCCGGTGCTTTGTTCAAGTACTCTTTAATCAGTTCGCGATCTCTTCATTCTGTTGCATCTAAATTTCCTCTAGTGCTTATTCTTCCTGGTGATTATTCTCTTTCATCACCTGGTCTCAATTCTTACGGTGGTTCGTTCAAGATTTCTCTTCCTTTGTTATAGTATTAATTCATTCGTTCTTTCAAAACCCTGCCGGTGATTCGTTGAATACTCTCTCAAGTTTGTGCGAGATCTCTCTTTAATTCTTTGCAACAAGAATAAGTAGTAGGCCAAATCCGTTGCTTGTCATCAATTTAATTTGATTAAGGATAAGCATACAGTAAATCTTATTCTTATTTCCTCGAAGTGATTAATCTCTTTTTCCCGAGCTTGTTCATCATATCATATTCTCGGTTCCAAGTTGTTCATCTTGTTTTCCGGAGCTCCAAGTTATTTCAATTATATCTTTGGAAAGCACCATCTAATCATTGTGAGGCTTAAATCTTAATCTTTTCATCCTTCACTTCTCATCCTTTTGTTACCGGAGTTCTTCTTGGTGGTTCATCATGATTTAATTCATCCTTGAAGTGTTTGTCAAGATTCTTGTCGGGGGACCTCAAGTATTCTTCTTCTTGCATTCCGAAGTGCAATTATTTCTCCCTTATCTTTTGAGATGGTGTTCTGCCATTCTTGACAATTTCTCTTCAGGTTTCATGATTCACAAGTTGTCAGGAATGAGATATTTAATCCTGTCAATTTCTTCGTTGGAGTTATCTTGTGTTGTATTTCACCTAAAGGCTTTCCTTAAGGTTTGTTGCTATTATGGTTATTATAAATGACCCAAGTTCTTCATTTATCCTCCCGGTGAAATAAGTTTTTCGTCTCCTTGTTGATCTCAATCAAATTAAATGTTTTCGTTAGTGGCCGGTTGTCACCTTATAGTTTTGAGATGTTTTCCATAAGCCCACAACAAGCTTATTCTTTTGTTGTTGATTATTTCAACAACTCCGTTCAACCCTTCTTCGTAAGGATGTTTTTTCTAAATTCATTGGTGGTAGAAGTTATCATTTGCTTCTACTCTATTTCTTCCTAACAATCTAGCTTCTATTCTTTTGTTCCGGAGGTATTATAATATTGATATCTTCGTTCCATCACCTCTTTTTGTCAAGAGCATATCCTCTCATTTGCTTATCCATTTAACTGGAGTGTTGTGTTCTCCATTCAAATTCACTCATCTTATCAAGTTTTTCCTCTCTTTTCAACATGAGTGTTGTCTGAAGCCTTTCTTACTCCTTGTGCCATTCTTTTAATAGTTTCGGAGGCAGTGTGTGGTTGATGTCATCAAGTATCATCCCATCTCCTCAAGTTCATGTTAATTCCTTCCATTTTTCAGATGGAGTGCTGTCCAAATTCTGTCATTCTTATTCCTTGGCTATACCATTGCAATTTCTTATTCTTTTGGTTCATAAGCTCTTGTTTCTTGTCTTTCAACCTACAAGGTTCTCATAATGTTCCTTGTTCCCACTTTTTACCGGAGTGCTCTTAACTTCGTTCATCTCTGTTGTATTGTTTCCTTCAAGATTGTTCAACCTCTCAAGGTTCGTGGTTTCACTCGTTTGTCGAAGAAGCAACTTTGTTTTACCTCTTCCTCTTTCCTCTTCTATCCGGTGCCATCTCCAGGATCTCGGGTCGAGATCCTCTATTAGTGTGGGAGAGTTGTGACGCACCGAGACCGATGCGCCAGGTGTCAGCCAGTTATTCGTCATCGTTGCCATGTCATTTGCTTGCGTGTTGCACTTTGCCTTGTCATCATGTGCATTTCATCAGCATGTTTTCAAAACTTGCATTCGTTCGGGTTTCCCAGTTCTCTCTGTTATCCGTTCTGAGTCCAGACACACTCACACGCGCCCGCGGCACCTCCGAATATTTATTTTATAAGTGGTTGGAAAATGTCCTCTGAATGGGTTGAAACTTGGCGTGCGGTCTTATTATAGTGTAGACAGACCGCCTTTCAAATTTCGGCGCATTCGGAGTTCGTTTGTTAGCCCAACCGTTAAACATATAGCGGCACTATAGCCGGTAAAGCGTCGGACGTTTCAGTGCCTTGAAACCTGTTGTCGGGCTGCCATCTCCCTCTCTTCTTAGTCTACTCACTTTCTACACATTCCGCTTTTCCTCTCCTCACTACTTGTCCGAAACTGTCCCGAACCCGACCCGAGATGTTGTTACCGATGGGTCCGGATCATCCCCAAACATCCCTAAAACATCTCCTTTTTCTCATTTGGACCTTCTAACCTATTTATCTCAGACCGTCTGATTTTGATCGAAGGGTCTAGCCGTAGTCCTTTTTCCCTATATATAAACCACCCTCATACCTAATCTAGACTAACCCTAACTTCTAGGGAGTTTGTCCCTGCCGCCGCCGCAATCATCTCCCACCTTGGGATCCTCCATTCCTTACCACCAACCAGCGCTCGATCCCCCACCTGCTCCTCATCGATCCAGATGCCCACGCCCCCGATCCAAAGATCCTCTCGATCTCTCCCACCAGCCAGCGCATCCCCTGGTTCCCCTCGTCCACTCCTGCAGCCGTGGCGCCCGAGCACCGGCCGGCCACCGGAGCACCACCACCGGCGACCAGGACCGGCCTCGTCCCGCTTCTCCCTGTCTCTCCCTTCCTCTCCATGATCCTCTCGTTTCTCCCTCTCTCATCCATGCATCTCTCTCTCTCTCTTTCTGTCACAAGCAGCCACGAGAAACTGCCCTTGTCCCCGTCCCCATGGAGCTGGTCGTCCCAAGACAAGCGGCCGGCTTGCCTTTGCTCCGCCTCGAACGTCGCTGGCTAGGACCCTCCTCGCCGGCCAAGTCCCTGCCTCCCTGCAGTCACGCCGCCGCGGTTCCCGTCGCCCGCCTCCGGACTCGGCTCGCCTCCCCAACTCCATTCGTCACCATGCTCCAGGGAGAAGATGCTCCCAAGCGCCCTCGCCTACCCTACCTGCGCGTCGTGCCTCTTCGTCCGCCGGCTGTGAGTCCCCGCTGCGCGTCGCCGCTTCCCAGGCCCGCAGCCGGCCTCCCCTGCTTTTGCGCGAGGACGAAGATGCCAGGCCTTCGTTGCCTGCATCGTCTGCATCGAGCTTCGCTCCATCCCCTGATCTGCCTCGACCCCCTCCTGGGTCGAGCGTTGACCACGCCTCGCCCGCTCGACCGATCACCCGTACGCCCGCCAGCGGCTGCACGAGGCCAGCGCGCCCCTCTCCACCGAATTGGGCCTGGCCCAGCTGGGTGAGGCCACCCCCAACACAACCCCTTTTTTCTCTTGTCGGGCCAGCCAGTTTCGGCCCAACATGTTTTTTTCCTTTCTGCGAATTTAGCTAATTTCCAGTGAAAACAGTTTTACAGTTTAGTCCTCCTACTTCATGCATATAATAACTTCACATCTGTGCATCACATGTAAAAAACTTTAGATATGAAAAATGCTTAGAATTTTGTGTATATTAATAATATGCCACTTTCACCCCTGTTTAAAATGTTTAAAATGGTGTTTGTTTAAATTTGCTCAAATGTCATGTTAAAATGGTTTAATTCATAACTAAATAACCGTAGCTCCAAATTTAATAAAATTTATATGTAAATGGGGTGGAAAAATGTGTAGAATAACATGGTGCACTTTGTTTTGCTTTTTAACAACATTAAAATGTAGTAATAGGCAGAACAGTACCAAATTCATAATATGAACATGGGGATTTTCCGGAATTGTTGTTTGTTGTTCCGGCCTCATTTAAACTTGTCTAAATAGTTAGTTTACTTTTTAGACACCTCTTGCCATGTTAAAAACATTTAATCGTGTCTTGTAAATAAACGAGAGTCAACTAAATAAATAACATGTGGTGTTTCGTCAATATGCAACTCGTTGCATATTGAGCTGCACTTAACTTGTAGTTTTGTTTGTGCACTTTGCCATGCCATACATAATTAAACCGGACATGCATCATACTTGTTTGTGCATCTTAAGACATGTTTATGCTTGTGTTTTTACCGTGTTGCTTGTTTCTATCCGGGTGGCTTCTATCTTTAGCTTCGGTTTCGCTCCGGAGTCATGAGGTTTCGTTCAACTACTGCTGGACTTGTTCTTCTTCCTTCGGGATCCCAGGCAAGATGACCATCCCCTTGGATACCTTTACTATCATTGCCATGCTAGATGTCTCGATGCTATTGTTATATGTCACACTACCTATCTTTTGTTGTCAGTCTCTCCTTGTTTCCATGAAACCTCTAACCTTTGACACCTTCCCAGCAAACCGTTGTTTGGCTATGTTACCCGCTTGCTCAGCCCCTCTTATAGCGTTGTTAGTTGCAGGTGAAGATTAAGATTGTTCCATGTTGGAACTTGTTGTTGGAATATCACAATATCTACTATTATTATTAACACACCTATATAGTTGGCAATGGGTGGAAGGCTTGGCCTTTTGCTCGGTGTTTTGTTCCACTCATGCCACCTTAGGAGCCGATAAACCGGCGTTATGTTCCTTGATTTTGCGTTCCTTACACGGTTGGGTATATGGGGACCCCTTGACAGTTCGTCTTTGAATAAAACTCCTCCAGCAAGGCCCAACATTGGTTTTAATTTGCCTCATAATAACAACTTAATTAATTAATTAATTTGCATAGGGGGTCATGTCCCCGAGGATTCTTCTACATAACAGGGGGGCCAGTGCTGATGGTGTTGGTCCCAAACTAGAGCCACTTGCGGTGCCACCCAGTTATCTGGGGTCTTCGGTTGCTGTACGTATTGCTCATCCGGACGTGGCCTGAGACAAGATACGCGCGGCTACTATCAGGGTGTCGGCACGCCGGGAGGTCTTGCTGGACTTGTTTTACCATTGTCGAAATGTCTTGTGCACCGGGATTCCGAGTCTGATCGGGCTGTCCCTAAGATAAGGGGTAATATTGTTATTACTTCTGCTGATCGTGAGAGCTTGTGATGGGCTAAGTTGGGACACGCCTGCAGGGTTATGATCTTTCGAAAGCCGTGCCCGCGGTTATGTGGCAGATTGGAATTTGTTAATGTCCGGTTGTAGAAAACTTGACAGAGGAGTCCGAAGTAAAACACACAACCGTGTGAGTAACCGTGACTGTCTCTTTTCATTTTGAGAAAAGAGACGGTGGGGTTATGCTTGACTCGTAGGTAGTTCAAGATCTTTAGCGATCATTGCTAGTTTGCGACCGTTTGCGTAGATGCTCATCTTATTCTTGTACTCGTAAGTTAGCCACCATACTTTGGCTTAGCCGCTGCAACCTCACCACTTAACCTCTCCTTACCCATTAGGCTTTGCTAGTCTTAATACCCATGGTTATGGGATTGCTGAGTCCTTTGTGGCTCACAGATTCAACACACACCAGATGCAGGTACAACTGAGTACAATGCAGGAGATGGTTCAGAACTTCACTGGAAGTTTGATGAAGAGCTTGGCCGTATGAATGTGACGTTTTCGACGATCAGTAGTGGTTCCTACTAGGGGCGATCAGACCATGTGTTGCTTTAATTATGGTATCTTTCATTTGGATCTTCGTCCGTAGTCGGACTGTGATGTTATTTGGATGATTAATGTTTATGTAATGCATTGTGTGACGTGGCAAGTGTAAGCCAACTACTCTTTTGCATTTTCATCCCTCTTTTACATGAGTTGTGCAAAGATACCATTCTTGAGATCATTCTAGTATGATATTATGCCTCTAAGTCATGCCGCGACACGTGGGAGGTATAATCTCATACTGGGCATAACACACACTCTCTCTCTCTCTCTTACTACTATGTACCACTCTTTTCACTAATCTCAGTTGGAAAACACTATTTCTCTCACATGCATATATACACACGCATGGTCTCTACTAGCCCTCTATACACACATATATGCGCCTATGTGTCTCCTGCATGCACATTATCTTTAGGCCTCTCTCGCACACATTGCCCCCCCGCCCAGATACACCTCTCTCTTAGTAGTTGGCAGATATGATTCCATCATATCATTCGGTAGGGTATCCCTGACTGTTAGGCTGGATGGTAATACGAGGCAAAGTTTTACCCTAGTTCGGACCCTTACAGTTGAGGAAAAAGCCTACTCCTGGTACTGTATATTAGTGATAGGGGTGTGTACAAAGTACACGTGAATACCAGGCATTGTGCGTGTGTGTATACTATCGACGAACTAGCCCCCAAGCTTCTATAACATACTGGGGGCCTAGGGTTACAAATCATATATAGTCGGCTTATCACCAGTGGGGATAGAGTCCTCCACGACTCTGGTAGCTAGCTTCGTGTTGTACGCCGAGTCCTCCACGTGGGTCTTCGTATAACGCGTCTCGATCCAACTTATGTGGCGCAGGATGGAACCGACCCATGAATCCTCATGTTGACCCACCACAACTAGAAATGATGTGCCCACCACACCACACACGCAATCGGCCACTAGGAAAGTAAGCATATACAATAGTACAATGTTATACATGAAAGTTAATTGCATGGTGCATCCAAAAATATTTGTTCTGCATTGTGAATGTTTATATATTCTCCTAAAATATTAGTCACGGGAAAGAGAAACGAAGGGCATATCTATCCTTGTCTTCACTGGACATCCCCTCTTTCCACACCACTTCCACGTATGCACACAAACTATCTCTCGGCCCTCTAAAAGTATGCATTCCCATGACACATTCACGCATGACGGTCACTGTATTTCAAGCTAAAGCACTATACGGTCACTGGAGTTCAGAATATGCTCATTACGGTCACCGTATACATTCTCGTGGTGACGATATCTAGCTCACGATACGTCTCCGTATTTTCTTGATGACACTGATGGACTTTGCATTTGATGCGTGCTCCGTATTTAGTTGACGACACTTACGGTCATTGTATTTGAAGACAAAGCACGATATGGTCACTGGACTTCAGAATAAGCTCATCACGGTCACCACATACATTTTGTCATGCTAACCAACATGTGGTTGGATGGTTAGGAGGACAGTGGTTTCTCGAGCCCACCAGGGTTAAAGTCCCAGTGTTCGCATTTATCCTGGGTTAATTTTAGTATTTTCCGACGATGTGCGTTCAGTGGGAGGAGACGTTCCACTCGACTATGAGGCACCTATGGTGACTTTGTAAAATCTCAAGATCATATGTTGGCCCACTCTCTCAAAGGTGCTCATAGGGGTAGGGTATGCGTGTGTGCGCTTATAGCGGTGAGTGCTTGCGCGTACATATGAGCCCTTGCGTCTGTACCATGTTAAAAAAAATACATGTCGTGATTATACGGTCACTAGATCACCCGTTGTCAGGACCCCGATCCTAAGTCACACCGATCTAGCTGTAACACATCATATCACTTTGCGGCCTCACGCACGGTAACCCCACGGGTGCCACCTTACCTGGCCCGGGACCGTTTGCGCATTTTGGCACACGTATATGACAGTGTCGCTAGCATCCATATGACAGAGAACCCGGGCCGACATGGCTAGTTATAAACCAAAAGTGGCACTAAATTACAGAGACAGGCATCCATGACCCAGCAACGAACGTGTCGGTCATCAACGTATGAACCCAAGTCGTAGCAAGCTACATGGACTTAAAGGAACAACGCGTGGCATTTCCCCTAAGGGACAGACACAGGAACGAAGAAGGACACATGCCGGCCAGCCTACGTGTTCCGAGCAGTAGCAAGCTACCAAGGCTCATTGGAGACACTAGGAGGCATTTCCCTGTAAGGTAGGCTACCAAAGGAAAACAACTAGGTGTCGGATCCCACACATATCAAGCATTTCAATCATACACGCAATATGCTCAATATGTGCAAATACAACATTGCATCACAACAGAACTCTATGACTCAAAGTACTTTATTTAAAAGGCTCCAAGAGCCATACATAACATATCCATACAGGTAGGGGTCACATGACCCAACACTCAAGTCATACAGTCATACAAGCACAAGCGGAAGCTACATGTCTGAGTACAGACAACTTAGAAAATAAAACAGGCTTGGTGTAGCCTGACTATCTACAAGGCCCTTCACAAGCTCCAGATCTCCGTCTGGGTGTCAAGCTACTCGTCGACGTCAACGTCTATGTAGAACCCATCAGCAGGGGCAGGGTTCTCCTCTGCAACAGTTATTAAGCAAACATGAGTACAAAGGTACTCAGCAAGTCTTACCACAGAACCTATCATACATGCAACATTATCAAAGGGGGGTAGTGGAATTCATAGCAGAATGCCAGCTTTGACCTTGGCTAACCTATACTACAACTCTCAACAGATTGCAAGATGTTATTACGAACACGAGTCCTCTACTCACCACTTCAATACACTACCGAGGATCCTCTTCCGTCATCCTACGGAAGGGCCATCCACGGCACTCACACTTATCTTGAGGCTTTTAGTAGTATCCATCAACTTGTCTATGAACTGTAAGAGCAACCAAGTAGTCCGTACCGCGAACAACGGCTATTCGAATAGTTTGATAACCCTGCAGGGGTGTACTTCTTCACACATGCTTTCACCACTTATCGCCGTTTACTCGGCGTGTACTCGGCAACCTTCAAGCGAAAGCCCAGCGGGAGTCGGCCACGACCTGACTAACTACTCAATTCTCTCGTCCAGGTTTATCACCTATTTGGGTTCCATCCGTGGGGAGATCCGGCCGGGGTGTCGCTCACGGCCCCAAACGATGTGTACAGGGTTCCCGAGTCACCAAACGGGCAACCGGTACACCGTGCCACGTACCTGTCGCATCACAACCCACCCCGAGGGTCAGCGTTGTGCACGACCTCCAGTAAGCTATAAACACCAGAAACTAGTTGCAACTCCTGGACAGAGATCAAGGGTAATTAATAAGCCAAGAGGGTCAATTAAGGATCCCAATGTGTGGTAGTAGCTGTAACTTGAACCACACATACAGATCTCGGGTCCTATGGACGATTCCAATGAAACTACCCACCATGTACTCCTACATGGCCTTTCATCGATACCTTTACCAAGCGTATTCCACACTTCCTTCTCTTACCGGTATGATCATTTCACTCTGATCCATCACCCAGATGAACCAGACCAGACACAACTCTAAGCATAGCAGGCAACATAAACAAATAGCATGGTGGATCACACATCACATGGCTCAATCAACTCCTACACATGCTAGTGGGTTTCAACTATTTACTGTGGCAATGACAGGTCATGCAAGGGATAGGGTTCAACTACCGCAGCAAGTAGCAGTTCACACGCTGTTGCCTTAATGCAGTAAAAGAGAGCAGGAGCGAGAAGATTGGGTTTGTATCGGAATGATCAATGATTGCTTGCCTGACAAAGTAGTTGTCGGGTACTGCTCTTCAACTGGATACACAGCAGTATCCTCGGGAGCAGGACCTAACACAGAGAATACCGGCGATACAATCATTAACAAACAAATGCAACAATATGATGCATGCTCATGACATGGCAGGATGCATGTGTGTTGGCTAATGCAACTAAAACCAGAAGGGTTTGGACCTATCTGAATCCAAGATTCAAATTGAAGTTCAAACTATTATTTAAATAAGTGCATTATCATGTTTTGGATGTATACAACAAGTTAACTTGTTCAAACATGCATGAAACCAGTGCCATTGGAAAGATTGGATTTTTCCGATCATTTTTCATATATAAATCTTTTCCATCTGAGCTATGGTTGATTTTATATGATTTTTAGAAGTTTTGGGTATTTTCTGGAATTTCCTAAATTATTTTTAAATCTAAAAAATCCCAGAAAACCTTTTACTGCGTCAGCATGACATCATGCTGACGTCAGTCAGTCAACAGGAGCTAGTCCAAGTCAAACATGACATGTGGGCCCTGCATGTCAGTGTCACAGCTAATTAACTAAGTTAATTAGAGTTAAGCTAAAACTAATTAGCTGCCAGTGGGGCCTGGGCCCACGGGTCAGTGACTAAACTAATTAACTAATTAAATTAACAGAAACTTAATTAAACTAACTAATTAGCAAAAGGTGGCCCACACGTCAGTGACCCAGGGGTAGTCAACCCCCTGGTCAAACAGGTCAAACCCGCCGGCGACGTGACGCCGGCGAGGCCAAGTGCGGCGGCGTGCTTCGGAAATCGTCTACGGGGCACGGCTCGAGCTGCGGGTAGGCGCGTTGGAAAGCTCTTGTCATCGCGCGTCGAATGGTGGTGGTTGCCGGACCTAGGGTGGCCGGAGACGACGGCAACAAGCTCGACGGCGGCGACCGGCGTCGGGCGTGTGTGGAGATGCGGCTGCAGGGGCCTAGGCGATGCGTGCGTAGCACCTATCGCATCTACGCGCTGCGGTGAGTGTAATGGACGGGTGCCAGTGACCAAATGGTCACCGGAGCATCACCGGCGGCGAGCACGGCGGCGGTGCGTGCAGGTGAGCTTCGTGCGGTGCGTTCCAGGGCAGAAGAGAGCCAACGGAGAGGGGGAGGACGAAGCTGGGCTCACAGGGGTTGCAGCAGGCGCCAGAGCAAGCTCGAGGGTGGTCGGAGCTGAGCGGGACGGCGAGGGGGATCTCCGCGGCCGGAGTTGGGGAAGAAGAGGTCGGGGCGTCTCCAGGGCGGGCGAGCGCTCGGGGCTCGGCCTGTTCGAAGTAGTCGAGGACGGCGGAGACGACGGACACCAAGGCGGGGCTCAGGGACGACGGTGGGCGCGGCTTCTACGACGGTGCGAGCACGAAGGCGTCGGCCATGGCACGGGGAGAGCGAGGGAGAGGAGCTGGGGAGAGGGGGAGGTGTCTGCGAGGTCGAGGACGACGTGTACGACCGATCCAGCCCTCCAGGACGACGAGGGGAGGAAGCAGGGCGGCGGGCAGCTGCGTGGCGCGCAGTGCGGTCGCCGTCGAGCACCTGCCTGCTTGCCTGGCCGAGCCAAACAGCTCGCTGGAGCGGCAGCTAGGCTGGGCCGGCAGGTGGGCCGGGTGGGGCACCAGGTAAGCTTCTTCTCTCTCTCTTTTTCCTATTTTCTTTTCTGTTTCATTTCTTTTGCAGCTTTGTTCAATTAATAAAAATGCCAAAACATTTTTATAACTCATGAAACTTGTCATGCCCACTGTATATAATATGAACAGTAGGAAACATTATAGTTCATGATTATTTGAGCATTTAAAATATTTTAAAGTATTTAAATGCCCAAATACAAATACCATATGATTTAATCCAAAGCCCTTGAGTGTCCTAGAAAAATGTGCACCACTTTTGGCAGAGGTTTAAGACCAAGGCAGAAATGATGAACATTTTTGAAGGGCATTTTGGGTACATTGGAAAATATTTTAGCAAACCCTAGTTGTTAGGAGAGGGGTGCTGGGGTTTCTGTTAATCCCATTTCAAGTTTCTTTGAAAGTAGACATGATGCACACTCTAGCTAGGTACTAAAGCAAGTGCTAACTAGGGATGTGACAACTCACCCCCACTTAAAAGAATCGCGTCCCAAGATTCGGGTTCCTCCGGAAAGAGGGTGGGGTACTCAAGTCGAAGACGATCCTCCCTTTCCGAAGTAGCTTCACTCTCGGAATGATGTGACCATTGAACCTTGAGAAACTTGATATTGTGGCGTCGAGTGGTGCGCTCGGTTTGATCAAGAATACGAACGGGGTATTCTCGATATGTGAGATTGTCCTGGAGATCAAGCGTTTCTTGGTCCACTCCGCGGATAAGATCCGAGAAGCAACGCCTGAGTTGAGAAATGTGGAAAACATCATGAACTCTGGAGAGGTGCGGAGGTAGTTCCAATTGGTAGGCAACTTCTCCTCGTTTGGCAAGAATGCGAAAAGGACCGATAAAACGGGGGGGCCAATTTGCCTTTGATACCGAAGCGATGGGTTCCCTTAAGAGGAGTAACCCGAAGGTAAGCCTTATCACCGACTTCAAAAGTCACAGCCTTATGATGACTATCATATTGGCTCTTTTGGCGATACTGGGCTGTTTTCAATCTCTCACGAACGATGCGAACTTGTTCATCTGCTTCCTGGATCATATCCGGGCCAAAGAATTGTCTTTCCCCGGTCTCTGACCAGTTAAGAGGTGTTCGACACCTTCGTCCATATAGAACTTCGAAGGGAGCTTTGCCCAAGCTGGCTTGATAACTATTGTTATAAGCGAATTCGGCAAATGGAAGACATTTTTCCCATTCCATACCGAAAGAAATGACAGAGGCTCGAAGCATGTCTTCCAAAATTTGATTGACTCGTTCCACTAGACCACTTGACTGCGGATGGAAAGCAGTACTGAAAGAGAGATGAGTTCCCATAGCATTCTGGAAACTTTCCCAAAATCGTGATGTGAAAAGACTTCCACGGTCCGAATTAATCTCCAACGGCACACCATGAAGTGATACTATTCGAGAGACATATAAGTCTGCTAGCTGGCTAGCGGTAATACTCTCTCGAACAGGCAGGAAATGAGCTACTTTAGAGAGGCGGTCAATAACGACGAAGATAGCATTATTTCCTTTCCTGGACCTGGGAAACCCGGTAATGAAGTCCATATCGACTTTGTCCCACTTCCATTCAGGAATAGCTAAAGGTTGAAGGGTGCCAGCAGGCCGTTGATGCTCTGCTTTGACTCGACGACAAACGTCGCAGTTAGCAATGAATTGAGCGATTTCTCTCTTCATCCTAGTCCACCAGAATCTCTGACGTAGGTCCTGATACATTTTGGTACTACCGGGATGAATCGTGAGAGGAGATTCATGAGCCTCCTTAAGAATCATTTGTCGTAGTTGTGGTTTCTTGGGTACCACCAAGCGGTTCTCGAAGTGCACCACACCTCGATCATCCATAGAGAAACTTCTAGCAACTCCGCTAGCAATGTTCTCCTTGATCCGAGATATGCCTTTATCATACCGCTGGGCAACTATGATTTGATCCATAAGGGTAGGTTTCGCCACCAAGGTGGAAAGGAATCCTCGAGGAACAATGTGAAGGTTAAGCTTACGGAATTCCTCGTGGAGAAGTGGTTGACTTTGTTGTAACATTAAATTGTTACAATATGACTTACGACTTAGTGCATCAGCCATGACATTGGCCTTTCCAGGGGTATAGGTGATTCCTAAGTCGTAGTCTATGAGCAGCTCAACCCAACGTCTTTGCCTGAGATTCAAATCCGGTTGGGTGAAGATATACTTCAAACTTTGATGATCGGTGAAGATTTCACAGCGATTACCAAGAAGGTAATGTCGCCATGTTTTGAGTGCATGGACTACAGCTGCAAGCTCTAAATCATGAGTAGGATAGTTATCCTCGTGTGGACGCAACTGTCGAGATGTGTATGCAATCACTTGACGATCTTGCATGAGAATGCAACCTAGTCCTTGTCGCGAGGCGTCGCAATAGATTATAAAATCCTTGGAAAAGTCTGGTGGTACCAGTACAGGTGCAAATGTCAGGCGTCTTTTCAGTTCCTGAAAACTGGACTCGCACTGTGGGGTCCACTCAAACTTTTTATCTTTCTTGAGGAGTTCGATTAGAGGTTTAGCAACCTTGGAGAAGTTCTCGACGAAACGTCGGCAATAGCTCGCTAAGCCAAGAAAACTCCTAACTTGCTTGACCGATTCAGGGGGAGTCCAATCAAGGACGGCTTGAACTCGCTCGGGATTGACAGCAATACCCTTGCCAGAGATCACATGACCTAGATAGGTTACTTCTGGCAACCAAAATTCACATTTAGAGAATTTAGCATAAAGGCGGTGCTCTCGAAGTTTCGTTAATACCAGCCTTAAATGCTCGGCATGATCTTCCTTGTTCTTGGAATAGATGAGTATATCATCGAGGTATACCACGACGAATTTATCCAAATACTCCATGAATATAGAATTCATTAACCGAGAAAAGGTAGATGGGGCATTGGTTAATCCAAAGGACATAACGGTGTACTCATATTGGCCATAGCGAGTAACAAAAGCCGTTTTAGGAATGTCCCCGTTCTTGATGTTGATTTGATGGTAGCCCAACCTCAAATCCATCTTAGAGAAGACTGCGGATCCAGCGAGCTGATCATACAGATCGTTGATCCTGGGGAGCGGATACATATTCTTTATGGTGACCAGATTGACAGGTCGGTAATCTACAACCATCCGCTCCGTTCCATCCTTCTTCTTGACGAAGAGGACGGGGCAAGCCCAAGGGGAAGAACTAGGACGGATGAAACCTTTTTGCAAGGACTTATCGAGTTGTTTCTTTAGCTCAGCTAATTCTAGTGGTGCCATCTTATAAGGTCTCCTAGAGATTGGGACAGTTCCAGGGATAAGTTCTATCACGAACTCGACATCTCTGTCAGGTGGAATTCCTGGCAGTTCTTCTGGAAAAACATCCGGGAAGTCACGGACTACCGGGATATCTTCGAGTTCTGGTAGAGGGCTGGCATTAAGAGAGTAGAGCTGACGCTCAGCCATTCGAGTCAAGACATTGACTATCTTGCCGGATGGATGTGTAAGTTGAACGGTCCTAGTAAAGCAATCAATCTTGGCGTAATGAGTTGTCATCCAATCCATACCCAAAATGATGTTTATGTCCGAGGACTTGAGGGCGATTAAAGATGCTAGGAAAACAAGTCTATAGACAAGGATTTCATTTCCATGGCTTACCCTAGAGGTTTGCCACTTTGAACCGGGAGTTTGAATAACCATGGAAGTAGGCATGTCACAAAAAGTCATGTTGTGCAATCGAGCATAGCTCTCAGATATGAACGAACGGATGCTCCAGTATCGAAAAGAACAGATGCCGAATGGCAGTTTACGAGAAGCGTACCAAGGACGACGTTAGGATCCTCATGAGCTTCCTCAGCAGAGACATAGTTGACATGACCACGTGCAGTGGGGATTGGCTTGACATAATTCACCTTGTCGGTTGGCTTACCTCGGCCAACGGGTTTTCCTGGTTGGTTCTGAGGACACTCACGCATGTATTGCCCCGGTTCTCCACACTTGAAGCATGTCACAGTGGTAGTGCGTGGAGCAAAGTTGGAAGGTGGTCCTCCATAGGTCTTAGCAGGTGCAAACTGTTGAGTTGGGCGAGGCGCCTCATAGGATGGCCTCGGTGTGTACTTGGGTGGCAGAGCAGTGTTAGGAACCCACACACGGCGCTTGTGAGAGACAGAGTCGGATGAGGAACCAAAGTCTCGAGTATGCTTGCGTGTGGCCTCGAAGTCGGTCTGGCCTGTTTCAGCACTGATAGCCTTGTTTACCAACTTCTGGAAGGAAGTGCACTCGTGCAGACGTAGATCTCGACGGAGTTCAGGGTTGAGTCCCTTGCAGAACCTCGCCTGCTTCTTGGCATCGGTGGATACTTCCACAGGTGCATAGCGTGCCAAGTTACCAAACTCGCGGCTATAGCCATCCACAGTTAACCGGCCCTGGGTGAAATTGCAGAATTCCTCCCGCTTGCGATCCATGAGACCTTCCGGAATGTGATGTTCACGGAATGCCTCACTGAACTCAACCCAGGTAGTGACTTGGCCAGCAGGACGCATAGCTTCAAAGTTTTCCCACCAAAGACTGGCAGGGCCCTCAAGATGGTAGGCGGCGTAGATAACCTTGTCAGCTTCGGCCACACGGGCAGAGTGTAGCTTGTGGGTGATACTACGTAGCCAGTCATCAGCATCCAGAGGTTCGGTGGAGTGATGGAACTTCAGTGGATACATCTTGATAAAATCGTGGATTGACACCACGTCATTCCTCTGACGGAACCCAGTGTTCTGCTCTATGCGTTCCAGCAGACGGTTGGTCTCTCTCTTGTTCCGTTCTGCTTCAAGCATAACTTCCGCCAAGGAGGGTGGCTGGGGCAGATTCCCATCTCTAGCCCCACTAGCCTCACCCTGCTCCTGAGCAGCAGGAGTGCTGCGAGTGTTGACCATCCTAGGAAAACAAAACAACGGTTTAGACAAGGATGGCAAAAATTTGACATAGAAGTGCAGAATGTAATGGATGACACGGAATGCAAAGATGTTCATCCGTACGACATGGCAATATAGGAACTGCTATATATACACCAGTGGTCATACACACCATACAAAGTTTAGTACAAGCCAAGGCTAAAGTACAACTGCGGTGAAAGACGATACATCCCATCAGAGGCATTCCAAGCTCCTATACATTATTTAACTACACCTCCGGAACTCAGTACACACTAAGTCATATTCCACAAGACGCGCAGGACTGTGGAAATACAACTACTACAATACTACTACAACCACGGCCTAGCTCAGACATTCGCGTAGTAATCCTCGTAAAGATTACCACCGTAGCGTGGAAGTGGAACAGATGGATCTTGGAACTCGCGAGCACTCGAAGGCTGTGGACCATAGGGGCATGGGTGTGGCCTCGGTCCCGATGCTGGTGGTAACCGACGCCCACGTGGAGGCGTAATACCCCCAACGTCACGCCAATCCATGCGATCAGGCAGACGAGTCCGCACGGGGTACAAATCTCGCATGTCCAGATATCCGGCGTGCACAGCAGGTGCAAGCCGTGTCAAAGTAGTCCAGTGGGCGGCTCGAGTGTTATACAGCTCCATTCGGAGGGCACGGACCTCACGGTCCCTATCCTCCAACATCTGAACAGTAGTCTGAAGCAGTGGCTCTTCATGAGCAGCATCAATATACAGACCAGTGTAGTAGCCTTCCTCTCCGGGAAGTGAGGCTGGCATGTAACAGAACTCAGTGTTCAGCAACAGGGCATGCCTAGCACGGAGAATGGTCATCATCGAATAAGCGGCATCCTGCACTCCCATCTCGATGGTAATCCCGAGTCCATAAGACCAATGGATGGGATCATTAGCTCCAGGATATGAGGGGTATATCCGGACTGTGCAGAAATACTGACTTTGATTAAAATCCCGGTATTGTTCCTCCACGGTGTATTCAGGATACCAGCGATAACCGGTCTCGGTCAGCACACGGACTAGCATGGCCGTGTGACCGGGCACATTAATGCACCGAGTCAAACGAACCACTTGGTGAGGGATGCGGCCAGACATCTAAAACACGAAGTAATGCAAAGGCATTAGTGTTTCTGGAAGAAATCGGGCAGCATAACAACTGTAAATGCTCAAACAAAATTTGAGACATCATACAAATGATAGCATAGCCACTCAACAATTCCATATCAAGGTTCCGGGTCCAACAATCATCATACTAAAAGGATAGAAACTGAACTGAGGCTTCACCAACAATCCTAGGAGTCTACGGATTAGTAACACGTGAACCTAGTAAGGATAAGAGGCCTAGTCCTAAATCCCCGTAGAAAGAATAGACTGACTCAGATCAGAAGGGCATAAGGTAAAGGAGTAAAAAGAGCCTTACGTTCCCTTCCACAATCAATTCCCCTACATATAACTAAGAATTTTTCTAGACTCAACATCGACCAGTTTGGCTTGAGAAACCAACAGGCAGTCCAGCTCTGATGCCAACGCTGTCAGGACCCCGATCCTAAGTCACACCGATCTAGCTGTAACACGTCATATCACTTTGCGGACTCACGCATGGTAACCCCACGGGTGCCACCTTACCTGGCCCGGGACCGTTTGCGCATTTTGGCACACGTATATGACAGTGTCGCTAGCATCCATATGACAGAGAACCTGGGCCGACATGGCTAGTTATAAACCAAAAGTGGCACTAAATTACAGAGACAGGCATCCATGACCCAGCAACGAACGTGTCGGTCATCAACGTATGAACCCAAGTCGTAGCAAGCTACATGGACTTAAAGGAACAACGCGTGACATTTCCCCTAAGGGACAGACACATGAACGAAGAAGGACACATGCCGGCCAGCCTACGTGTTCCGAGCAGTAGCAAGCTACCAAGGCTCATTGGAGACACTAGGAGGCATTTCCCTGTAAGGTAGGCTACCAAAGGAAAACAACTAGGTGTCGGATCCCACACATATCAAGCATTTCAATCATACACGCAATATGCTCAATATGTGCAAATACAACATTGCATCACAACAGAACTCTATGACTCAAAGTACTTTATTTAATAGGCTCCAAGAGCCATACATAACATATCCATACAGGTAGGGATCACATGACCCAACACTCAAGTCATACAGTCATACAAGCACAAGCGGAAGCTACATGTCTTAGTACAGACAACTTAGAAAATAAAACAGGCTTGGTGTAGCCTGACTATCTACAAGGCCCTTCACAAGCTCCAGATCTCCGTCTGGGTGTCAAGCTACTCGTCGACGTCAACGTCTATGTAGAACCCATCAGCAGGGGCAGGGTTCTCCTCTGCAACAGTTATTAAGCAAACATGAGTACAAAGGTACTCAGCAAGTCTTACCACAGAACCTATCATACATGCAACATTATCAAAGGGGGGTAGTGGAGTTCATAGCAGAATGCCAGCTTTGACCTTGGCTAACCTATACTACAACTCTCAACAGATTGCAAGATGTTATTACGAACACGAGTCCTCTACTCACCACTTTAATACACTACCGAGGATCCTCTTCCGTCATCCTACGGAAGGGCCATCCACGGCACTCATGCTTATCTTGAGGCTTTTAGTAGTATCCATCAACTTGTCTATGAACTGTTAGAGCAACCAAGTAGTCCGTACCGCGAACAACGGCTATTCGAATAGTTTGATAACCCTGCAGGGGTGTACTTCTTCACACACGCTTTCACCACTTATCGTCGTTTACTCGGCGTGTACTCGGCAACCTTCAAGCGGAAGCCCAGCGGGGGTGTCGGCCACGACCTGACTAACTACTCAAGTCTCTCGTCCAGGTTTATCGCCTAATTGGGTTCCATCCGTGGGGAGATCCGGCCGGGGTGTCGCTCACGGCCCCAAACGATGTGTACAGGGTTCCCGAGTCACCAAACGGGCAACCGGTACACCGTGCCACGTACCTATCGCATCACAACCCACCCCGAGGGTCAGCGTTGTGGACGACCTCCAGTAAGCTATAAACACCAGAAACTAGTTGCAACTCCTGGACAGAGATCAAGGGTAATTAATAAGCCGAGAGGGTCAATTAAGGATCCCAATGTGTGGTAGTAGCTGTAACTTGAACCACACATACAGATCTCGGGTCCTATGGACGATTCCAATGAAACAACCCACCATGTACTCCTACATGGCCTTTCATCGATACCTTTACCAAGCGTATTCCACACTTCCTTCTCTTACCGGTATGATCATTTCACTCTGATCCATCACCCAGATGAACCAGACCAGACACAACTCTAAGCATAGCAGGCAACATAAACAAATAGCATGGTGGATCACACATCACATGGCTCAATCAACTCCTACACATGCTAGTGGGTTTCAACTATTTACTGTGGCAATGACAGGTCATGCAAGGGATAGGGTTCAACTACCGCAACAAGTAGCAGTTCACACGCTGTTGCCTTAATGCAGTAAAAGAGAGCAGGAGCGAGAAGATTGGGTTTGTATCGAAATGATCAATGATTGCTTGCCTGACAAAGTAGTTGTCGGGTACTGCTCTTCAACTGGATACGCAGCAGTATTCTCGGGAGCAGGACCTAACACAGAGAATACCAGCGATACAATCATTAACAAACAAATGCAACAATATGATGCATGCTCATGACATGGCAAGATGCATGTGTGTTGGCTAATGCAACTAAAACCAGAAGGGTTTGGACCTATCTGAATCCAAGATTCAAATTGAAGTTCAAACTATTATTTAAATAAGTGCATTATCATGTTTTTTATGTATACAGCAAGTTAACTTGTTCAAACATGCATGAAATCAGTTCCATTGGAAAGATTGGATTTTTCTGATCATTTTTCATATATAAATCTTTTCCATCTGAGCTATGGTTGATTTTATATGATTTTTAGAAGTTTTGGGTATTTTCTGGAATTTCCTGAATTATTTTTAAATCTAAAAAATCCCAGAAAACCTTTTACTGCGTCAGCATGACATCTTGCTGATGTTAGTCAGTCAACAGGAGCTAGTCCAAGTCAAACATGACATGTGGGCCCTGCATGTCAGTGTCACAGCTAATTAACTAAGTTAATTAGAGTTAAGCTAAAACTAATTAGCTGTCAGTGGGGCCTGGGCCCACGGGTCAGTGACTAAACTAATTAACTAATTAAATTAACAGAAACTTAATTAAACTAACTAATTAGCAAAAGGTGGCCCACACGTCAGTGACCCAGGGGTAGTCAACCCCCTGGTCAAACAGGTCAAACCCGCCGGCGACGTGACGCCGGCGAGGCCAAGTGCGGCGGCGTGCTTCGGAAATCGTCTACGGGGCACGGCTCGAGCTGCGGCTAGGCGCGTTGGAAAGCTCTTGTCATCGCG
Organism: Secale cereale; assembly: GCA_902687465.1. NCBI lineage: Eukaryota > Viridiplantae > Streptophyta > Magnoliopsida > Poales > Poaceae > Secale > Secale cereale. The sequence continues at coordinate 169,785,292 of LR738712.1, forward strand.
CGTCGAATGGTGGTGGTCGCCGGACCTGGGGTGGCCGGAGACGACGGCAACAAGCTCGACGGCGGCGACCGGCGTCGGGCGTGTGTGGAGATGCGGCTGCAGGGGCCTAGGCGATGCGTGCGTAGCACCTATCGCATCTACGCGCTGCGATGAGTGTGATGGACGGGTGCTAGTGACCAAATGGTCACCTGAGCATCACCGGCGGCGAGCACGGCGGCGGTGCGTGCAGGTGAGCTTCGTGTGGTGCGTTCCAGGGCAGAAGAGAGCCAACGGAGAGGGGGAGGACGAAGCTGGGTTCACAGGGGTTGCAGCAGGCGTCGGAGCGAGCTCGGCGGTGGTCGGAGCTGAGCGGGACGGCGAGGGGGATCTCCGCGGCCGGAGTTGGGGAAGAAGAGGTCGGGGCGTCTCCAGGGCGGGCGAGCGCTCGGGGCTCGGCCTGTTCGAAGTAGTCGAGGACGGCGGAGACGACGGACACCAAGGCGGGGCTCAGGGACGACGGTGGGCGCGGCTTCTACGATGGTGCGAGCACGACGACGTCGGTCATGGCGCGGGGAGAGCGAGGGAGAGGAGCTGGGGAGAGGGGGAGGTGTCTGCGAGGTCGAGGACGACGTGTACGACCGATCCAGCCCTCCAGGACGGCGAGGGGAGGAAGCAGGGCGGCGGGCGGCTGCGTGGCGCGCGGTGCGGTCGCCGTCGAGCACCTGCCTGCCTGCCTGGCCGAGCCAAGCAGCTCGCTGGAGTGGCAGCTGGGCTGGGCCGGCAGGTGGGCCGGGTGGGGCGCCAGGTAAGCTTCTTCTCTCTTTCTTTTTCCTATTTTCTTTTCTGTTTCATTTCTTTTGCAGCTTTGTTCAATTAATAAAAATGCCAAAACATTTTTATAACTCATGAAACTTGTCATGCCCACTGTATATAATATGAACAGTAGGAAACTTTATAGTTCATGATTATTTGAGCATTTAAAATATTTTAAAGTATTTAAATGCCCAAATACAAATACCATATGATTTAATCCAAAGCCCTTGAGTGTCCTAGAAAAATGTGCACCACTTTTGGCAGAGGTTTAAGACCAAGGCAGAAATGATGAACATTTTTAAAGGGCATTTTGGGTACATTGGAAAATATTTTAGCAAACCCTAGTTGTTAGGAGAGGGGTGCTGGGGTTTCTGTTAATCCCATTTCAAGTTTCTTTGAAAGTAGACATGATGCACACTCTAGCTAGGTACTTAGGCAAGTGCTAACTAGGGATGTGACACCCGTACAACTCCGTATTTGTTGATGACACAATCAATTGACAAGTCAAACGTTCCACGTGGCGCAACTAGTGTTGCACCATCGGGGCGCGTAACCATGGGGCCCACCTACCGGCCCATATATGAAAGAAAGAAATGGTAGTTTGAGTCTGTACTGTGTTAATAAAATACATTTTAGGGTGAACATATGGTCACTGGCTCACCATAAAGCTCCGTAATTTGTTGATGACACGATCAATTGATCAGTCAAACGGTCCACATTCAGTAGCGCACATTACCATAGGGCCCACCCGTCAGTGCATATATGAAGGACATAAATGGTAATAAATTAGTGGTCGGTGGGTACTCGAAGTCGTGAGACCTCCGGTTGGCAGTCGCCGGCGGTGGGAGGGCGTTGATTGGCGGTGGGGTGGGGATCGCAGGAGAAAAAGCTCGGCGCGGGGGGCCTAGAAGGATGGCCGGTGCGGCGGTGGACCGGCGGCGAGGAGTGGTTTCGGGCCGGACGGGGCGGCGTGGCGGCGCGGGCTGGCCGCGGGCGGCGGGGGCCGACGGTTCGGCCGGTGGTGGCTGGCGGCTCAGGGGGTGGAGTTTGATGATAAACTGCAGGCCCTTGATTTCGTATCCAACGGCTGGAATATCTAATGACCAGAGATGAAAAAGTCAGTCGACTGACGGGTAGCCTCACCCCGCACGTACACATGCACGCACGCAAGACACGCACGCATGCAGGCGTGCAACACTGACACGTACACATAACGAACACATGCACGCATGCAGGCGTGCAACACTGACGCGTACACATGCACTCACAAACACATGCACGTACGCACACATGCATGCAACACTGAAACGTACCATTGCACGTACGCAACACTCGCACGCCTGCATGCACATAGCACACGACGCAAGACACACGCTCAACTTATACGTGCATGCACCCTTTGTTAAGGACATGGATTGTTACGGGTATTAATCAATCTTATATGTGATAAGCAGAACATTGATGTTTGTAGCGGTCTTTATGAATCACAACGTATCCAACGGGCTATCAACATAGTAGGCTTATCTACATGAAAAGGATGACGTCACACTCAATGAACAATCATCGGTTTATGAAATGCCCGCTTCTGACCGCCCTGGCCCACCAAAGGTTCCTCTGCTGTGCACTGCCTACATTGGGTCACTAACATGCAGGCCATGTTCCCAAAGAGCCCTCACGTTAGTGGAAGAATGGCGCGCTGTCCTATGTCAGAGTCGAGGGCGCCACTCGTTGCACGCCCGGCAGAACACGCCTCCTTGCCGCATTCAAACGCCTCCATGAAACCCGCCCGTGTGGAAGCCGAGAAACCCACTCTGGACACACGTCCGTTCATGACCGGGCCGACATTAAACGCAACGCCGGCCGAGATCCTCTCGTCCGCCGTATATTTCATCTCCTATTTAAACGAGGCCAAACGCCGGCCAAGAATCGCACACCTCCACCGCTCCCTATCTCCTCCTTCACCATTTTGTCCACTCTTACAATGGCTTACGAAGAGTAGTTATTCTGCATCCAAGCCGGCTGGGTGGACCGCCGAGCCCGCCGGATACGAGCTATGCAGCTCGTTGATCCACCTCCCTCACCTCGCTCGACGGAGCCAGTTGCTGCCCCAAGCCAGCGCGCGGTTCAGCAACTCGCTGCTCCAGGCCAGCTCGATGAGGAGCTGCGCACGGGCGTCGTTGCTGCCGTCCACACCGCCGCCTCGTACCGCGTCTCTTGTTTCTGTGGCCGAGACTCCCATGTCGGCGGCCGCGCCATGCAAACAGCGATAGAAGCCGGGTGCGCGAAGAGCGACGAGTCGGTGGCCAGCGCCTCCGCGTCCGCCGCCATCATCGAGGAGAAGTAGAACACTGGAGGCCGCCGCCGCTTGGGTCCCATGAAGGCCACCACGGAGGCGACGCCGGCGTAAACAGCAGGTCTTGCCGGATCCTTTTGTTGCGAGGACCTTCGTCGACCCCGCATATACCTCCGGGGCTCCCAGCAGTCCGGTGATCGTGATGCCGGACATGAGGAAAACAAATCGATTGGCGGGCGACCATTTAGTCCAGGTATTATATACCTGTGCTGTCTAGAACTAGCACCGCATAGTTCATTTGATTGTAATGAAATCCGTCATGTTTGTATGAAAATTTGGTATCTTATATGATTTTTGTCGTTGTTTATATGAAAGATCGCCGTGTTTGAGTGAATTTCGTCCGGTTGGTTGACTTGCTGTCATAATGTGTGCGGCTATGGTTGGATGGCGTAATTTTCGGGTCGCCGGTCGGTCTGCGGGCGGCTCGAGCGGCGTGGTGGGACAAAAAGAACATAGCTCGTGCGAGCTCGTCTCTAATGTGCGCGCTGGAGGATGCATGAGAACCCGAGCCATTCCTCGTTCATCGGTGGCAAAGGCACCGGTGGACAAAAGGGTCGCCAATATTTTGGCTACCCCGGGCAAGATCCAAACAGCTCCTCCCAACAGATTCAAATCCCTCGTTCACCGTGGAATTTTGCCATCTGTTGTTTTCATGGACTAGCAAGATGCCCGTGCATTGCACGGAACATCAAGATGCATTTTTTTACAAAACACCTGTTGTGATTGACCCCTGCAGGAATATTTTGTAAAAACTAATGATTGCTCGAGAATTTTATCGGATAAATGGTATCTCGAGAATTTTATCGGACTCCATTTTTGTATACAAGGCCACAAACCCATATTACAGGTACCAAGGCAAAAATTAATGTCTTCTAACTCAATGTTGCAAGCCACCTTGTTTCCTTGTTTGCCGTGTAAATTAATGTGTATTCTTCTCTTTCATGCACATCAAGCCAATGCTCACACTCCCGCATGCATGCAAGGGATAATTAATGTCCTCCTTTGCTAGTAGTACTACGAGGCAAACACCATTTATATTGCATAGATTAGTGTTAGTGGCCTTGTATATCTGCAAATTGTAATTTTTATAGTGGCCTTGTATATAAAAATGGAGGGAGAAAGATGAGAGATAAGGTGAGGAGGAGTGGGGCGTGGTGGTGACTGGTGGTCAGACTGGGCGGAGGCATGGGGATGGACGGCGCATTATGTCTAGGTTTGTACTGTATCTCTATAGTCCCTCTCACACACACCCACATAGGTGGGGGACGTGCACGAAGAGAAGAGGTGCACGCACAGCGCATGTACTGCCGTCTCTTTCCCAACCACACCCGCGCGGGTACACGGTGGAGCTCATTTCTGTACGAAAAGGCAGCCCACGTGGTAACTTGACACGTGTACTTGTTGTCCACTAGATGGAGGGAGGATCGTCTACCACGGGTGAACAAACAAATTGCTACTTGACGCGTTATGTTAAAAAAGAGGCAAACCATGTGGGTCCTACCTTAGAGGCAAGGCTCTATACACTTGAGTACTTTTTATGTGTCCCGTCAACTCGCAGAACAAGGAGAAGCTTGCTTAGTACGCCGTCTCCCCTGCCCACGGGCGCGGTGGCTCCCAGGATGAGGTGAAGCTTGCTTATTACGCCTTACGCCTGCTCCCTCGCCCACGCGCGCGGTGGCTCGTAGGACGAGGAGAAAATTTTACTACTCCCTTCGTTTACTCCTCGTCCCTACTACCTTGGTTAGAGAGATTATAATATTGTTTGGAATATATATGTCCTTTAGTACTCCCTACTTATACAAGGCCACTATAAAAAATACATGTCAGTCTACCTTGGTTAGAGAGAAAATTTTACTACTCCCTCCGTTTACTCCTCGTCCCTACTACCTTGGTTAGAGAGTTTTCTCTTGACAATGTTTGCATCGGGTGATCTAACGCACCTCGAAATCCAACATATGATGGTACTACTACTAGTACTAGAATTGAGACTTATAAAACGGAAACATGAATGTTTTTTAGATGAGCCCTATGAACCCTAGTGGGTACGTACTCCGTAAAATCAGATTTTCCCAAAACTAAGTCGCTCAACCTTTATTTTCTTGTTTCCCTTCCTGCCTCCTTGCCTCGAACAGACTATGCCAAACTCCCATGCCTGCCACACGGGAAAAGACCCGCCCTAGCCTTTTTTTAGTCCGGGTTTATATCGATGAATCGCGCGAAGCAGCAAAAACCCAAGCCGTGTCTTGTACTCCTCCATTGACGCTCGCTTTCATGAATTTTGTACTTCCTGTCGCCGACATGTGGGACATATAGCAACTGGGTCGACATGTCGAGCACCAAATAACAGTGCAGAACAACAGGGGGTGCACCCCAATCGTACCGCCCCAGTAGTAGTAGTAATGAGCAATGAGACGTCAAATCATAATGTCGCACCTTCCCAAACGGACGAAGCAACCATTATTTCACACTTTGGTTCGCCATCATCTCAAACCACGTAGTATTGCTTCTGCCTCAAGAGGGACACGCGCATCGCCTTGGTACATCATGACACGTGGGGTTGCATGACAGGCCATGCTCCCCCGCCGATCGCTCGGTAAAATCACCTCAGTTTTACTACTATACTTCCTCTGTATCGGTTTACATGGCATGCACGTCATTCTAGGTTGAGAATTTAACTGGCTATATATGTGATGAACAGTATATGTTTAGAAACTACATCCGCTTAATAATCCAATGATATACTTTTTGTGACATAGTAACTCAGGTTTAGTTAGTCAAATGGACGACCTAGAACTACATGCACGCCCTATAAACCGAGACGTCTAAAAAATGAGATGGAGAGGGTAGTTAAGTAAGTATCTTTTTAGATCAATATAGTCGGGATTCACCAAGGAGCAAAACCAAGTGGTAGGCTGCACCTGTCATGTTGGCGTAGCGACTCAAGGAGGGTCAGTCCGCACACGAAATGGCGACACACGTAACAGGACCCCTTTGGCCGACATGTGCCTCATCCATCGTCTTGTTCCACATGCGATGCACCAAATTACAGTTCGGAGTAGCGGTTGGAATTGGAGGCACCCCGGTCGTAGCGCCGCAGTAATAGAAAATGAGCGATGAGGGGTCAAATCACAAAGCCCCACCTTTCCCGCATTAAGTTGGACAGACGAAGCAACCAACATTTCATTCTAGGGTTCAAGAGGATAAAGAAAAGAGAAAACCAATTATGCATGCGGTAGCTACCTTGGGCACCCTTGGGTAGGGGTCTCCACTATAGATCTTTTTTAAAGCGCCTCCACTACAAATCGCCTTCTCCCTCGTCCTCTTGAAGAAAATTGATGATTCGTGCGGCGGTAGGGTTTGTAAGAGTACTACTAGGGTGTGCGGGGCCACGTCATAGTAAACGGGAGAGTGATTGAGTTCGAGTCGACACCTTAAATATGTGTGGGTCGCTTGGTTTTAGGGGAATGAGGTAGTATTTTGGGTTCGGGGACCAGTGGAGATATAGTACGTACAAACAATTATGGGCGTAGGTTCGACCGAAAGGCAATGATGCATGGGCCCTGCATTTTGATATACCCGGGGCTGCGTGAAATTTCCTACTCTACTCAAAACTAGTAAGGTACACATGCATTGAACGCATGAGATTTTGAAACCAAATTATGAATAAATACACACTATAGCATGTAAAGCTTTGAGTCATATATGCATGATGTAGATGTTTGTCGGTGTATTTGGATCGACACCTATGGGATCACAAGAATCCCTACTACGGTTGCGGGGCGCGAGGTTGAGAGAAGAGCGGATCTAACAGTTAGCACACGGTTCCTTTACCCAGGTTCGGGCCGCAAAGATGCGTAAAACCCTACTCCTGCTTTGGTGGATTATATGTTTATGTTCTTCAGCTAGCTATGGGGCGTGATGAGCTCCAAAAGCCAAGTCGTGAGGAGTTCTAAAAAGCCGAATCCTTCTCCTGGTCGCCTCGGGCCTTCTTTTATAGGAAAAAGGGGTTGCCACAGTGGCACACAGGAGGTCGAAAGGGTACAGTGATGCGAGGTTTTCCCTCGCATTACAGGACAAGGCACATTTAATGTGCTTAGCTTAGGTGTCCTCGCTTTATCGGGGACGAGGGGAGACGTCCGTCTTGTCCGTCGCCGCTCCTCCTTGTGTTGACACGCGCCCTGGCCAGCGGTGCCTGGGGTGCCATGTAGGCAGGCAGGCAGCTGAGGTGGCGCAATGGCGGGTCTCCACGAAGATCTGCATGTTGCCACGCATGTCCCTGCCCAGCTCGTTGGGTCAGCAGCTGCATGGGGCGGTGGAAGCTTAGTTGGTGTTGGCCTGACGGTGGCCCTGCGGATGTCCCCGGCAAGAGCCTTGCCGGGGCCCCGGCAAGGGTCTTGCCGCGGCGCCTGCTGTCATCCCCGGCAAGGTGCTTGCCGGGGGCCTTGTGGTCCTCCTTGGCTGGGATCCCGCCAAGGGTCGTCGTCTTCTTAGTGTGTGTATTTGTCCTTGACTGTCTTCACAAAGATCTGCATGCCACCACGGGGATGCCTCCCGAATCCTTGCCCCATGGGGGCAGTGGACTCAAGGGTGATCCGCTCCGCAGGCGTGGAGCGAGCTGCCGCGGCGAGGGTCTTGCCGGGGCTGCTAAAGCTGCCCCCGGCAAGGATCTTGCCGGGGGAATCCGCTTCGTCCCTTTGCTCTTTGTGGTCTTGGCTTTGGGCTTCAGTCTCCATCGAGTTTTGGTCTTACCCTAGCTCACCTCCCTTGTCGTGCTTGGTGTGGTGGTGCCCGGGGCTCGGACTGCCCGTGCACAGTCATAGGGGTACAAAAAGTGTACCCCTCTTTTTGTACACCGACAGGAGCCCCCGGGCCTGGGCCACACATAAGTGCGATGCGTTGTTGGGCCAGGCCCAGAACGGTGCGCGGGCAGGCGTGGCGGATTTCACCGTGGTAAGATTTTCCGCGCGCTTCGCCCCCCACGATCCGCGCGCGCGGCGCGGGGTGGAGGGGCGTGCGTGACGTGGGCGGCATGCGCGGGGCGGTTTCCGCAGGCATGCGTCACGTCGCAGTAAATGCGAAAGGAGGCGGCTTCGCGCCTTCCCCGTAAACGGGAGGAGGCGTGGAGGCGCGGCCCATTTACTGAATGGGGCCGAGGCGCGGTCCTCAAGGCGTCCACTCCCCCGATCATGGGGTGGGGAGAGGTCGCCTCACCCGTCCCCTTGGTTCTGCACGTCTGCCACGTGCCTCCCATGTGCTTGGGGTGGCAAATGGTGGAGACGGGAAACCGGGTCGTCGCTGGTTGGGGCGGCGGGTCGGTCCCGGTTCAGTGTGCCTTCTGCGTCTTGATTGGCCGAGCGGGGCGGTCGAGCCCCAGCCTCGCCCCTTTATAAAGAGCGGGAGGGGAGGGACGGCGCCCCGCACTCTCCCATCTTCTTTCTCCTTCAGCTTCTGCTCCTCTCTTCCGTTCGCCATGGAGAGAGGAAATCCCGGCCCTTCAACGGTGGCGGCGAGGGTCGCTGCTCGACAACGCGTCCCTCCTTCTCCTGCACCCGCAGTGGCAGAACCGGCCATGAGGGGAAGGGGGAGGGCGAGGCCAGGGCGCTCGGGGAAGAGGAGGACGGGGCGGCCCTTCAGCCTCGCCCCCCCCCCCCCCCCCCCCCAGCAGCTCCGCCTCCAGTGGAGGGCCATATTGGGGATGACCCTTGCGAGTTCTTCGTCAGGCTGCGGCGGCCGCCGCGCCGTCGCCTCCGTCTCCCGACCCCATTTGCGCGGGAGATGGAGCTGGACCCGCCAAAGTCGCTGCGGCTGCACATGAGGGGCTGCGGGATCAATGGCACGCGAGTCCGCGTCGAGTTCCCCGCTCCTCACGTGATGTATCTTCGCCAAGGATGGAAGACATTTGCTCGTATCCACAGCCTGACGGATGGGCTCACCCTCCATTTCAAATTGATGGAGGGTGGCCTTCTCTCCGTCAAGGTCATCGGGCACTTTGGGACTCATGCAAGGTGCTGCGTGGAGAGCTCCTCCGATGACGAAGACTCCTCGAACGAGGGTGACGAGGAGGACAGCAGCAACGACGACGAGGGCGGTGGACGGCAGGATGACGGGTCCCACTAGGTGTCGGGCGCCGCTCCTAGTGGCACCGGCGACCCCATCATCCGCGTCGCCGGCTCCTTGAACTTATTGGGCCGTCTCCTTGGCGGCTCGCGTAGGGAGGCTGCGAAAGAGGAAGAGGAAGAAGGCGGGCGGCAAGGTCGTCATGTCGGAGTACGCGGACACCGACGCCTTCGACGCGTACTGACGTCATGCCGCCTCGTCTTCGAGCTCTGCCCCCGGCGCCGTCATCACCGTCCAGCCTTTGGGCGGCCACCGAGACATCCTCTTGGTGTCTTCTGCCACCCGTAGCTCACCTAGGCGCTCCTTTTGCCCTTCTCGCCTCCTTGACCTACCTCCTGAGGAGAGGGACAAGAAAGGCATTACGGGCATCTTATCACCTTTTAGTTTGTAAGCCTTCAGGCATCTGTTAACTTTAAAACTTGTAATCTCCTTGTTCATGTTTTTCATTCCCTATGGACTGTACCTGAATAGAATGTTTTTAATGAAAAAGGAATGTTTGCCGGGTCATTTGTTCGCAGGTAGAACCCACAACAGGGAATAAATCCCTGATATCTCTAAGATAAACATTTTCTTGCGCGGCAACAGGCCTTGCCGTCTCCCTACTTCGCTCGACCTTTCTCACGCCCTTGGCGGAGGCAGGGATGAAGTGGTCTTAGGCTCCTCGTCTCACCCTTTCGCTGCCGCGACTATGAACAAACTTAGTCCCAGGAACGAGCCCTAGGGCCTAGAGTTATGGGAGCACGGTAGCTTAAGGAAAAGAACGAAGTTACACATACCTCAGTCCATAATGGAATGCATGATAGGGGGCGAAGAACTTATCTGAAGCTGGAGCCCCCGGCAACCCTGGTTCACCGTGGGTGAATCTTTTCTCTTGTAGCCCCCGGCAACACTAGCTTGCCGGGGCCTTGATGCTGATTTGTTCCTCTTTCTTTTCCCCAAGTGGCTTCGGCAAGGATGTATGTGCGTCCTGTGAACGAAAGGAGATAGAGGAAAGACAAAGAGACGCAAACTCGACCTCTAAGCTAGGGGTTAGCCTCCGCTAAGCACTATCAACCCTAACCAAGGATGAGACTCGACTCAGCATGCATGCTATAACTTAGGGTGCCAGCGCTTCATTTATTTATGCTCAGGGTCTGTGCCTGGCTTTGTACAAAGTGTTACATGCCTTGCCGGCAAGGCTTGTACAAAAGGGTGGCTTGCCGGGGGGCCCGGCAAGCCGCGCCTTATGGGTAAAACTTGCGAAGATGCTCAATGTTCCAGGAATTGCTCACCGGAATGGCATTTTTGGTGTCCAGGCGGACTGCGCCAGGCCTGGTGACTCGTATTACCCGATAAGGGCCTTCCCACTTCGGCGTCAACTTGTTTGTATTCCTGGCCGATTGAACGCGCGGGAGAACAAGGTCGCCTTCCTCAAAGCTTCGGGCACGGACCTTGCGGCTTTGGTAGCGGCGCAAGGCTTGCTGGTAGCATGCTGCTCTCATAGCCGCCCGAAGATGATCTTCCTCAAGGAGCGTTGCGTCATCTTGCCACAGTTGCTCTTGCTCAAGCTCATCATAAGCGAGCACTCGAGGTGACCCATATATGAGTTCAGTGGGGAGAACTGCCTCTGCCCCGTATACCAGGGCAAAGGGTGTCTGGCCGGTGGCTCGATTTGGCGTCGTTCTGATCGACCAAAGAACCGCCGGCAACTCATTAATCCAGCGCCTTCCACTCTTGTGCAGCCTGTCAAAGTTCTTTGTCCTTAATCCTCGCAGCACTTCAGCGTTTGCCCTCTCAGCTTGACCATTGCTTCGGGGGTGAGCAACGGAAGCGAAACAGACTTTGCTGCCGAGGTCTTGGGTATATTGCATGAAGGTGCGGCTTGTGAACTACGTGCCGTTGTCGGTGATGATCCTGTTGGGTACACCAAAATGGCACACTAGTCCCTTGAAGAACTTGACGGCTGACAGAGTTGTGACCTTCCTCACTGCCTCCACCTCCGGCCACTTTGTGAACTTGTCGATTGCAATGGACACGTACTCAAAGCCCCCGACAGCGCGGGGGAAAGGGCCCAGTATGTCGAGCTCCCAGACCGAGAAGGGCCAGGAGAGAGGAATGGTTTGAAGGGCTTGAGCTGGTTGATGAAGTTTCTTTGAATGAAACTGGCACGCTTCACACCTGGTGACCAGCGTCGTCGCATCCTGGAGGGCAGTGGGCCAGAAGAAGCCTTGCCGGAATGCCTTGCCGGCAAGTGCTCTTGACCCTATGTGGGATCCACATATGCCTCCATGTATCTCCACCAACAGCTCCAGTCCTTCCTCTCGAGGGATGCACTTCAATTTCACGCCGTTCGGTCTCTTTCTGTACAGGACGTCATCAACGAACTGGTACATAGCAGACCGACGGGCTACTTTCTCCGCTTCTTCCTGCTCCTCAGGAAGTTCCCCAGTCTGGAGGAATCAGACGGTATGCTATGCCCACGCTGGAGCCTGAGGCTCGACGGCGAGGACTAAAGGCATTTCCTCCACGATAGGAGCGGCTGTCTCGACCGGAAGAGCATGACGCTCCGCCGGAGCTAGCCGTCAAGTGGCGGGCTCAGTGTCTCCGGCAACATCCTTGCCGACGGCAGCTCGGCGGGAAAGTACTTGTCGGGCCCTGATTTCCTCCTCTTGTTCTGCTCTGTTGATGGATCAACGGATGGCTGAGAAAGCTGAAGCACAAAGGTACCTGGTTCCACAGGTAGCTTGAGGGCAGCGCGCTTTGACAGGTAATCGGCGATGTCATTCTCCGCTCGGGGAACGTGCTCCGCCTATATACCATCAAAGCGCTCTTCCAACTTTCTCACTTCATCGACGTAGGCCTTCATCAATGGGCTCTGGTAATCCTTGTTGACTTGTTTGACGACAAGCTGCGAGTCGCCCCTGACAATGAGCTTCTTGATTCCGAGGTCTGCCGCGATCCTAAGACCAGCAAGCAGCCCCTCGTACTCAGCAGTGTTGTTTGTTGATACCTCCCTGGGAAAGTGCATCTGGACCACGTACTTGAGGTGCTCCCCAGTGGGCGCGACCAGCAGTACACTAGCCCCGGCGCCCTGTAAGGAGAAAGCTCCATCAAAGTACATGATCCAGTTGCAACTCGCCTCTTTGCCGGGGAGAGCAGTTTCTTGGACTTCTTCATCAGGCGTCGCGATCCATTCTGCAATGAACTCCGCCAGGACTCGGCTTTGAATCGTCGAGGTACTTTCAAACTTGAGGCCAAAGCTGGACAGCTCCAGTGCCCACTCTACAATTCTTCCCGTTGCATCTGGATTGTGCAATATCCGTTGTAGAGGGAGGCGAGTGACGACAGTGATCTCGTGCGCCTGGAAGTAGTGACGCAGCTTCCTCGAGGCCGTAAGAAGGCCGAAGAGCAATTTATTTACACCGGAGTACCTTGATCTAGCCCCCTGCAAGAGGGAGCTAACAAAGTAGATCGGGTGCTGCATCATTTTCTTCTTTGGCTGCACCCCAACCGGCCGTGTCGCCTCTGCACCAGTGACATCAGGCTGTGTCGCTGCTATCACCTCATCATCAATTTCTCTCTGTGCCACTAGTGCGGCGCTGGCCACCTGGTTTGTTGCTGCCAAGTATAGCAGCAACGGTTCTTGTGGCCTAGGCGCAACTAGTATTGGCGTGGAGGAAAGGTACCTCTTCAAATCTTGTAATGCTGCTTCAGCTTCTGGCGTCCATTCCATTGGGCCTGCCTTTTTCAAAATCCTGAAAAAGGGAAGGGTGCGCTCCGTAGACTTGGAAATGAATCTGATCATGGCGGCAACGCAGCCAGCAAGCCGACGCACATCCTTGACCCGTTTGGGTGCTTCAATCTGCTCTATAGCTTTGATCTTGTCCGGATTGGCCTCTATCCCACGCTACGACACAAAGAACCCGAGAAGCTTGCCGGACGGGACGCCGAAGACGCATTTCTCTGGGTTCAGCTTGAGGTTGATCTTGTGTAGGTTCACAAATGTTTCTTGTAAATCCGGTATAAGGGTTGCCCTGTTCTTGGTTTTGACCACTATATCATCCATATAAGCCTCCACATTTCTATGGAGCTGGGGTTCAAAACCAATCTAGACTGCCCCTGCAAACGTCGAGCCAGCACTCTTCAACCCGAAAGGCATTCGTAAAAAACAGTACGTACCACATGGGATGATGAACGCCGTCTTCTCTTCGTCTTCTCTTGCCATGAAGATCTGATGGTAGCCGGAGTAGGCGTCGAGGAATGACAACAAGTCACAACCAGCCAGAGTAGGCGTCGACGCACATGGCCTCCGTAGCCTTCTGAAATTCTTGGTCACCGGACTCGTCCTCCTTCTCGTGATCGTCGTCTTCGGGCCTTCTGTCACGGCCCCGGGCGGGCCTCTCCTGCTATTTATCCTTGCCGCGACGGCCTGCTTGGCCGTCACGCTTCTTGCCGGACCCTTCACCACCGTCTTGGCCCTTCTCCTTGTCCCGCCTCTCATATTCAGCCCTCTACTTTTCAGCAAGGAGCTCAACCTGTCGGCAATCCTGGAGATCATGGTCCTTGGTGCGATGGATCTTGCAGTATCGCTTGCCGGAGTTCCCTGGCTTCTCGGCAGCCGCCAAGGCCCGGCAGGCGACACACCCAGCAATTTCCTTGCCGGGGTTACCCGCCCTAGTTTTCTAGGCGGAGCCGGTGTCATCAGATCCCTCGACGGCAAGCACGGCTTTACCCTTGCGCTTCCTGTTGCGGTGCCGGCCTTTCTTTGCCGGGGCGGCAGTATCCTCATCTGAAGAGTCGGTTTCCGCACCGGCGTCTTCGCCGGGGTACTTCCTTCCCTCTTCAGCCCGGGCACATCCGTCAGCAAGAACATAGAGTTCCGCCACATCTTTCACCTTGGTCATCGCCAGTTCTTCACACATCTTGTGATTACGCACGTTCTGATGGAACGCGCTGATGATGGCGGCAGGGTGGACGTCAGGGATGTTGTACTGTACCCGGCTGAACCTCTGTATGTACTTGCACAGACTCTTGCCTTCCTTCTGGGGTATGACGTGCAGGTCACTCGCTTGGCCATGGGCTTGGTGACCTCTGGTAAAGGCGCCAACAAACTCATGGCACAAGTCCGACCAGGAGGAAATGGAATCTACCGGCAAGTGCATCAACCATGACATGGCGTTAGGTTTAAGAGCCAACGGAAAGTAATTCGCCAGCACCTTATCGTCGCGAGCTCCGGCGGCTTGCATCATGATGGTGTAGATGCTGAGGAACTCCGACGGGTGGGTCTTGTCGTTGTACTTTTCACCAACGTCTGGCTTGAAGGTGCGGTGAGAGGGACACTGGAACTGCCGCAGCTCACGGGTAAAAGCCGGACAGCCTACCTTGTAAGGTAGACCTCCAAGGCTCTCCGGTGCTGGGCGGTCCGCAGCAGGACCCGCTCGCCTGTCTGACTGGTGGCGCGCTCCGCGCCGGCGCTCGATGGTAGTTCGAGCGTCTTCATGGATCGCTCCTGAAGAACTTGACGCTGGTCGCCGTGGGTCCGCGGGTCGGACGACGCTATGGAGGTGGCGTCGCCCGCGACGTCCCGACGAGTCGACACACGCGGTACCGGGCGAGGAGGAGGCGAATGCACCATAGCCACGGCGCTGTCGGTCCTCCCGCCACCGGTGCGTGGGACTCCATCGGAGCGTCGACCTGGGAGCTCCGTTGGGTTTGGGTCATCTTTGTTGGCGACTGCAACAAGGCTTCGGATGGTGGCTCTCCATTCGTCGAGTTTCCCCGTAATGGGAGGAAAGTCAAAGAGCAACAATGCACACGCCAGGGCTTCGGCTGGGGTTAACGGTACCGAAACCTGCACGGACCGCGACGCGCTACGACCCCTGACCATGTCAGGAGGAGCTCCATCATGATCCCGCGGTCGCATACCATCTCCACTAGTGCTTCGGCGGGCGGGCAGGTCTTCTACGTCCCGGGAGTGGTGCTCGGGGCTCTTCCCATGGCGACGCCCGGGATCTTCGGCGTGAGGACTCCGTTCGTCGCGCGCTACTTGAGAGGATCGCGCTGTTGGCGCCGGCGTGGGAGTTCTGGAGGCCCTTGCGTCGCCATCGGGTGATGTGGCAGCGACCTTGGTAGGCTCCGCGCCACCCGCGGGGGGGCGGGCTCCATCTTAGGAACTGGCGGTGTGTGGCCCGTTACCATGTGCACAAACATCGCCATCTCCCAAACTCCGGCTGCTGGGATGGTGTTGGTGTTCGCGAGCAGTGCCCCGGGTCCTTTCCACGACCGGTCCGCTGCTCGCCCGCGTCGGGACGGGCTGTCCGACTTCCGACTGGCCAACCGCCACCATCATCTTCTTCTTGGGCGCCATGATGACGAAGGAGCGCCGAACTAACTGCTAAAGCCGATTCTCACAACTGCGCCCCCTACCTGGCGCGCCAAAGATGTCGGTGTATTTGGATCGACACCTATGGGATCACAAGAATCCCTACTACGGTTGCGGGGCGCGGGGTTGAGAGAAGGGCGGATCTAACAGTTAGCACACTGTTCCTTTACCCAGGTTCGGGCCACAAAGATGCGTAAAACCCTACTCCTGCTTTGGTGGATTATTTGTTTGTGTTCTTCAACTAGCTATGGGGCGTGATGAGCTCCAAAAGCCGAGTCGTGAGGAGTTCTAAAAAGTCGAATCCTTCTCCTGGTCGCCTCGGGCCTCCTTTTATAGGAAAAAGGGGTTGCCACAGTGGCACACGGGAGGTGGAAAGGGTACAGTGATGCGAGGTTATCCCTCGCATTACAGGACAAGGCGCATTTAATGCGCTTAGCTTCGGT
Source organism: Secale cereale (assembly GCA_902687465.1). Classification (NCBI taxonomy): domain Eukaryota; kingdom Viridiplantae; phylum Streptophyta; class Magnoliopsida; order Poales; family Poaceae; genus Secale; species Secale cereale. The sequence continues at coordinate 169,801,358 of LR738712.1, forward strand.
GTCCTCGCTTTATCGGGGACGAGGGGAGACGTCCGTCTTGTCCGTCGCCTCTCCTCCTTTTGTTGACACGCGCCCTGGCCAGCGGTGCCTGGGGTGCCATGTAGGCAGGCAGGCAGCTAAGGTGGCGCAATGGCGGGTCTCCACGAATATCTGCATGTTGCCACGCAGGTGCCTGCCCAGCTGGTTGGGTCGGCAACTGCATGGGGCGGTGGAAGCTTAGTTGGCGTTGGCTTGACGGTGGCCATGCGGATGTCCCCGGCAAGAGCCTTGCCGGGGCCTCGGCAAGGGTCTTGCCGCAGCGCCTGCTGTCATCCCCAGCAAGGTGCTTGCCGGGGGCCTTGTGGTCCTCCTTGGCTGGGATCCCGCCAAGGGTCGTCGTCTTCTTAGTGTGCGTATCTGTCCTTGACTATCTTCACAAAGATCTGCATGCCACCACGGGGATGCCTCCCGAATCATTGCCCCATGGGGGCAGTGGACTCAAGGGTGATCCGCTCCGCAGGCGTGGGGCGAGCTACCGGGAGGAGGGTCTTGCCGGGGCTGCTAAAGCTGCCCCCGGCAAGGATCTTGCCGGTGGAATCCGCTTCGTCCCTTTGCTCTTTGTGGTCTTGGCTTTGGGCTTCAGTCTCCATCGAGCTTTGGTCTTACCCTGGCTCACCTCCCTTGTCGTGCTTGGTGTGGTGGTGCCCGGGGCTCGGACTGCCCGTGCACAGTCATAGGGGTACAAAAAGTGTACCCCTCTTTTTCTACACCGACAATGTTCGTTTAGTTCTTATAGTTCATCTCATTCAAAATCAATTAGTTTTATAAAAATGTTAAGATTCATGGGGTTGTGCATTGTAAAGCATAATGTAAAAAACAAATAATGGCAATTCATTTAAAAAAAATCAATTATGATACGGAAGATTCTAGAACAAAGGAGAAGTGCTTGTGTTTTGAGGTTTGTGCATTATGCTTAAGTTCAACCATGGAGTCTTCTAAATTGTACATGTGGCAGATCTGGTGGAATGTTGATGATATCCAACAGCCAGTAGTGCTCAGATTTGCCATCTCTTCACTGTCGGATTAGCTTCATCCAGCGACCATCTTTCAAGTTATTCACACACTATATAGTTCTTGTGTCGTAGTTGCATGTCTTGGAAAAAAGGTAATAGTGGGTTGTACTAGCTATTTAGGAATAGAAGATGTATACATGGAAGTTGTAGGGAAAGAGATGACATGGAGTATCTCAATTCCTATGAGTAGGGATTGGAAAAGAGATGTCATTTGGTTGACATCATAGGAACTTTTCTATTGAATCTAGAGATGACATGCATCTCAATTCCTCTGAGGAGGGATTAGAAAAGAGATGTAATTTGGTTCATATCATAGGAACTTTTCTATTGAATATACGCTACTGTTTATTTTTCCTTTGAAATTATGGGAGTATAGGAATCCATTCATATGAACCAAGTGGCTCTAAAGCTATAGAAATGATATCATGTTTATTTCCTTTGAAATGTGAAGTATATGAATCTATTCCTATGAACCAATTGGCTATAAATGAAAAAATCCTATAAAAATCATATCATATAGAGTTCCTATGATATTCCTCCACACCAAAGGATGGTTGAAATTGCTGCAGGTGATACGATGGTCTTTCTTTGTAGACTCCTCCCCCATCTTTATAGTTACCTCTCGAAGATCAATGAAATGATATATACAGGGTATTCTACATGTGCAATTTTGTACACGAAAACTCAGTAAAAGTTTGCGAGGTTCGAATTTTCAATAAAGCTATATGCACTGCATTTTGGAACGGAGGGAGCATATGGCAGTTGCTTACACTCACGTGTAGGAGGAGTGGCTGTTCTGTTAAATGACATGGCAAAACTGACACTATCAGATACCGATCAAACGGTTCTTACGGCGTTCGTCAGGAAAAGGCTTGTGGCAAATGTTTATCGGATAATGATTTACGGACACATGCATTGCATTGATACGTGCCCCCCTCTCTCTCACGCACACGCACCCTCCTGAGTCCTCTCGCACCCACCGTCTATCTGCAAGTAGACGTCACACACATATGTGCTCTTCACACCCTACCCTCAGAACTTCTAAAAAACAAAAGACGTCGTGCACATTTTATTTTAGCTCACACGTCACACAATTATACTATTACTCTTGTGGCGAACGTTCTTTGGGCATAGTATATTGTACTCTCACAAAGAGAAGCAGTGCATGCACGCACTAGTTCTCTCACACCCACTCGCGGGTACACGTCGGAGCACATTTTTTTAAGCTAGTACAACAAAACCACTCCACTATATATATATATATATATATATATATATATATATATATATATATATATATATATATATATATATATATATATATATATATAAGCAGGAGCCTTAGCGCTTGCTTTACTAGGGTTCCTCTCATTCACTCTCTCATGCTCTCCAAATCTAAGCAAGACATAGGTGGCCACACTCTCTCTCTCAGCTCACGGCTGGTCACAAATCCGGCCGGACAACCTCGACCGGGGTAGGGTGTAGGTGCATCGTTCACACTGTCATCGGCGGCGAGTGAGGAGACCAACGGCTGGCCACACGCCCCCGATCGGCGGCTGTGTCATTCTCTCCGAGAGAGCGCCGGCTCCGGAGGGCCTCCGACTTCCTTCTTCCTCCCTGCGTTATTGTGGCCAAGATGCAGCCTCCCGACGCCGTCTTTGCCACATGCCGACGACCCTCAGGTATATATTCCTTCGAAACCTGCCTTGCTCTACTACCCTAGCTCCCCACTTGGCTTCGTGTGGATCTTTTTCTACTTCCGTCCGCTGTTCCAAAGCCACCTAGACTTTTACTATTATTAGAGGTGAAGCTAGTTCATACAATCGACTCTAAGAGTTGGTTCAAACAGAGAAGAAAGTGGGAAAGCTGTAGCATGAATCTAGGACTTGGTTCTAAGAGGAAACGGGGGAAAGTACTCCCTCCGTACGGAAATACTTGTCATCAAAATGAATAAAAGAGGATGTATCTAGATGTATCTTAGTTCTAAATACATCCTTTTTGTCTATTTTGATGACCAGTATTTTTGGACGGAGAGAGTAGTAGATACTGGCTACCCAACCGGTCTCTTGGTTGAAAAGACGAAGAAAGCATGGCGGATGGCAAAGGGTGGGGGAAGTGGACCTATCTCTTGGTTGAAAAAGGAAAGAAAGTGACGGGTGTTGGGGGATAATGCAAATAAGAATGAGCAGGTCTAGATTTCAAGTGCTCACATAGGAAAATGTCGCCGAGGAGATAAAAATGGGACAAATGCAGACATGATGCCTGAGTGTTTGCCGCTCTCGACAACCACATCTGCCTCACCACTTTATGCCTCTGTTGTCCCTATGCCCATATCGTTACCGTTAATGTAAAATCACATGAAGCATTAAGCAATGCCACCTAATGTCACTATAAGTAATGGTCTAGTGCCATCGATAAATTGAAGCAATGCGACCACCATTTTATGAAGTGCTTCCGTCTTTCTTTATTTCCCATGAACTGTGTTTTTGCAGTTACGCTTAAATCTCATACCGCTAACATTGCTTCATCCCAGTGGAACTGCACAAATTTGATTGCACATTTACTGACCATGTGCTACTCTCATGACAATAATACTAATGCTATTGTTCTGCATGTTAACCTAGTGGAAGTGTTGATGTGATGTGATGCTACTTACTTAAGGACACTTTCATACTGTCAATCTAGTGCCAACTAAAACACAATAGATGCTGCTGTTAATCATACGCCACTGCAAATATATGTCACTATTTAAATAACCGTATTTCGTATTTGCGCAAACAGGGATGTCTGTCTCCATATCGTTTCGGGATGTCTGTCTCCGTATCATTTCCATCTGTGCAATCAAAAGCACACACCTCAGTTTTAGTAGAACTGCGCAAAATGAGATGGCTATCCTGTTGGGGAACGTAGTATTTTCAAAATTTTCCTACGATCACGCAAGATCTATCTACCAGATGCATAGCAACGAGAGGGGAGAGTGTGTCTAGGTACCCTCGTAGACCGAAAGCGGAAGCGTCTAGTGACGCGGTTGATATAGTCGAACTTCTTCGCGATCCAACCGATCAAGTACCGAACGTACGGCACCTCCGCGTTTAGCACGCGTTCAGCTTGATGACGTCCCACGAGCACTTGATCCAGTTGAGCTTCACGGGAGAGTTTCGTCAGCACGACGGCGTGGTGATGGATATGATGAAGTTACCGTCGTAGGGCTTCGCCTAAGCGTTGCAACGATATGACCGAGGTGTGTTACTGTGGAGGAGGGCACCGCACACGGTTGGGAGAGATCAACTGATCAACTTGTGAGTTTATGGGGTGCCTCTACCCCCGTATATAAAGGAGTGGAGGAGAGGGAGGGCCGGCCCTCTCTATGGCGCGCCCTAGGGGAGTCCTACTCTCACCGGGAGTAGGATTCCCCCTTTCCTAGTAGAACTAGGAGCCCTTCCAAGTAGTAGGAGTAGGAGAGAAGGAAAGGGAAAGAGAAGAGAAGGAAGGAGGGGGCGTGGCCCTTCTCCCTAGTCCAATTCGGACCAAGCCATGGGAGGGGCGCAGCCTCCTCTCTCCCTTTCCCCTAAAGCCCAATAAGGCCCATATACTCCCCGGCGAATTCCCGTAACTCTCCGGTACTCCGAAAAATACCTGAATCACTCGGAACCTTTTCGATGTCCAAATATAGTCATCCAATATATCGATCTTTACGTCTCGACCATTTCGAGACTCCTCGTCATGTCCCTGATCTCATCCGGGACACCGAACTACCTTCGGTACATCAAAACACATAAACTCATAATACCGATCGTCATCAAACGTTAAGCGTGCGGACCCTACGGGTTCGAGAACTATGTAGACATGACCGAGACTCATCTCCGGTCAATAACCAATAGCGGAACATGGATGCTCATATTGGCTCCTACATATTCTACGAAGATCTTTATCGGTCAAACCGCATAACAACATACGTTGTTCCTTTTGTCATCGGTATGTTACTTGTCTGAGATTCGGTCGTCGGTATCACCATACCTAGTTAATCTCGTTACCGGCAAGTCTCTTTACTCGTTCCGTAATACATCATCTCGTGACTAAATGATTAGTCATTTGCTTGCAAGGCTTATTATGATGTGTATTACCGAGAGGGCCCAGAGATACCTCTCCGACACTCGGAGTGAAAAATCCTATTCTTGATCTATGCCAACACCATGAATACCTTCGGAGAAACCTGTAGAGCATCTTTATAATCACCCAGTTACGTTGTGACGTTTGATAGCACACAAGGTGTTCCTCCGGTATTCGGGAGTTGCATAATCTCATAGTCAAAGGAACATGTATAAGTCATGAAGAAAGCAATAGCAGTAAAACTAAACGACCATAGTGCTAAGCTAACGGATGGGTCTTGTCCATCACATCATTCTCATAATGACGTGATCCCGTTGATCAAATGACAACTCATGTCTATGGCTAGGAAACATAACCATCTTTGATCAATGAGCTAGTCTAGTAGAGGCATACTAGGGACATACTGTTTTGTCTATGTATTCACACATGTACTAAGTTTTCGGTTAATACAATTCTAGCATGAATAATAAACATTTATCATGATATAAGGAAATAAATAATAACTTTATTATTGCCTCTAGGGCATATTTCCTTCAGTCTCCCACTTGCACTAGAGTCAATAATCTAGTTCACATCTCCATGTGATTTAATACCGATAGTTCAAATCGTTATGTGAATAACACCCATAGTTCACATCGCCATGTGACCAATACCCAAAGGGTATACTGGAGTCAATAATCTAGTTCACATCGCTATGTGATTAACACCCAAGAGTAGTAAGGTGTGATCATGTTTTGCTTGTGAGAGAAGTTTAGTCGACGGGTCTGACACATTCAGATCCGTATGTATTTCGCAAATTTCTATGTCTACAATGCTCTGCATGGAGCTACTCTAGCTAATTGCTCCCACTTCCAATATGCATCCAGATTGATACTTAGAGTCATCTGGATTAGTGTAAAGCTTGCATCGGTGTAAATCTTTATGACGAACTCTTTATCACCTCCATAATCGAGAAAACATTTCCTTAGTTATCCAGTAACTAAGGATAATTTTGACCGCTGTCCAGTGATCTACTCCTGGATCACTTTTGTACCTCCTTGCCAGACTCATGGTAAGGTACACAACAGGTTTGGTACACAACATGGCATACTTTATAGAACCTATATGGCTGAGGCATAGGGAATGACTTTCATTCTTTCTCTATCTTCTGTCGAGGTCGGGCTTTGAGTCATACTCAACTTCATACCTTACAACTCAGGCAAGAACTCCTTCTCTGACTGATCCATTTTGAACTACTTCAAAAACTTGTCAAGGTATGTACTCATTGAAAAAACTTATCAAGCGTCTTGATCTATCTATAGATCGTGATGCTCAATATGTAAGCAGCTTCATCGAGGTCTTTCTTTGAAAAACTCCTTTCAAACACTCCTTCATGCTTTCCAGAAAAATCTACATCATTTCCGATCGACAATATGTCATTCACATATACTTATCAGAAAGGCTGTAGTGCTCCCACTCACTTTCTTGTAAATACAGCCTTCACCGTAAGTCTGTATAAAACTATATGCTTTGATAAACTTATCAAAGTGTATATTCCAACTCCGAGATGCTTGCACCAGTCCATAGATGGCTCGCTGGAGCTTGCACAATTTGCTAGCACCTTTAGGATTGACAAAACCTTCTGGTTGCATCATATACAACTCTTCTTTAATAAATCCATTAAAGAACGCAGTTTCGTTATCCATTTGCCAAATTTCATAAAATGTGGCAATTGCTAACATGATTCGGACAGACTTAAGCATCGCTACGGGTGAGAAAATCTCATCGTAGTCAACACCTTGAACATGTCGAAAACCTTTCGCAACAAGTCGAGCTTTGTAGACAGTAACATTAGCATCGGCGTCAGTCTTCCTCTTAAAGATCCATTTATTTTCAATGGCTTGCCGATCATCGGGCAAGTCAACCAAAGTCCATACTTTGTTCTCATACATGGATCCCATCTCAGATTTCATGGCATCAAGCCATTTTGCGGAATTTGGGCTCATCAACGCTTCCTCATAGTTCGTAGGTTCATCATGGTCTAGTAACATGACTTCCAGAATAGGGTTACCATACCACTCTGGTGCAAACGTACTCTGGTTGACCTACGAGATTCAATAGTAACTTGATCTGAAGTTTCATGATCATCATCATTAGCTTCCTCACTAATTGGTGTAGGAATCACTAGAACTAGTTTCTGTGATGTACTACTATCCAATTCGGGAGAAGGTACAATTACCTCATCAAGTACCACTTTCCTCCCACTCACTTCTTTCGAGAGAAACTCCTTCTCTAGAAAGGATCCATTCTTAGCAACGAATATCTTGCCTTCGGATCTGTGATAGAAGGTGTACCCAACAGTTTCCTTTGGGTATCCTATGAAGACACATTTCTCCGACTTGGGTTCGAGCTTGTCAGGTTGAAGTTTTTTCACATAAGCATCGCAGCCCCAAACTTTAAGAAACGACAACTTTGGTTTCTTGCCAAACCACAGTTCATAAGGCATCGTCTCAACGGATTTAGATGGTGCCCTATTTAACGTGAATGCAACTGTCTTTAATGCATAACCCAAAACTATAGTGGTAAATCGTTAAGAGACATCATAGATCGCACCATATCTAATAAAGTACGGTTACGACGTTCGGACACACCATTACGTTGTGGTGTTCCGGGTGGCGTGAGTTATGAAACTATTCCACATTGTTTCAAATGAAGACCAAACTTGTAACTCAAATATTCACCTCCACGATCAGATCGTAGAAACTTTATTTTCTTGTTATGATGATTCTCTACTTCACTCTGAAATTCTTTGAACTTTTCAAATGTTTCAGACTTGTGCTTCATCAAGTAGATATACCCATATCTGCTCAAATCATCAGTGAAGGTCAGAAAATAACGATACTCGCCACGAGCTTCAACACTCATCGGTCCACATACATCAGTATGTATGATTTCCAACAAATATGTTGCTCGCTCCATTGTTCTGGAGAACGGAGTTTTAGTCATCTTGCCCATGAGGCATGGTTCGCAAGCACCAAGTGATTCCAAAAGTCCATCACTATGGACTTTCTTCATGCGCTTTAAACCAATATGACCTAAAAGGCAGTGCCACAAATAAGTTGCACTATCATTATTAACCTTGCATCTTTTGGCTTCAATATTATGAATATGTGTATCACTACGATCGAGATCCAACAAACTATTTTCATTGGGTGTATGACCATCGAAGGCTTTATTCATGTAAACAGAATAACAATTATTCTATGACTTTAAATGAATAACCGTATTGCAACAAACATGATCAAATCATATTCATGCTTAACGCAAATGCCAAATGACATTTATTTAGGTTCTACACTAATCCCGAGAGTATAGGGAGTGTGCGATGATGATCATATCAATCTTGGAGCCACTTCCAACACACATCGTCACTTCACCTTTAACTAGTCTCTGTTCATTCTGTAACTCTTGTTTCGAGTTACTAATTTTAGCAACTGAACTGGTATCAAATACCCAGGGGTTGCTATGAACACTAGTAAAGTACACATCAATAATCTGTATATCAAATATACCTTTGTTCACTTTGCCATCCTTCTTATCCACAAAGTATCTAGGGCAGTTCCACGTCAAGTGACCATTTCCTTTGAAGTAGAAGCACTTAGTTTTAGTCTTGAGTTTAGCTTTGGGTTTCTTCACGGGAGTGACAACTTTCTTGTCATTCTTCTTGAAGTTCCCCTTCTATCCCTTTGCCCTTTACTTGAAACAAGTGGCTTGTTAACCATCAACACTTGATGCTCTTTCTTGATTTCTACCTTCGCCGATTTCAGTATCGCGAACAGCTCGGGAATTACTTTTGTCATCCCTTGCATATTATAGTTCATCACGAAGTTCTACTAACTTGGTGATAGTGTCTAGAGAACTTTTGTCAATTACTATCTTATCTGGAAGATTAACTCCCACTTGATTCAAGCAATTGTAGTACCCAGACAATCTGAGCACATGCTCACTGGTTAAGCTATTCTTCTCCATCTTGTAGGCAATGTACTGTCAGAGGTCTTATATGACACGGGCATGAGTATGAAATACTAATTTCAACTCTTGGAACATCTCATATGCTCCGTGGCATTCAAAACATTTTTGAAGTCCCGGTTATAAGCCGTAAAGCATGGCGCACTAAACTATCAAGTAGTCATCATACCGAGCTTGTCAAACGTTCATAACGTCTGTATCTGCTCCTGCAATAGGTTCGTCACCTAGCGATGCATCAAGGACATAATACTTCGGTGCAGCAATGAGGATAATCCTCATATCACGGACCTAGTCCGCATCATTGCTACTAACATCTTTCAACTTATATTTCACTAAGAACATATAAAATAAACGGGGAGCTATATCGCGAGCTATTGATCTACAACACAGATATGCTAATACTACCAGGACTAAGTTCATGATAAATTAAAGTTCAATTAATCATATTACTTGAAGAACTCCCACTTAGATAGACATCCCTCTGGTCATCTAAATGATCACGCGATCCAAATCAACTAAACCATGTCCGATCATCATGTGAGATGGAGTAGTTTTCAATGGTGAACGTCTTATGTTGATCATATCTACTATATGATTCACGCTCGACCTTTCGGTCTCCAGTGTTCTGAGGCCATATCTGCATATGCTAGGCTCGTCAAGTTTAACCCGAGTATTCTGCGTGTGCAAAACTGGCTTACACCCGTTGTATTTGAACGTAGAGCTTATCACACCCGATCATCACGTGGTGTCTCGGCACGACGAACTTTCGCAATGGTGCATACTCAGGGAGAACACTTATACCTTGAAATTTTGTAAGGGATCATCTTATAATTCTACCGTCGTACTAAGCAAAATAAGAAGCATAATAAGATAAACATCACGTGCAATCAAAATATGTGACATGATATGGCCATCATCATCTTGTGCTTTTGATCTCCATCTCCAAAGCACCGTCATGATCACCTTCGTCGCCGGCGCGACACCTTGATCTTCATTGTAGCATCGTTGTCGTCTCGCCAACTATTGCTTCTACGACTATCGCTACCGCTTAGTGATAAAGTAAAGCAATTACATGGCGATTGCATTTCATACAATAAAGCGACAACCATATGGCTCCTGCCAGTTGCCGATAACTTTACAAAACATGATCATCTCATACAAAACCGTATAACTCATCATGTCTTGACCATATCACATCACAACATGCCCTGCAAAAACAAGTTAGACATCATCTACTTTGTTGTTGCAAGTTTTACGTGGCTGCTACGGGCTTAGCAAGAACCGTCTTTACCTACGCATACAAAAACCACAACGATGTTTCGTCAAGTATGTGTTGTTTTAACCTTCACAAGGACCGGGCATAGTCACACTTGATTCAGCTAAAGTGAGAGATACAGACACCCGCCAGTCACCTTTAAGCAACGAGTGCAAATAACGGTGAAACCAGTCTCGTGTAAGCGTACGCGTAATGTCGGTCCGGGCCGCTTCATCTCACAATACCGCCGAAGTAAAGTATGACATGTTGGTAAGAAGTATGACTAGTATCGTCCACAACTCACTTGTGTTCTACTCGTGCATATCATCTACGCATAGACCTGGCTCATGATGCCACTGTTGGGGAACGTAGTATTTTCAAAATTTTCCTACGATCATGCAAGATCTATCTACCAGATGCATAGCAACGAGAGGGGAGAGTGTGTCTACGTACCCTCGTATACCGGAAGCGGAAGCGTCTAGTGACGCGGTTGATATAGTCGAACTTCTTCGCGATCCAACCGATCAAGTACCGAACGTACGGCACCTTCGCGTTCAGCACACGTTCAGCTTGATGACGTCCCATGAGCTCTTGATCCAGTTGAGCTTCACGGGAGAGTTTCGTTAGCACGATGACGTGGTGACGGATATGATGAAGTTACCGTCGCAGGGCTTCGCCTAAGCGCTCCAACGATATGACCAAGGTGTGTTACCCTAGGGGAGTCCTACTCTCACCGGGAGTAGGATTCCCCCTTTCCTAGTAGAACTAGGAGCCCTTCCAAGTAGTGGGAGTAGGAGAGAAGGAAAGCGAAAGAGAAGACAAGGAAGCAGGGGGCACAGCCCTTCTCCCTAGTCCAATTCGGACCAAGCCATGGGAGGGGCGTAGCCTCCTCTCTCCCTTTCCCCTAAAGCCCAATAAGGCCCATATACTCCCCGGCGAATTCCCGTAACTCTCCGGTACTCCGAAAAATACCCGAATCACTCGGAACCTTTTCGATGTCCGAATATAGTCGTCCAATATATCGATCTTTACGTCTCGACCATTTCGAGACTCCTCGTCATGTCCCCGATCTCATCCGGGACTCCGAACTACCTTCGGTGCATCAAAACACATAAAATCATAATACTGATCGTCATCAAACGTTAAGCGTGCGGACCCTATGGGTTCGAGAACTATGTAGACATGACCGAGACTCATCTCTGGTCAATAACCAATAGCGGAACCTGGATGCTCATATTGGCTCCTACATATTCTACGAAGATCTTTATCGGTCAAACCGCATAACAACATACGTTGTTCCTTTTGTCATCGGTATGTTACTTGTCCGAGATTCGATCGTCGGTATCACCCTACCTAGTTAATATCGTTACCGGCAAGTCTCTTTACTCGTTCCGTAATACATCATCTCATGACTAAATCATTAGTCATTTGCTTGCAAGGCTTATTATGATGTGTATTACCGAGAGGGCCCAGAGATACCTCTCCGACACTCGGAGTGACAAATCCTATTCTTGATCTATGCCAACACCACGAACACCTTTGGAGACACCTGTAGAGCATCTTTATAATCACCTAGTTACGTTGTGACGCTTGATAGCACACAAGGTGTTCCTCCGGTATTCGGGAGTTGCATAATCTCATAGTCATAGGAACATGTATAAGTCATGAAGAAAGCAATAGCAGTAAAACTAAACGATCATAGTTCTAAGCTAACGGATGGGTCTTGTCCATCACATCATTCTCCTAATGATGTGATCCCATTGATCAAATGGCAAGTCATGTCTATGGCTAGGAAACATAACCATCTTTAATCAATGAGCTAGTCTAGTTGAGGCATACTAGGGACATACTGTTTTGTCTATGTATTCACACATGTACTAAGTTTCTGGTTAATACAATTCTAGCATGAATAATAAACATTTATCATGATATAAGGAAATAAATAATAACTTTAATATTGCCTCTAGGGCATATTTCCTTCATATCCCTCGTTGTCGTCCTCTAACCACTCGTCTTCCACGTATTCCTACATTGGTAGTTACTAGGTAGAATGACCAACGCAATATAAAAGAAGTTGATTCGTACTTTTTACTTCCTGATTGCAGTGTAGGGACGAGCGAAAACAACTGCATCCTAGTCTGGAATGCACTTTCTACCAATTCATCCATGGACCGAGGACTAGCTGGCACGGCTGCACGACGGTTTTTTGGACAGGTGCGCGGACAGGAGGCATTGTGGTCTGCTTATTTCTGCAAATAGCGGTGCTTAAATTTAGTGGAATGCACAAGAATTTTAGCTGGTCAGTACACTACATGGTTTAGTTCAGCATTCCAGCTAAGAACACAATAATAATTGGTTATTCTGGAATGAGAGAACCTAACCCTGGATGGTGGCAACAAGAAAAAACCAGAGTGAACTCCAAGAAATTTAAGCCTGTCGGGAGGCCCTTTGCTCAGAGAAGCCTTGCCTGTTTTTTCCTGATTTGTAAACCTTCTCACAACTTTGTCTTTTGCTGTGAACTTGTATATGTTTGTTATGTTCTATGAATCATTGAGATGTATAAAATTGCTTAACTTATGCCTTTCAAGTTTTTTATGAAGCCGAGTTTAATGTGAGTGTTCCACATGAACGCTGGACTAGCGTGTGAACGTTTGGAATTTACATTGTGCCCTCAGTTAACTGCATGAACAACTGAAAAAAGATACATAGTTGCTTATATGTCAGATAGCAGATTGTTGATTGTTAGCTGGTCGATAACCTAGTGTTGAAGCGAGCTGAGCCAATGTGTCGTGTTTTGCACAACTGCTTACAAGTGGGGTAGCACCAACAGTGTTTACAAGTACTTATGTATACGTCAGCGCACAGTTCTCAAACGAGTACTCTATTTCATCAAAACACACACTGCTCGTATGATAAAACTAGTGAGGATGCATCTGTTTCGGCAACAATTACGATGATTCACGGGCACACTAAAGTAGTAGCCGTTCCCATAGACGGATTCAACAGACTAGCCGCAGAGGGCTCGATAACATGCAACGTTCGGATAATTAAACAGAATCCAAACTACTATTAAACACTAGCTGGGGCAAGTATTTCATGCCTCGATCTAATTTGGGCTGGACACAAGACAGACCTTGCCATGAACATCATCGAGGACATCCGGCAGTAGCTCACTCTTGTTAACCTTCATGAAGACAACCTTGTGGCCTTGCCACTCATAAACTTGTTTGTGGAGGCATGCCACGTCATCTTCCTGCGTAAGCTTGACAAGAATAGTATGCCTCACAAATGAAGGAGTAGCTTTGAACTTCTTGTGCTTCTGTACACCCTGGACAACAGGCGTGACAACAGTGAGCCTAGAATACAACTCTTCATTGATATAAGTGCAAATGGCTTCGAGGATCCAATAGCCTAAAAACTCTGGTTTCCCAGTGCGTATATTCAGGTCATCCGCCTCATAGCGAGTGACATGTACAACCACACAATCCTTGTCTGCATCATGGCTCTAATTGAAACAGAAACAAATTCTGAATTACTTTCCAGTATAAGAAACACAAGTTATTTAAACCACTATGTATAGCATGGCATCGAAGCTAATAAAATTTGCATTATTCATCACCACATACTTAGATGAAAAACCACAATCGAGATCGGCAAAGAAAAAAATCACCTTGGGCAACTCAGCGGGGGGCGCATCCTCGAAGGGAGAAAACTGCTCCTGCAGTGCCACGGGGGCTGTAACCTCAAACGGGGTGTTGACAATCTCAGTAGTGCCCGTGAGCGTATCTGGGGTCGGCTCGGTGGCTGCCTCCATCTTCTTGGAGCTCTCTGTCTCGTGGGGATCAGCCTCCCGCGTCTGCTCCAATATTGGCAGATCTTTGTCTGGTTCTCCATGATCCATCATGAAACTGATGAATACTAGGAGACCACTGAAAGGAAAACACAATCGCAATGACAATGAAACAAAAAAGAGAGTGAGGATCGGTTACTGCTTTGCAAAAGTTCTTTTTTTTCTAAACGAAAATATACCAACATCACGGATCCGCTTACCTTCCCTTCGTTGGGAGAGAAGAACAGTGGCGGATGCGAGTGTTGCCTTTCTTGAAGACGGTGAGGGAGAAGGGGATTCAGCAAAGAGTGAAATGATGGTTGCTTTGTCCGTCAAACTTAGACTGCGGGGAGGTGGGCTTTGTGATACGACGGCTCGTTATTGTCGTGCTATGACCGGGGTGACTCTCCGTCTGGATGCTGCCTTCTAATTTGGTGGATGCCATTTGGGCCCGCGCGCTGCATGGCCCGCATGTCGGTGAACAAAAGTATAACGGTATTCAGTAGAGGGAGATGTTTCGATGACCTAGGAGGAGCCAGAAGCGGTATTGTATCCACTGTACTAGTAGTAATTGTTTTTCTGGGTAGCTGTAGAGTGTCTCCACTGTACTAGTAGTAATTGTTTCTCTGGGCCCAAGACAAAACAGCCCATCCACCCTAGTAAATAGTAACAACTGGGCCGTGCGGGGGTTGTGGCCCGTCTAGCCAGGGTTTTATTTATGTTTACCACATCATGAGCCCATTTGTGTTTTTTCGTGCTAAAAATGGCTAGCCCGGTTCAATTTGTTTTTAAGAAATACCCAAAAGAGGCCTACTTGCTTTATCAGCCCTACTGGGCTGGAAATCTTTCAAGACGAGGAGAGTTTCATTCGGTTTGCCTAGAAATGGGCTGTACATTTTTAAAACACATCAAACCGGGAATTAGTTTCAATTTTTTTCGTTACAAGATTTTAAATTCCATTGATTTTTATGCGTGGACAATTATTTAGATTTTATATTTATATAAATTATTTTTCAAAATAGTTTGAATGTGAATCGATATTTCCGGATTAAAAACAGTTGACCGCACCAAAATATGCAAAACATTCTTATACTTTTTAATCGTGGGCACAATATGGGGTGTAATGCTAACAAAAAGAAGATGGGCTCCCAAAAAATTCTTAAGAATTAGCAAATGGGTTGTACAATATTAGAAATAATGCACACGAGAGCAGTGACTGTTGGATGTCCATCCAATGACTGTCGTGCTTCTTCAATCTCTGCTTTTCCTGCTCTAGTCGCTCAAACAAGCACCGGCGAGACTGCCTGCTCCCTCCTCCCACGGCCGGCTATGCTACCGTGCAGGCCTCACCGCCCCATCGTACTCCCATCGCTGGCCTAGCCATCCCTCTACTCACCCACACCTGCTGTTATTCTCTGGGGATGGCAGACAAACCAGTAAACCCTCGTACTCCTCCGCGTGGGAAATAACTGTCGAGTCTTCCCTAGTTCTGTGTCGTTCCCTTCCTAGGCCTCGTCGTCGTCCACCGCCCTGGTGCTCTCGGCGCGGCCTGGTCAACATGGTCAATGAATGACATCCATCGGAAGTGGACTGTACGTGGAGAGGCTGACAGTTGGGTCCACGGCCGCACGCAAGGAAATGCCTCCTTATTACGTGCAAAATAATGATTCCTCCACCTCACAGCTAGGACCCATGAGAAGGGCTTTTGTATTTCGCAAAAAAAAAGGTTCCCCTCGTTGACAGGTCGGACTCACCAGCTATATCTTCGCACGCAAGGAAGTGCCTCCTTATGACGCACAAAAAATGAATACCCTCCTACTAGCTGGGACCCACCATAGTGGGTGGCTGACTTGTGGGCCTACTAAGTTGACGGGGACACAGGGCTTTGTCAAGTTAGTCAATATGAACGATTCTAGCTCCAGTGACCGTACGATGTCCATCCAACGGCCATAGTGCTTCTTCAACCTCTGGTCTTCTTGCTCCAGCCGCACAAAGCAGCACCAGTCGTGTCGCCTGGTCCTGCCTCCCATGGCCGACTGTGCTGCCACGGAGGCCTCACCGCCCCCATACTACTCCCACCGCTGGGCAGGACATCCCTCCACTCACCCACACCCCCTGTTATTCTGCGGCGACGGCAGCCTCACACCGCAGCCGAACCAGTGAACCCTCGTACTCCTCTCCGCGTGGGCATCCGCTGCCACGTCTTCCCCGGCTCCACGTCGTCCCCTTCCTAGGCCTCGTCATCGTCCACCGCCTTGGTGCTCTCGGCACGGCGTGGTCAATGTGGTCAACGACTGACTTCCATCGGAAGAGTACTGTACGTGGAGAGGCTGACAGCTGGGTCCATGGCCACAGCCCAGTTTTTTGTGATTTGCCAAGTAAGTCGCTTTGTCACGCATGTTGGGCTGCAAATCTTTCAAGACGAGGAAATGGCCTATCGGTAATGAGAAATGGGTTGTACATTTTTAAAACACATCAAACCGGCAATTAGTTTCAAATTTCTTTTTTTCATTTCGAGATTTTAAATTGCATTGATTTTTATGAGTGGACAATTTGTTGGATTTTATATTGATATACATTTATTTTTAAAATCAGTTTGAATGTGACTCAAAATTTGGGATTAAAAACACTTCGGACCGCACCGAAATATGCAAAATTTCGTATAATTTTTTAACCGTGGCTACAATATGGGCTGTAATGCTAACAAAAAGAATATGGGCTCCAAAAAAACCTTAAGAATTAGCAAATGGGTTGTAAATTATTAGAAATAATGGCAGATGGGATGTATGCTGTTTTCCACAGATTTGAAGCTTTCCTAAAAAAAGGTTGACGCACAAGCAGTGACTGTTGGATGTCCATCCAACGGCCGTCGTGCTTCTTCAATCTCTGCTCTTCCTGCTCCAGCCGCTCAAACAAGCGCCGGCGGGACTGCCTGCTCTATCCTCCCCGCGGCCGGCTGTGCTGCCGCGCAGGCCTCACCACCCCTCTGTACTGCCACCGTTGGCCTAGCCATCCCTCTACTCACCCACACCTGTTGTTTTTCTCCGAGGATGGCAGACGAACCAGTAAACCCTCGTACTCCTCCGCGTGGGAAACAACTGCCGAGTCTTCCCTGGCTCCGTGTCGTTCCCTTCCTATGCCTCGCCGTCGTCCATCGCCCTGGTGCTCTCGGCGCAGCCTGGTCAATGTGGTCAATGAATGACATCCATCGGAAGTGGACTGTACATGGAGAGGCTGACAGCTGGGTCCACGGCCGCACGCAAGGAAATGCCTCCTTATTACGTGCAAAATAATGATTCCTCTACCTGACAACTAGGACCCATGGGAAGGGCTTCTGTATTTCGCGAAAAAAAAACGCCCCTCCCGCTGACAGGTCGGACCCACCAGCTAATCTTCGCACACAAGTGCCTCCTTATGACGCACACAAAAATGAATACCCCCTGCTAGCTGGGACCCACCATAGTGGGTGGTTGACTTGTGGGCCTACTAACTTGATGGGGACAGAGGGCTTTGTCAAGTTAGTCAATATGGACGATTCTAGCTCAAGTGACCGTACGATGTCCATCCAATGGACATAGTGCTTCTTCAACCTCTGGTCTTCTTGCTCCAGCCACCCAAAGCAGCACCGGTCGTGCCGCCTGCTCCTGCCTCCCGTGGCTGGCTGTGCTGCCGCGGAGGCCTCACCGCCCCCATACTACTCCCACCACTGGCCAAGCCACCCCTCCACTCACCCACACCCCATGTTATTCTGCGGTGACGGCAGCCTCACACCGCAGCAGAACCAATGAACCCTCGTACTCCTCTCCGTGTGGGCATCCACTGCCGCGTCTTCCCCGGCTCTGCGTCGTCCCCTTCCTAGGCCTCGACATCGTCCATCGCCTTGGTGCTCTCGGCGCGGCGTGGTCAATGTGGTCAACGACCGACTTCCACCGGAAGAGTACTGTACGTGGAGAGGCTGACAGCTGGATCCACGGCCGCAGCTGGGTCCATGGCCACAGCCCAGATTGTCCATGCATAAAAATCAATGCAATTTAAAATCAGTTTGAATGTGACTCAAAATTTCAGGATTAAAAACAGTTCGGACCGCACCGAAATATGCAAAATTTCGTATAATTTTTTAACCGTGGCCACAATTTGGGCTGTAATGCTAACAAAAAGAATATGGGCTCCAAAAAAACCTTAAGAATTAGCAAATGGGCTGTAAATTATTAGAAATAATAGCAGATGGGATGTATGATGTTTTCCACATATTTGAGGCTTTCCTAAAAAAAAGGTTGACGCACAAGCAGTGACTGTTGGATGTCCATCCAACGGCCGTCGTGCTTCTTCAATCTCTGCTCTTCCTGCTCCAGCCGCTCAAACAAGCGTCGGCGGGACTGCCTGCTCTCTCCTCCCCGCGGCCGGCTGTGCTGCTGCGCAGGACTTACCGCCCCACCGTACTCCCATCGTTGGCCTAGCCATCCCTCTACTCACCCACACCTGTTGTTATTCTCTGGCGACGGCAGACGAACCAGTAAACCCTCGTACAGTTGTACTCCCCTCCGCGTGGGTAACAACTGCCGAGTCTTCCCTGCCTTCGAGTCGTTCCTTTCCTAGGCCTCGCCGTCGTCCACCGCTCCGTTGCTCTCGGCACGGCCTTGTCAATGTGGTCAACGACCGACATGCATCTGAAGTGGACTGTATGTGGAGAAGCTAACAGCTGGGTCCACGGTCGCACGCAAGGAAATGCCTCCTTATTACGTGCAAAATAATGATTCCTCCACCTGACATCTGGGACCCACTGAAAGGGCCTCTGTATTTCGCGAAAAAATGTTACCGCCGCTGACAGCTCGGACCCACCAGCTCTATATTCGCACGCAAGGAAGTGCCTCCTTATTACGCACAAAAAAAATGAATACTCCCCCTGTTAGCTGGGACCCAGTATAGCGGCAGGCTGATTTGTGGGCCTACGAAGTTGACGGGGACGGAGGGCTTTGTCAACTTAGTCAATATCCACGATTCTAGCTGAAGTGACCATACGATGTCCATCCAACGGTCGTAGTGCTTCTTCAACCTCTCGTCTTTTTGCTCCAGCCGCCCAAACCAGCGACGGTCGTGCCTTGTGCTCCTGCCTCCCGTGGCCAGCTGTGCTGCCACGGAGGCCTCACTGTCCCCTACTACTCCCACCACTGGCCAGGCCATCCCTTCACTCACCCACACCCCCTGTTATTCTGCGGCGACAGGAGCCTCACACCGCAGCCGAACCAGTGAACCCTTGTACTCCTCTCCACGCGGGCTTCCACTGCCGCGTCTTCTCCGGCTCAGCGTCGTCCCCTTCCTAGGCCTCGCCGTCGTCCACCGCCCTGGTGCTCTCGGCGCGACGTGGTCAATGTGGTCAAGGAACGGCTTTGCATTGAACGTGGACTATACGTGGAGAGGCTGATAGCTGGGTCCACGGCCGCATCAAGGAAGTGCCTCCTTATTACGCGCAAAATAATTATTCCTCCACCTAACAGCGGGGACCCACAAGATGGGCCACCGTATTTTGCGAAAAAATGTTTCCCCTGACTGATGGGACCCACCAACTACATCTTCGCACGCAAGGAAGTGCATCCGTGGAAAAAAACAATTCGCCCCCCTGACTGCTGGGACCCACCAGCTACATCTTCGCACGCAAGGAAGTGCCTGACAGTCGGGACCCACCTGGTCGAAGCATACGTAGCATTGTCATTCTAGTCACGAACGTGCACGTACATACTAGTCGATGTAGAGGCGCGTGCGTGTCGTAGTAGAGGCATGCACGTAGCATGTACACGTACGTACATCGGCCAAGGTGCAAGAAATAAAATATGACCACGTACGTACATACGGGTAGGGTCTCGAATGCCTACTCGCGCATACATACGGCCAGGACTCGTGTACATGGTTGGGTCGGAATGGAGAAACTACGTCATCATCGTGTTCATGGGGAGGCAACGGAATGCGTCGTTTTCATCGGGAGGCAACGGAACGTGTGGGAGCCAACCGGCTTGGACGGAACAGCCAATGGAAACGAGGCCTGACGTACCGTAGAACGGAGGAAACGGCCTTGTGTTCGACCGGCCACAGTCGAAACGGGCTCCTGTTCATTGGGAGGGGTCTGGTGTACCGCAAAACGGAGGAAACGGACCTCCTACGGTCGAAACGGGGGTCCTGTTGATCGGGAGGGGTGTGGCGTACCGCAAAACGAAGGAAACGGACTTGTGTTGGAGCGCTACGGTCGAAACGGGGGTCCTGTTCATCGGGAGGGGTGTGGCGTACCACAGAACGGGACTCCACAAGATACTGTTCATCTCCACCGTCGACCCACTCCACCCTCCACGGGCTACTGTTCATCCACCGTCGACCTCCTCCAGCCTCCACATGCGACTGTTCATCCACGGGCTCCTGGTCATCCAGCCTCCACCGTCTACTTATCAACCATCCCTCTCCACAGGCTCCTGTTCAACCACCCCTCCACGGGCTACTGTTCATCCAGCCCTCCACCGTCTACTGTTCATCCAGCCCCCACGGGGTGGTCCTCTTCGTCCTGCCCTCCACGGGGTCCTGTTCATCCAGCCCCAACCGACTCGATCGATCGGGGTCCTATTCATCCAGAGGCAACACCACGGGGTCTTGTTCATCCACCCCCACCGGGAACTATTAATCCAAACCCCCCTAGCAACGCTCACTGTTTACCCAGAGGCAGCATTGATCGGCTTCAGCTAGCAGCAGTAGCGAAGGAATTGCTCGATCGAGTTCAGTTAACAGCCATCGATCAATCACTCGGGTTCAGTAACGCGTAGCCTGCAGTGTAATCGCTCGGGTTCAGTTAGAGCCCAACGCCTTGATGGCTTCTCGCCCCTCGTTGGTTACCCCAAGTGGAAGGTTTGAGATGTAGCGTAGCGGCAAATTTCCCTTGGCAAAGATACCAAGGATCGGATCCCGTGAGACTCCGAGGGTCGACAAGAAGGTGTCAATGGCGCCAGAAACTTTTGCTTCACAGGACCTGCACACAAATACAAATAACTTTGCTCCCAACAAGTACAGAGAGGTTGTCAATCCCTCCGGCCTTGTCGTTTACAAAGGATCAAACGCAAGAGATAATAGTGATAGGTATGACTGCAACTAGGAAATAAGAACAGGAAGTAAATAGCGGGTGTGATCAGTGATGGTAATATGGACCGGGGCCCCATGATGTTCACTAGTGATGTCTCTCTCCCAAAAGACGATAAAACAGCTAAGCGAGGAAAACAAATTGCAGCTGGGCAATTGACAGGATTATGTGCGCAAACCAATGCTAACTATGCTGTAAAGAAAGGTAGAGGCTCAAAAGCATGGGCGGTACGCCAAGGCAAGTAGACCGAAATCCATCTGCATCTACTACTAATCATCCACCTTGAGATATCTATCCAGAACATCTCGCTGGTATTAAGTTGCGAGTCCCGCCCAAAGTGTAAACTCAAAGCAACAGACAACTGCATTAAAAGAACTTTGCGTAAAGTAAACAATCCTTGCACCCGCAAGTACAAGCACCGTTGTTTTCCCCCTTGTGGCAACAGCACATCCCCTAGACTCATGTTTCTGTCACTCAAGCTAGTCATCGAGGGGCATGAACCCACAATCAAGCATAACGTTCCCTCTTGGAGTTACTACCTACTACTCGGCCAAAGCAATAAACAGCAACGAAGAACATGCAAGAATTACTCAAGAAGATAAATATAAAAGAGGTGAATCAAATATATTACTCACACACAATCTGAACATAATCTCATAATCCATCGGATCCCAGCAAACTCAGCAGAGCAACAGCATAAAGATTACATATGTGCCTCGATCATGTAGGGCAGCTCACGAGGTCTAATCCATGAAGAACAAAGAGGGGAGGAGAACATCACATAGCTACTGGTCATGGACCCATGGTCCAAGGGAGACTACTCACAACTCATCCGGGAAGCGTCCATGGTGGTGGAGAAGCTCCCGGTGGTGGTTCTTCCCTCCGGCAGGGTGCCGGGAAGAGTTCTCCTGGTGCTCCCGATCTTGGAAGCGCGGCGGCGGCGGAACAGAGATGAGATCGTGAAAAAGGGTTCCGTCCTCGAGGGTTTCGGGACGCGAGCAATATATATGCAAAAGGGGGTCACCAGAGGCGGAGGTGGGGCCCCAGGCGCCCCCCTGGCGCGGCCAGGGGTGGGGCCGCGCCGGGTGGCCGCCTGGGCCACCCCAGGCTCCCCTCTGGCCCTGCTTTGGTTTTTCTGGAAGCTCCCGATACGCTGATTTTTCCTGTATTTTTCCCGGAATTTTTAGGGCACTTTTAATATGGGGGAAACCTGAAATAGAAAAATAGCAGAAAACAGGAACTGGCACTGTGGTGCACTGAGTTAATAGGTTAGTCCAAATATGATCAAAAGTGTATGGAAGTGGATAAATATCCTAGCAATATCACACAAAAGAGGCATGGAGCAAGCAGAAATTATAGATACGTTTTGGACGTATCAACATCCCCAAGCTTAATTCCTGCTCGTCCTCGAGTAGGTAAATGATAACAAGCATAATTTCTGTGGTGACATACTATCAACCATATAAGAACTTTTAAGTAAAGTAATCAAGGCACGTAATTCAATTCAAGTCATAACAAGTAAGAGTCTATATTAGCATTGTAACAAGTAACATAAGAACATAAAGGTGCAAGAGCTCTCGCTGTCCGTGACTCGAATGTCTCCAAATGGTGTTTGCGTGCAAGAAAGGGGATAGGGATATATGAGAGAGTAAAACATAGTTTTTGTATTGTTGAGAACTTAATCTACTAAAGTTTCACACTTGGTCTTCTTTGGAATCTTATCTTGACTCATCCCCAGGCCGTCAGCCAGGTACAAGTCAAAATGATCCACTCCCTTTCGATATTTTGAGCACTCGTGCAATGGATGAGCGTAAGCAAGAAAGTCGACACTTAGGATGGCAAAGAGAGAAAAATGATGAAGGGGGGAAGACAAAAAAGGTGTGAAAGGCTCACATCAATGAGGACAATCATAGGCGAGAGAAAGCCAAATGATAGATATGATGTGAGGAGTAGGGATTGCCATGCAATGGATGCACATATGAGCAAAGGTAAGCTCTCCAATGGAACTAGTGGGGGTGCATCCAACTTGCTTGCTCAAGAAGACCTAGAGCTCTTTTGAGGAGGCTCATCATTGGAATATACAAGCCAAGTTCTATAGTGTAAAGGTCCCCGCATAGCTATATGCATGAATGATAATCTCTATGGAGTACAAGGTATAAGATGGAGTACGAGTGTGGATCTCTCAAAAGAAATAGTAGTGTGCGCCCTTCTCTCTTTTTATTTCTTTTTCTCTTTTTTTTCTATTTTTTTATTTTTTGTGGCCTCAATGGCTCTTTCTATTTATCTCTCATTTGTCCTCTTTGGGATCTTTTGATTTTGTCCTCTTTGGGATCTTTTCCTCACTTTAGGGGCAACACTCTATGTATTACAAGAAGTATAGAAGATCTTTCACACTTTACAAAAGTACTCAACATAAAGAAAATGAAACTATCATGATGTATGCAAATGTATGCCTCTGCCAGTGTAGCAGGATATGCAATGATACTAGCGCGTCATGTAGAAATGATTAGGGCAAGGCCCAACTAGCATGCGGCTCATCGATCAAGCAAAAAGCATGTATGACATGAAGATCAAGTCATGAGAAGATGGATGTTGCATGGCAATGTATCTCGGAAAGGCTATGGAAATGCCTTAATAGGTAGGTATGGTGGCTGTTTTGAGGAAGGATATAATGAGGCTTATGATGACAGAGCGTATCGTGCCAAGGATTTGGATGCACCGGCGAAGTATGCGCCAACTCTCGAGGTGAGAAAGGGCAATGCACGGTACCGAAGAGGCTAGAAAAATATGGCTAGGTGGAAGTGTCAACTTTCGAATACTCCCATTAGTCCGAAATACTCATGTACTTATTATCGGTAACTCTCAATCTAATTAGGAGGTTCACAGAGAGACAAGTACCCCGAGGAGGTGTGTATGGGGGTTTGGTTACCCTTGCGCATCCTCGACCCATGGTACGTGAGTGTACACTAATATTCGATCCCTCCAAAGATTAGTGATCCATTTAGTAGCTAAAGTTCTCAACTATTTTGTAGGTTTTCAAAAATAAACACGGATTGCCCAAAATACGACATCTATCACTAATAGGCTAAAGCTCTTGACACCAAAAGTTCAGACATTACTCCTGGCAATACCTCAAAACCATTGCAAGTTACTACTAAAATTAAATAGCAACCTCAATTACCTACTTTAAGTTAAGACACACAACTCAGTGCAACAGACAAACTCTCTTAACAAGATAAACATGAAAACTCGAGAGAGTTCAGCAACCAACTAAACAAAAGCTCTTTAAAAAGAAAAGCATGAAAACTAAGAGCTAAACATGACAGCAGCTATGGAAAGACAAAGAACACACACAGCAAAGATAAGCATGAAAATCCTATGTTGTGTCCTAGGTTGAAGTGGAGCGTGTTTCTCTCCCACACAAAGAAAGCTGGGTTCTAAATCGTTATGAACAGCAAGCAAAGCTAAAGAAAACTAAAAAAAGAAACTAAGAGCAAGACGCTCCAAGCATAGCACATAACGCATGAAGTAATTAAAATATAGTGGAACGAAAGACGAACTGATAATTGTTGATGGAGAAGGGGATGCACGGGGGCATCCCCAAGCTTAGACGCTTGAGTCTTCTTGAATATTTCTTGGGGGTGCACGGGGGCATCCCCAAGCTTGAGCATTTAACCCTCCTGAATCTTTTTATCATCTTCCCTCGCACACTTGAAAACTCCCTTCATACATAACTCATCATAATCTGATTAGCGAGGTAAGTACCCACAATAAAATAACTTTTCCTTGCTGGAAATAAAGATAATCTTGAAGAGCTACTGTTTCTCAAGATTGCCAAAAGGTTTTTGCAAAGAAAAAGCAAGCTCAAGGTTTGCAAAACGAAGAAAAGGCAAAACAGGACAGAATCTGTGAAAAACAGACCAGCAGGTAGCAAATAGTTTTTTCGGGGCACTTCTGCAACTCCAATCAAAAAACTCAGAACAAACGCCCGAAAGCCAATTGTATAGAGCACGCTGTCAAAACAATTCAGATCAAAAAGATGATCTGGTGATTTTATACGAATTTTTCTGTCCAAGGACAGAATCTGTTTTCTGGACTGCACGTCACAACTTTTAAACTTTCTTGCAATCGGAGGCTAAACTTGGCACAAAGTTGAAAAGAAAAGATACAATGATGATGCTACTGTAGTAACAACCATCAAGACACAACAAAATCAAAATAAAACTTTATTCGTTGTGGGCTGCCTCCCAAAAGCGCTTTCTTTTATGCCTTTAAGCTAGGCATGATGCAAAAAGAGAGGATCAAGTTTTATCAAGAGTAAAAGAATAGCTAGCCCGTGTAACGAACTCAAAAGGTTACTTAATCTTCTTTCTAGGGAAGTGTTCCATTCCTTTCTTGAGAGGGAATTGGAATTTTATATTCCCCTCTTTCATGTCAATGATAGCACCAACGGTGTGAAGAAAAGGACGTCCCAAAATAATTGGACATGAAGGTTCACATTCAATATCCATAATAGTAAAATCAACGGGAACACAATTGTCATTGACAATGATAAGAACATCGTCGATCCTCCCCAAGGGTTTCTTTATGGAAGAATCAACAAGACGAACACCAAAAGAACAAGAATCAAAAGGTTTCAATTTAAGCATATCATATATTCTTTTGGGCATAATGGAGGTACTAGCTCCAACATCACATAAAGCATAGCAAGAGAAGTTATTCAACTTAATTTTAATCATAGGATCCCAACCATCTTCTAGCTTTCTAGGTATGGAGGCTTGTACCCTAAGCTTATCCTCCCTAGCTTTGATGATAGCATTAGTGATATGCTCCGTGAAGGCAAGGTTAAGTGTGCTAGTGTGGGGATCTCTAGACATCTTGTGAAGAAAATCAATAACTTCAGAAAGGGTGCAATTATCAAATCAAGGTCACTACTATCAAGTAAAGTGGTAGTGGTGTCCTTTAGGCTCACTTGTTTGGTAGCTTCTATGGTCATAGGAGTTTCTTCTACGGTTGAGGTCATAGCATCACCATTAATAGGTCCAATGGGACTAGGAGTGCATTGGGTGCTAAGAGTTTGGATATCCTCAACAACTTGGATAGTAGCAACAGTGTGGTGGGTAGGAAGGCTCTTAATTCTATCTTCTTCCTTCTTTTCTCTAGCCCATCTCTCTTTAAGTTTAGCCATCATCCTAATGTTTTCATTAATTTGCACTTGAATAGCATTCATAGGAGTGGTCTTCCTCTCCTCAAGAGGAGAAGTTCTAATTTTAAGCAACTCTACCTCATGGGCCAAATTGTCTACCTTCGAAGAGAGATTATCTAGTTTGGCTAGTTTTTCTTCTACACTCTTATTGAAGGGTTTTTGGGTAGTGATAAAGTCTTTAAGTATAATCTCTAGTTCAGAAGTGGAGTTCTTGGTGTTAGGATAAGCATTGTTGTTCCCATAGGAATTAGAGGGGAACGGTCTAGGGTTGCTACCAAAATTACTCCTATAAGCATTGTTATTGAAATTGTTTCTAGAGATAAAGTTCACATCTACTTGATCTTGAGCAATCAAAGAATTTAAAGGAACATCATGAGGATCAATAGAAGATTGCTTGGAAAGTAGAGACATGATCAAGTCAACTTTTTCATTTAGGGAGGAAATCTCCTCGACAGAGTTTACCTTCCTACCTGTTGGAGCGCGATCGGTGTGCCATTGAGAATAATTGGTCATCATCTCATCGAGAAGCCTCGTGGCAGCACCAAGTGTAGTTGACATAAAGGTTCCTCCCGCGGCCAAATCCAACAAGTTCCACGAGGTAAAGTTCAAGCCTGCATAAAAAGTTTGGATAACCATCCAAGTAGTCAAACCATGAGTAGGGCAGTTCTTGACAAGAGATTTCATGTGTTCCCAAGCTTGGGCAACGTGTTCATTATCCAATTGTTTAAAATTCATTATGTTACTCCTTAGTTGGATAATTTTAGCAGGGGGATAGTACTTCCCAATAAAGGCATCCTTGCACTTGTCCCAAGAATCTATGCTATTCCTAGGCAAGGATTGAAACCAATTTTTAGCTCCTCCTCTCAAGGAGAAAGGAAAAAGCTTAAGCTTAACAATATCACTATCTACTTTGTACTTTTGCATATCACAGAGTTCAACAAAATTATTTAAGTGCAAAGCAGCATCATCTCCAGCACTGGAGAATTGATCTTTCATAACTAGGTTCAGTAAAGCAGGTTTAATCTCATAAGAGGGTGCTGAAGTGGCAGGTGTAGTAATAGGCATGCAGATAAAGTCATTGTTGTTATGACTAGTGAAGTCACACAACTTGATGTTCTCGGTGGAACCCATAGCAGCAAGCAAGATAACTATTTTTGTGATTTTTGATAGAAGACACTAAAGCAAAAACTGAAAGGTAAACTAACAAGACTAAAAAGCAAAGACAAAAGATAGCGTGCAACTCCCCTATCTTGAAGAGTGGAGTCCCCGGCAACGGCGCCAGAAACTTGCTTGATGGCTTCTCGCCCCTCGTTGGTTACCCCAAGTGGAAGGTTTGAGATGTAGCGTAGCGGCAAATTTCCCTTGGCAAAGATACTAAGGATCGAATCCCGTGAGACTCCGAGGGTCGACAAGAAGGTGTCAATGGCGCCAGAAACTTTTGCTTGACAAAACCTGCACACAGATACAAATAACTTTGCTCCCAACGAGTACAGAGAGGTTGTCAATCCCTCCGGCCTTGTCATTTACAAAGGATCAAACGCAAGAGATAATAGTGATAGGTATGAGTGCAACTAGGAAATAAGAACAGGAAGTAAATAGCGGGTGTGATCAGTGATGGTAATATGGACCGGGGTCCCATGATGTTCACTAGTGATGTCTCTCTCCCAAAAGACGATAAAACAGCTAAGCGAGGTAAACAAATTACAGCTGGGCAATTGACAGGATTATGTGTGCAAACCAATGCTAACTATGCTATAAAGAAAGGTAGAGGCTCAAAAGTATGGGCGGTACGCCAAGGCAAGTAGACCGAAATCCATCTGCATCTACTACTAATCATCCACCTTGAGATATCTATCCAGAGCATCTCGCTGGTATTAAGTTGTGAGTCCCACCCAAAGTGTAAACTCAAAGCAACAGACAACTGCATTAAAAGAACTTTGCGTAAAGTAAACAATCCTTGCACCCGCAAGTACAAGCACCGTTGTTTTCCACCTTGTGGCAACAGCACATCCCCTAGACTCATGTTTCTGTCACTCAAGCTAGTCATCGAGGGGCATGAACCCACAATCAAGCATAACGTTCCCTCTTGGAGTTACTACCTACTACTCGGCCAAAGCAATAAACAGCAACGGAGAACATGCAAGAATTACTCAAGAAGATAAATATAAAAGAGGTGAATCAAATATATTACTCACACACAATCTGAACATAATCTCATAATCCATCGGATCCCAGCAAACTCAGCAGAGCAACATCATAAAGATTACATATGTGCCTCGATCATGTAGGGCAGCTCACGAGGTCTAATCCATGAAGAACAAAGAGGGGAGGAGAACATCACATAGCTACTGGTCATGGACCCATGGTCCAAGGGAGACTACTCACAACTCATCCGGGAAGCGTCCATGGTGGTGGAGAAGCTCCCGGTGGTGGTTCTCCCCTCTGGCAGGGTGCCGGGAAGAGTTCTCCTGGTGCTCCTGATCTTGGAAGTGCGGCGGCGGCGGAACAGAGATGAGATCGCGAAAAAGGGTTCCGTCCTCGAGGGTTTCGGGACGCGAGCAATATATATGCAAAAGGGGGTCACCAGAGGCGAAGGTGGGGCCCCAGGCGCCCCCCTGGCGCGGCCAAGGGTGGGGCCACGCCGGGTGGCCGCCTGGGCCACCCCAGGCTCCACTCTGGCCTTGCTTTGCTTTTTCTGGAAGCTCCCGATACGCTGATTTTTCCTGTATTTTTCCCAGAATTTTTAGGGCACTTTTAATATGGGGGAAACCTGAAATAGAAAAACAGCAGAAAACAGGAACTGGCACTGTGGTGCACTGAGTTAATAGGTTAGTCCAAATATGATCAAAAGTGTATGGAAGTGCATAAATATCATAGCAATATCACACAAAAGAGGCATGGAGCAAGCAGAAATTATAGATACGTTTTGGACGTATCACGCCTCGCTCGGGTTTAGTTAGAGCCCAAAGCCTTGCACCCACGCTCGTGCGTGTACGAGAGAAACGCGCGTCGCTCGACCCCGACCACCCACCGTGACCGGGAACACCCCGATATTTTCCTCGCCCTCGCTTCTACCACGGTTTTTTCCGTCAAGGACGGCCCAAAGAATGTCATGCAGCTGCGTCTCCGGCCCGCCCAGGACGAAAAGCCCATTTTCTATCATGATTTTTTGTCATAGAAGTAGGACCCCACCACATCTATGAAGATACTGGGTTTTGTCACAATTATCGTCATAGAAGTGTCATAAGTATGAGAGCGAAAAATTCGTTCGGCCCAAAATGTCACGGATGTGTCTTTTTTTTAGTGAAGTATTTTACGTCAATATAAAACTTTTGTTTTGAATCTTATGGATCTGAATATTCATGCCACAATAAAGAAGATTGCATTGATAATTATGTTAGGTAGCATTCCACAAAATTTATTTTTGTTTTTATCATTTAACTACTCAAGGACGAGCATGAATTAAGCTTGGGGATGGTTGATACGTCTCCAACGTATCTATATTTTTTTGGTTCCATGCTATCATATTATCAACCTTATATGTTTTATATCCATTAATATTCTACTTTATATTATTTATGGGACTAACTTATTAACCTAGAGCTTAGTGCTAGTTTCTGTTTTTTCCTTGTTTTTGAGTTTTTCATAAAAGGAATATCAAACGGAGTCCAAACGGAATAAAACTTTTGCGATGATTTTCTTGGACCAGAAGACATCTATAAGACTTGGAGTTCAAGTCGGAAGATCCCCGAGGAGGCGACAAGCCACAGGGGCGTGCCCATGGGCATGTGCCCCCCTCGAGAGTCCCCTTACCCTACTCTTCGGCCTATAAATTTGAAAATATTCCAAAAACCCTAAAGGCATCCACAAAAATACTTTTCCACCGCCACAGGTCTATGTTCCCATGATATTCCATCTTGGGGCCTTTTCCGATACTCTGCCAGAGGGGGATTCGATCACGAAGGGCATCTACATCAACCTTGCTGCCCCTCCGATGATGTGTGAGTAGTATACCACAAGCCTACAGGTCCATAGCTAGTAACTAAATGGCTTCTTCTCTCTCTTTGATCTTCAAGACAATGTTCTCCTCGATGTTCTTGGAGATTTATTCCATGTAATCTTCTTTTGTAGTGTGTTTGCTGGGATCTGATGATTGTGGATTTATGATCAGATTATGTATGAATATTATTTGAGTCTTCTCTGAACTCTTTTATGCATGATTGAGATAGCTTTGTATATCTCTTCGATTCGTCGATTTGGTTTGGCCAACCAGATTTGTTTTTCTTGCAATGAGAGAGGTGCTTTGTGATGGGTTCAATCTTGCAGTGTTCTCACCGAGTGACATAGTAGGGGTAGCGAGGCATGTATTGTGTTGTTGCCATTAAGGATAAAAAGAT
Source organism: Secale cereale (assembly GCA_902687465.1). Taxonomy (NCBI): domain Eukaryota; kingdom Viridiplantae; phylum Streptophyta; class Magnoliopsida; order Poales; family Poaceae; genus Secale; species Secale cereale. The sequence goes on from LR738712.1 coordinate 169,832,329, forward strand.
GGGGTTTTGAAGGAAATATGCCCTAGAGGCAATAATAAAGTTGTTATTTATATTTCCTTATATATCATGATAAAAGTCTTTTATTCATGCTAGAATTGTATTAACCGGAAACTTGATACATGTGTGAATACATAGACAAAAACAAAGTGTCCCTAGTATGCCTCTACTAGACTAGCTCGTTAATCAAAGATGGTTGTGTTTCCTAACCATAGACATGTGTTGTCATTTGATCAACGAGATCACATCATTAGGAGAATGATGTGATGGAAAAGACCCATTCGTTAGCTTAGCACTATGATCGTTTAGTTTTATTGTTATTGCTTTCTTCATGACTTATACATGTTCCTCTAACTATGAGATTATACAACTCCCGAATATAGGACGAACACCTTGTGTGCTATCAAACATCACAACGTAACTGGGTGATTATAAAGATGCTCTACAGGTGTTTACAAACGTGTTTGTTGTGTTGGCATAGATCAAGAATAGGATTTGTCACTCTGAATGTCGGAGAGTTATCTCTGGGCCCTCTCGGCAGTACACATCATAATAAGCCTAGAAAGCAAATGACTAATGAGATAGTCACGAGATGATGTATTACAGAAGGAGTAAAGAGACTTGCCGGTAACGAGATTGAACTAGGTATGATGATACCGACGATCGAATCTCAGGCAAGTAACATACCGATGACAAAGGGAACAACGTATGTTGTTATGCGGTTTGACCGATAAAGATCTTCGAAGAATATGTAAGAGCCAATATGAGCATACAGGTTCCACTATTGGTTATTGACCGGAGATGTGTCTCGATCATGTCTACATAGTTCTCTAACCCGTAGGGTCCGCATGCTTAACGTTCGATGACGATTCGTATTATGATTTATGTGTTTTTGATGACCGAAGATTGTTCGAAGTCCCGGATGAGATCACGAACATGACGAGGAGTCTCGAAATGGTCGATACATAAAGAATGCTATATTGGACAATGTTATTTGGACACAAGATGAGTTTTGGGGGTCATCGGATAAATATTGGAGTACCGGGGAGTTATGGGAACCCCCGGGGGAACTAATGGGCCACCATGGGCCTTATTGGAGAGAGAGGAGGGCAGCCAGGACAGAACCCCCCTTAGTAGGCCAAATTGGACAAGGGAAGGGGGGCGCCCCCTTTCCTACTCCCTCTCCCTCTCCTTCCTTCCCCCTCTCTTCCTCTTGTTGGAAACCTACTAGGAATATGATTCCTAGTAGGAATCCTACTTGGGGTGCGCCCTATGACGACCGGCCTCCCCTTGCTCATTTATATACGGGGGCAGGGGCACCCTAGAACACACAAGTTGACAATTGTTTTCGCCGTCTGCGGTGCCCCCTCCACAGATTCCACCTCAGGTCATATCGTCGTAGTGCTTAGGCAAAGCCCTGCGCGAATCACATCATCAACACTGTCGCCACGCCGTCGTGCTGACGGAACTCTCCCTCGTCCTCAACTGGATCAAGATCTCGAGGGACGTCATCGTGTTGAACGTGTGCTGAACACTGAAGTGCCGTACATTCGGTACCTGGATTGGTTGGATCGTGAAGACGTTCGACTACATCAACCATGTTACTAAACGCTTCCGCTTTCGGTCTATGAGGGTACGTGAACACACTCCCTCGCTCGTTGCTATGCTTCTGCTAGACAGATCTTGTGTGATCGTAGGAATTTGCTTGAAATACTACGTTCCCCAACAGTGGCATTATGAGCCAGGTCTATGCGTATATGATATGCACGAGTAGAACACAAACAGTTGTGGGCGATAATAGTCATACTGCTTACTACCAACGTCATACTTTGATTCAGTGGTATTGTTGGATGAAGCAGTCCGTACCGACATTACATGACCGCGTTCATGAGACTTGTTCTACCGACGTGCTTTGCACATAGGTGGCTGGCGGGTGTCGGTTTCTCCAACTTTAGTTGAATTGAGTGTCACTACGGCCGGTCCTTGTTGAAGGTTAAAACAGCACACTTGACAAAAAATCGTTGTGGTTTTGATGCGTAGGTAAGAACGGTTCTTACTAGAAGCCCGTAGCAGCCACATAAAACTTGCAACAACAAAGTAGAGGACGTCTAACTTGTTTTTGCAGGGCATGTTGTGATGTGATATGGTCAAGACGTGATGAGTTATACGATATTGTATGAGATGATCATCTTTTGTAAATTATCAGCAACCGGCCGGAGCCTTATGGTTGTCTCTTTATTGTATGAATTGTGAACTACATGTAATTGCTTTACTTTATCACTATGATTTAGCGATAGTAATAGAAGCAATAATTGGCGAGACGACCATGACGCTACGATCAAGATCATGGTGTCAAGCCGGTGATGGTAGAGATCATGACAATGCTTTGGAGATGGAGATCAAAAAGCACCAGATGATGATGGCCATAGCATGTCACATATTTTGATTGCATGTGATGTTTATCTTATTATGCATCTTATTTTGCTTAGTACGGCTGTAGCATTATAAGATGATCCCTTACAAAATATCAAGGTACAAGTGTTCTCCCTGAGTATGCACCGTTGCGACTGTTTGTCATGCCGAGACACCACGTGATGATCGGGTGTGATACGCTCTACGTTCACATACAACGGGTGTAAGATAGTTTTGCACAAGCAGAATACTCAGGTTAAGCTTGACGAGCCTAGCATGTACAGGCATGGCCTCGGAACACTGGAGACCGAAAGGTCGAGCATGAACCATATAGTAGATATGATCAACATAAGATGTTCACCATTGAAAACTACTCCATCTCACGTGATGATCGGACATGGTTTGGTTGATTTGGATCACTTGATCATTTAGATGACTTGAGGGATGTCTATCTAAGTGCGAGTTCTTTAGTAATATGATTAATTGAACTTTAATTTATCATGAACTTAGTCCTGATAGTTTTTTGCATATCTATGTTGTTGTAGATCAATGGCCTGTGCTACCGTTTCCTTGAATTTTAATGCGTTCCTAGAGAAAGCTAAGTTGAAAGATGATGGTAGCAACTACATGGACTGGGTCCATAACTTGAGGATTATCCTCATTCCTGCACAGAAGAATTATGTCCTGGAAGCACCGCTAGGTGAAAAGCCCGTTGCAGATGCAACACCGGACGTTATGAACGTGTGGCAGAGCAAAGCTGATGACTACTCGATAGTTTAGTATGCCATCCTTTATGGCTTAGAACCGGGAAGTTAATATTTCAAGCAAATGCCCGAGTTGAGAGATATGAAGTCTCCAACAAGTTCTATAGCTGCAAGATAGAGGAGAACATTTCTATTAGTGAACAGTTACTCAAAATGTCTGGGTACAACAACCACATGACTCAACTTGGAGTCAAAGTTGATGAAGATAGTGTTATTGACAGAGTTTTTCAATCACTGCCACCAAGCTATAAAGGCTTCGTGATGAACTATAATATGCAAGGGATGCAGAAGACAATTCCTGAGCTCTTCGCTATGCTCAAAGCTGCGGAGGTAGAAATCAAAAAGGAGCATCAAGTGTTGACGGTTAACAAGACCACTAGTTTCAAGAAAAAGGGCAAGGGGAAGAAGGGGAACTTCAAAAAGAATAGCAAGCCAGTTGCTACTCCTGGGAAGAAACCCAACTCTGGTGCCAAGCCTGAAACTGAGTGCTTCTTCTGCAAAGGGACTGGTCACTGGAAGTGGAGCTGCCCCAAGTATTTGGCGGATAAGAAGGATGGAAAAGTGAACAAAGGTATATTTGATATACATGTTATTGATGTGTACCTTACTAATACTCGTAGTAGCACCTGGGTATTTGATACTGGTTCGTTTGCTCATATTTGTAACTCGAAACAGGGGCTACGGATTAAACGAAGATTGGCTAAGGACGAGGTGACGATGCGCGTGGGAAATGGTTCCAAAGTCGATGTGATCGCCGTCGGCACGCTACCTCTACATCTACCTTCGGGATTAGTTTTAGACCTAAATAATTGTTATTTGGTGCCAGCGTTAAGCATGAACATTATATCTGGATATTGTTTGTTGCAAGACGGTTATTCATTTAAATCAGAGAATAATGGTTGTTCTATTTATATGAGTAATATCTTTTATGCTCATGCACCCTTGACGAATGGTCTATTTTTGTTGAATTCGATCGTAGTGATACACATATTCATAATATTGAAGCCAAAAGATGCAAAGTTGATAATGATAGTGCAACTTATTTGTGGCACTGCTGTTTAGGTCATATTTGTGTAAAGCGCATGACGAAACTCCATGCTGATGGACTTTTGGAATCACTTGATTATGAGTCACTTGGTGCTTGCGCACCATGCCTTATGGGCAAGATGACTAAAACTCCATTCTCCGGAAGAATGGAGCGGGCAACTGACTTATTGGAAATCATACATACTGATGTATGTTGTCCAATGAGTGTTTAGGCTCACGGTGGGTATCGTTATTTTCTGACCTTCACAGATGATTTGAGCAGATATGGGTATATCTACTTGATGAAACAGAAGTCTGAAACATTTGAAAAGTTCAAAGAATTTCAGAGTGAAGTAGAGAATCGTCGTAACAAGAAAATAAAGTTTCTATGATCTGATCGCGAAGGCGAATATTTGAGTTATGAGTTTGGTCCTCATCTGAAACAATGTGGAATAGTTTCACAACTCACGCCACCTGGAACACCACATCGTAATGGTGTGTCCGAACGTGGTAACCGTACTTTATTAGATATGGTGCGATCTATGATGACTCTTACCGATTTACCACTATCATTTTGGGGTTGTGCTTTAGTGATTGATGCATTCACGTTAAATAGGGTACCATCTAAATCCGTTGAGACAACACCTTATGAACTATGGTTTGGCAAGAAACCCAAGTTGTTGTTTCTTAAAGTTCGGGGCTGCGATGCTTATGTGAAAAAGCTTCAACCTGATAAACTCAAACCCAAGTCGAAGAAATGTGTCTTCATAGGATACCCAAGGGAAACTGTTGGGTATACCTTCTATCACAGATCCGAAGGCAAGATATTCGTTGCTAAGAATGGATCCTTTCTAGAGAAGGAGTTTCTCTCGAAAGAAGTGAGTGGGAGGAAAGTAGAACTTGATGAGGTAATTGTACCTTCTCCCGAATTGGAAAGTAGTTCATCACAGAAATTAGTTCCAGTAATTCCTACACAGATTAGTGGAGAAGCTAATGACGATGATCATGAAACTTCAGATCAAGTTACTACTGAACCTCGTATGTCAACCAGAGTACATTCTGCACCAGAGTGGTACGGTAACCCTGTTCTGGAAGTCACGTTAAAAGACCATGACAAACCTACGAACTATGAGGAAGTGGTGATGAGCCCAGATTCCGCAAAATATCTTGAGGCCATGAAATCTGAGATGGGATCCATGTATGAGAACAAAGTGTGGACTTTGGTTGACTTGCCCGATGATCGGCAAGCCATTGAAAATAAAGGATTTTTAAGAGGAAGACTCACGCCAATGGTAATGTTACTATTATAAAGTTTGACTTGTTGCGAAAGGTTTTCGACAAGTTCAAGGAGTTGACTACGATGAGACTTTCTCACCCGTAGCGATGCTTAAGTCTGTCCGAATGATGTTAGCAATTGCCACATTTTATGATTATGAAATTTGGCAAATGGATGTCAAAACTGCATTCCTTAATGGATATCTCAAAGAAGAGTTGTATATGATGCAACCAAAAGGTTTTGTCAATCCTAAAGGTGCTAACAAAGTGTGCAAGCTCCAGCGATCCATCTATGGACTAGTGGAAGCATCTCGGAGTTGGAATATACGCTTTGATGAGGTGATCAAAGCATATGGTTTTATATAGACTTTCAGAGAAGCCTGTATTTACAAGAAAGGGGATGGGAGCTCTGTAGCATTTCTGATATTATATGCGGATGACATATTGTTGATTGGAAATGATGTAGAATTTCTGGATAGCATAAAAGGATACTTGAATAAGAATTTTTCAATGAAAGACCTTGGTGAAGCTGCTTATATATTGGGCATCAAGATCTATAGAGGTAGATCAAGACGCTTAATTGGAATTTCACAAAGCACATACCTTGATAAAGTTTTGAAGAAGTTCAAAATGGATCACTCAAAGAAAGGGTTCTTACCTGTGTTACAAGGTGTGAAGTTGAGTAAGACCCAATGCCCGGCCAGTCCAGAAGATAGAGTGAAAATAAAAGTCATTCCCTATGCCTCAGCCATAGGTTCTATCATGTATGCAATGTTGTGTACCGGACCTGATGTGTTCCTTGCTATAAGTCTAGCAGGGAGGTACCAAACTAATCCAGGAGTGGATCACTGGACAGCGGTCTAGAACATCCTGAAGTACTTGAAAAGGATGAAGGATATGTTTCTCGTTTATGCAGGTGACAAAGAGCTCGTCGTAAATGGTTACGTCGATGTGAGTTTTGACACTGATCCGGATGACTCAAAGTCACAAACCGGATACGTATTTTTGTTGAATGGTGGAGCTATCAGTTGGGGCAGTTCCAAGCAGAGCGTCGTGGCAGGATCTACGTGTGAAGCGGAGTACATAGCTGCTTCAGAAGCAGCAAATGTAGAGTCTGGATGAAGGAGTTCATATCCGATCTAGGTGTAATACCTAGTGCATTGGGTCCAATGAACATCTTTCATGACAACACTAGAGCAATAGCCTTGGCGAAGGAATCCAGGTTTCACAAGAGAACCAAGCACATCAAGAGATGCTTCAACTCCATTCGTGATCAAGTCAAGGAAGGAGACATAGAGATTTGCAAAATACATACGGATCTGAATGTCGCAGACCCGTTGACTAAGCCTCTTCCATGAGCAAAACGTGATCAGAACCAAGACTCCATGGGTGTTAGAATCATTACTATGTAATCTAGATTATTGACTCTAGTGCAAGTGGGAGACTGAAGGAAATATGCCCTAGAGGCAATAATAAACTTGTTATTTATATTTCCTTATATATCATGATAAAAGTATTTTATTCATGCTAGAATTGTATTAACCGGAAACTTGATACATGTGTGAATACATAGACAAAAACAAAGTGTCCCTAGTATGCCTCTACTAGACTAGCTCGTTAATCAAAGATGGTTGTGTTTCCTAACCATGGACATGTGTTGTCATTTGATCAACGAGATCACATCATTAGGAGAATGATGTGATGGACAAGACCCATCCGTTAGCTTAGCACTATGATCGTTTAGTTTTATTGCTATTGCTTTCTTCATGACTTATACATGTTCCTCTGACTATGAGATATACAACTCCCGAATACATGACGAACACCTTGTGTGCTATCAAACGTCACAATGTAACTGGGTGATTATAAATATGCTATACAGGTGTTTCCAGAAGTGTTTGTGGTCTTGGCATAGATCAAGAATATGATTTGTCACTCTGAATGTCGGAGAGGTATCTCTGGGCCCTCTCGGTAATACATGTCATAATAAGCCTTGCAAGAAAATGACTAATGAGTTAGTCAGGAGATGATGTATTACAGAACGAGTAAAGAGACTTGCTGGTAACGAGATTGAACTAGGTATGATGATACCGACGATCGAATCTCGGGCAAGTAACATACCGATGACAAAGAGAACAATGTATGTTGTTATGCAGTTTGACCGATAAAGATCTTCGAAGAATATGTAGGAGCCAATATGAGTATCCAGGTTCCTCTATTGGTTATTGACCGGATATGTGTCTCGGTCATGTCTACATAGTTCTCGAACCCGTAGGGTCCACAAGCTTAACATTCGATGATGATTTGTATTACAAGTTATGTGTTTTTTATGATCGAAGATTGTTCGGAGTCCCGGATGAGATCAAGGACATGAGGAGGAGTCTCAAAATGGTTGAGACATAAAGAATGATATATTGGACAATGTTGTTCGGACACCGGATTAGTTCTGGGGGGTCATCGGATAAATATTGGAGTACTGAGGGGTTATCGGAACCCCCGGGGGAACTAATGGGCCTCCATGGGCCTTATTGGAGAGAGAGGAGGGCAGCCAGGGCAGGCCGTGCCCACCTTAGTAGTCCGAATTGGACACGAGAAGGGGGGCGGCGCCCCCTTTCCTACTCCCTCCCCCTCTCCTTCCTTCCCCCTCTCTTCCCCTTGTTAGAAACCTACTAGGAATAGGATTCCTAGTAGGAATCCTACTTGGGGAGTGCCCTATGAGGGCCGGCAGGCCTCCCCCTTGCTCCTTTATATACGGGGGCAGGGGCACCCCAAAACACACAAGTTGACAATTGTTTTAGCCGTGTACGAGGCCCCCCTCCACATATTCCACCTCAGGTCATATCGTCGTAGTGCTTAGGCAAAGCCCTGCGCGGATCACATCATCAACACCGTCGCCACGCCGTCGTGCTGATGGAACTTTCCCTCATCCTCAACTGGATCAAGAGCTCGAGGGACGTCACCGTGCTGAACGTGTGCTGAACACGGAGGTGCTGAATGTTCGGTACTTGGATCGGTTGGACCGTGAAGACGTTCGACTACATCAACCGCGTTACTAAACGCTTCCGCTTTCGGTCTCCGAGGGTACATGGACACACTCTCCCCACTCGTTTCTATGCTTCTCCTAGACAGATCTTGTGTGATCGTAGGAAATTTTCTGAAATACTACGTTCCCCAACAGGTTTATATCATATTGCATGAGTTTATCCCTCTACATCATGTCATCTTCCTTAAGGTGTTACTCTGTCTTTAACTTAATAATCTAAGTGCATGCAGGATAGTGGTCGATGAGTGGAGTAATAGTAGTAGATGCAGGCAGGAGTTGGTCTAATTGTCACGGGCGTGATGCCTATATTCATGATCATTGCCTTAGATATCTTCATAATTTTGCGCTTTTCTATCAATTGCTCGACAGTAATTTGTTTACCCACCATATGCTTTCTTCGAGAGAGAAGCCTCTAGGGAAACCTATGGCCCCGGGGTCTATTTTCCATCATATATTTTCAGATCTATAAAACCAAAAACCCAAAAATATCTTGCTGCAACTATTTTGTGTTTACTTTATTTTGCTTTTTTACTTTTGTTTTAATCTATCTCTATTAGATCTCACTCTTGTTCGTGATCGTGAATGGATTGACAACCCCTTTTCCGCGTTGTGTGCAAATGTTTGCTAGTTTGTGCAGGTGCATAGATTGGATACTTGCTTGTGCCTCCTACCGGATTGATACCTTGGTTCTCAACTGAGGGGAATACATATCTCTACTTTGCTGCATCACCCTTTCCTCTTCAAGGAAGAAAATCAATGCAAGCTCAAGAAGTAGCAGTCATTCTCCTCCATCGTTGCCACCATAGAGAATCTCCGCCAAGTTAGGGTGAGATTCGATTCCCTAGTGCTTCAACTTCTGATTCAATGCACTAGAGTATTTTGCATCCGCAAATTTCCCACAGATTGAAAGTTTTGTTCCATCAAACTCCGTAGAATTAGATTTGAGCAAAGAAAATTAGGGTTAGGTTTGCACAGAAATTATCTCGGAATGATCGAATGGAAAGAATCAGACTCGCTGATTTGGCCTCTGGCCATTGCACACTATAAGTCTCGGTGCCATCGAGTGGTACAAATTGGTGAATCCGATTCTAAGGTTTTTGTAGAACCCTAGCTTGTTGAAGAGACTGAAACACATCTTGGTCCGATCGAGTCTGTGTGACCAAGTCTTTGTAACAGCTTCGGTTCTACCAAAATTATCTGCTCTATGATTCTAAAATCATTTCTGTGAAAACCTAAAGCTAAAGTTTTTACTCCAAATTTTGGCAAAATGTTGTGTTTCTTATGCTCATCCATTCCACTCTACCCCATGTACTTCGCAGGTGCAGTGTCAGTATGTCAGATGCCAGTGACAACCAAAATATGTTAGGGGATCAGAATGTTGACTTGAGTGTAGGTTCAACTCATGAGGGCAGTTTTTATGAGGGAGAGAGGAGCTCTCCGGATTTTCCAAAAGTAGCCACCAGGTCCAAGAAGAAAACATATGATGACGAGGATGACGATTTTGTTACATGAGAGGTAACATCAAAGAATAAGAAAGTTGTTATTGCAAAAGAATATGGTACTGCTGCAAGCTCCAAGTCATCTGCTAGTTCCAAGGAGAGAACTGTTGTGAGGAAGGTTCCTATCTCCAAGAAGGACAAAATCTCAGGAGATGCAGAGGATGATCCAACCAAGAAAAACAAGGTGAGGAAGGAGTCAGTTCAGGTGACCTTCAAACCCACCTCCATGAGGAGAGATGACATGCTTGAGCATGAGGAAGATGAAGAGGAAGAGCCGGCTACTAGCCCACCTCCTACCAAGCAATAGAAGCTCAAGGTAGATGCTATGAAAAGTGCAGCCCCCTCCAAGTCCTAGCCTAAGGCTCCTACTTACAAGGCAAGAGGGAAGACTACCAAAAACATCTTTGTTGCTGAAAAGAACAAGGCTCCAGTGCCTGAAAGAGAAGAGGAAGAAGAGGATGTCCCAGTGCTTATAAAGCTGAGACCCATATTACCAGAGCATAATGATGCTCATCATGTTGCTAAGAACATGAAGGAGGGGAAAGACAAAGGTTTGAGGAAATGGAGATAGGTAGAACCCTACTCCATCAGAAGGAAGACTGCTATTGATATCACTTCTACACCAAAGAGCAATTTCGATGAGACATTTTTACTTGATAAGAAGCCCATTGTTAGTGACATGAAGTGCATGGACTGGAAGTACATTGATTTGCATGAGGACAACTTCCCCCGCATTCATGTGTACTTCATGACTATTGATATTGATGCATTCATAGTGAAGAAGGGGATTGCATGGAACGATGAAATGATCATGCAATTTTACTCTACAGCTCACTTCTATCCCAATGGAAGAATAGCTTGGATGATTGAGGAGTGAGGTACCAGCCTAGTGTGATTGAGTGTGACACATTGCTTGGTGTGCCCGAGGCTGATGATAATGACATCGATGTATATGCTAAGCCAAATATGGGCCACAATTCAATGGCTAACATGTACACGGAAGTACCTGAGAAGTACACATAATCTCACAAACTTGGCTCAGTCTATTTCTTGTTGGTAGGACTTGCTACCTCCAACACTATCATGAGGCATAATTTGATGCCCAAGTCAAGCGATGAGAGGATAATTCGAGGTCACTCCATTAATATGCTGCATCATATTGATCAACATGAGAAGTTCAAAGTCATGGATCTTATTGTAGAAATTATCAAGAGGATAACTGCTGATCAAAAGAGGTCTTGTGGATTTGCCCCTCATATTCAGGTTCCTATCAACTCAAACAAGAACTTTATGTTAGATTGTGAGCATTTGCCACTTCGGCCAGAGCTTGAGGACAATACCGTGACGATGGATCCATCCAATCCTACTTCAGCCGCAACTCATGCAAGTGTAGAGGCTGCAAGGGCTTCAACACCTAGTGCTTCCTCAGCTTCATTTCTCAAGACCAAGACTGACCAAATGTAATATCTCATTCAAGCTACTCGGAGGATCGAGTGGAGTTTGGCCAGCCTCGCAGAGAACCAAAAGAGTCTTGAGAGGATTGTAGAAGCTCAATTTTATGATCTAGATGCCAAGCTGACAGAAGTTCAGTCCATAGTTGAGAACCTCAAGAAAGAAGTGGATGAAGCCAAGGTACGAGCTTCCAGTGATGATGAGGACACCCCTGGTGATGGCATTCCCACAACTACTCAGTTTAGGACTATGCCTAGATTAGTTGCAGTTCCGGCACCTTCTAGAGCCACAGTCTCTGCTCCAGCACCTACACCATCGGTTCCCCCCTACATGCCCCCTGCCGCCTCCACTCCTCTAGTTCAGCAGACATCGTCTGAAGCGCTTGCAGATGCACTCATCTCCACTCCAACATCAGCACACACTAGTGCTCAAGGTTCTTCAGAAGATCAAGCCTAGAGATTTTTAGCTCTATACTTATTGAAATTTTTGGTACTTGTTGCCAAAGGGGGAGAATTTGTATAGAACATAGGGCTTCGAGGGAGAGAGTGCTTTGCTTTTTCTCGCTTATTTTTCTTTTAGTTTTTCCTACAATTTGGTTTGTGGTACTTTGAGATACTTTTGTTTGATGCTTGTATGGGACTATATTATCATGTGCTTGATCATACCGTACGTTAATGCTATTCTTGCTTGGATATCCATTTCATATGCTCTTGTATGAGTATTCACTTGTTTGCTTGGTGATGAGTGCTAATTATTTTGCAATCTTATCATTTTGAGCGCTCTACCAAGATGTATGTGGCATGGAAGAGCAACCCATGATCCCAATCTGTAATGCCCAGGATGGGACTATACCTCCTACGTGTCGAGGCACGACTTAAAGGTATAAGCCCATTCTGGAATGATCTCAAGTTTGGTATCTTTGCATGACTCATGTAAAAGAGGGATTAAATTGCAAAAGGAGATAGTTGGCTTACACTCGCCACTTCACACAATACAGTACATAAGCAAAACATCATTCAAAACATCACAACCCGACTACGGGCGAAGATCCAAAAGAAAGATACCAAAACAACATAAAGCCACAGGTCAAGATCGAATCCTAGTAGAAACCACTACTGATCGACGAAAACGTCACAGGCATACGGCCAAACTCTCTTCATCGAGCTCCCAGTGAAGTACTTGAACCAGCTCCTGCGTCATTCTCGGATGAACCTGCATCTGGTGTTGTAGTATCTGTGAGCCACGAGGACTCAGCAATCCCATAACCATGGGTATCAAGACTAGCAAAGCTTTATGGGTAGGAAGAGGGTAAAGTGGTGAGGTTGCAGCAGCAGCTAAGCAATATGGTGGCTAACTTACGAGTACAAGAATAAGATGAGCATCTACGCAAACGGTCGCAAAAGTAGTGATCGCTAAAGATCCTGAACTACATACGATCAAACATAACCCCACCGTGTTCTCTTCTCAAAGTGAAAAGAGACAGTCACGGTTACTCACACAGTTGTGTGTTTTACTTCGGATCCTCTATCAAGTTTTCTACAACCGGACATTAACAAATTCCAATCTGCCACATAACCGCGGGCACGGCTTTCGAAAGATTATAACCCTGCAGGGGTGTTCCAACTTAACCCATCACAAGCTCTCACGATTAGCTAAAGTGATAAATATAATATCATCACCCCTTATCTTAGGGAAATCCGATCAGGCTCGGCATCCCGGTGCACAAGACATTTCGACAATGGTAAAACAAGTCCAGCAAGACCTCCCGGTGTGTCGACACCCTGATAGTAGCCACGCGTATCTCGTCTCAGGCCACAACCGGATGGGCGATTATACGAGTAAAACCAAACCTCGAGTTTCCCCGTGGTGGCCCCGCATACTCCCCGTTTGGGACCAACACCATCAGCACTGGCCCCCCCTGCTATGTAGAATTAAGAACCCGGGGACGCGACCCCCTATGCAATTTAAATTATTTAATTAAGTTGTTATAATGAGGCAAATTAAAACCAATGTTGGGCCTTGCTGGAGGAGTTTTATTCAAAGTCGAACTGTCAAGGGGTCCCCATCCACCCATCGTGTAAGGAACGCAAAATCAAGGAACATAATGCCGCTTTATCGGCGCCTAAGGTGGCATGAGTGGAACAAAACACCGAGCAAAAGGCCAAGCCTTCCACCCATGCCCAGTATATAGGTGTGTTAATAATAATTATAGATATTGTGATATACCAACAACAAGTTCCCTCCTGGAACAAATCTTCATCTTCACCTACAACTAACAATGCTATAAGAGGGGCTGAGCAAGCGGGTAACATAGCCAAACAGTGGTCTTGCTAGGAAGGTGTCAAAGGTTAGAGGTTTCATGGCAACAAGGAGAGGCTGACATAAAAGATGGGTAGCGCGACATGTAACGATAGCATCGAGACAACTAAGCATGGCAATGGTAGTAAAGGTATCCAAGGGTATGATCATCTTGCCTGGGATTCCACAAGGAAGAAGAACGGATCCAAGAAGTAGACGGAGCAACACAGTCGAGCGATTTCTCACAACTCCGGAGCGAAACTGAAGCTAACAGGAGAAGCAACCGGAAAGAAACAAACAACACGGTAAACACACAATCATAAGCATGTCATATGATGCACATCCAAGTATGATGCATGTCCGGTTTAATTATGCATGGCATGGCAAGTGCACAAACAAGTACTACAAGTTAAGTGGAGCTCAATATGCAACGAGTTGCATATTGACAAAACACCACATGTTAATTATTTAATTGACTCTCGTTTATTTACAAGACAAGATTAAATGTTTGTTAACATGGCAAGAGGTGAAGCAAAAAAAACTACCTATTAGACATTTTAAATGAGGCCGGAAAAACAACAACAATTCCGGAAAAATCCCCATAAGCATGTTTAGCAATCTTAAGCAAACAACAATTCACACATATAATGTTGTTAACATGATGCGGATGACATGATCAAGTTATGCAATTTTTATTAAAAGTTGACATGAAGATGATAAGGAGTATTTGTCACCGTGGTGGAAGGAAAGGGTGCCACGGCAACGATCCGAAAATGATGCAACGGCAACATCTCGGTTCCGGTAACTCGTTGAGAGACCGGAGAAAAAGAAAGATGGCGTGAGCGAGTGGAACAAGATGAAGGTGGGGTGATCCTGTCACCGGGTTCCCACGGGTCGGCGACGAGGCAACCGAGGAACATGTCAAAAGACGAAACGGGCACGGCGCACACAAGGGCAAATATCTCATACAACACATGCATTCGTCCACGGGTCATCGTCTCGGGGTTATACCTTCGGAACGTTCGTTCTCGAAGCGGTTCGAGTCGTCGAGGGATGTAGTGGAAGTAGTGGTACACGGGTCGTAGAGGAAGTAGTCGTTTCGTAGAGGTACTCGTCATCGGAGAGGAAGTAGTCACTCGGGCGACGGTAGTCGTTCACGTTCGTAGATGTTCATGTATCCGTAGATGTACTTGAGGGTCTTTGGACTTGCCGGACTCGGTTCTCGCGACGGTAGTGGTACTTGACGTGTCGCCGTGTGTAGTCGAACTTGGGCATCGGAGAGGAACTTGACGCATCCGGTAGTCGTGGTACTTGTCGAGTCGCCGATCGTAGCGGTACTTGGCGCTTCAAACGTTCGTTGTGGTACTCGTGCATGATGGTGTAGGGGAACTTGGCGCATCTCCACGTAGTTCAACTTGATGCTTCGTGGAACTTGGCGCATCGTCGTGTAGCCGTTCATCTTGAAGAGGAACTTGACGCATCCCGAGGACCTTGGAGAAACAACAACAGCCACAAACAAACACGGGACGGTCTCGGTCATGGCAACATCCCGGAGCAGCGAAGGAGGAGAAGCCGGGGCGCACAGGGGGCTGCACGAGGGGCTCGGCCTTGGCGCGCCGGTGTTGTGCTCTTAGTGAGGCGGAGGAGGCGCGACGGCCGGAGCCGAAGGGAGCGGTGGCTCTGGCCGGCGAGGAGACAGGGGCCGGGGCGTCGTCCTGGAGAAGAGGCGTCGGCCTGCTCTGGTCGCTGGAGGCGAGGAAGGGCGACGCGGCCTGCCGAACGGGGCGCGAACATGGCGGCTCGGGACGGACGATGGCGCGAACGGACGAGTGGTGCGGCTGGAGCATGAAGGGGTCGGCGCTGCGGCCTCTGGGCGCTGGAGAGGAGGGTGCGTCGGCCTGCGGATCCTGGCCGGAGGGAGGCGCGTGGGCAGCGGCCGGAGGGGCTCGGCTGCGCGACGGAGAGGCATGGCCTCCGCGGGGACGGGGCGCGCCGGGGCTGCGCGCTGCGGCGGGCGCAGGTGACGTCGGCGGCTCCTGGCCGGCCCGCGGAAGGGAGGAAGGGAGACGGGAGAGAGATGGGGTCGGGAGGAAGGAAGTTAGCGAGAGGGAGCGGGCGCACGGGGTCGAACGAGAGGGGAATGAGGGGTGGAGGCGGACGAGGGAGAAGAGGGAGGATCGAGGGGACGGGAGGAGCGTCGGTGGTGCGGCTAGGTTAGGCCGAGGCGACTGGGCCTGGCCTAAGGGGCCAGATGGGCCGGCTGGGGGAGGAAAAGGAGCCTGGCTGTTGGGCCATCTCCTCCATATATTTCTTAGCAAAAAATAAATAGAGAGGGTCCAAAAAATTAAGAAAGGAGGCCATGAACAGTAAATAAAAGATGGAACATTTTTGTAAGGCTTTAATGAATATTACCAACCCAACAAAATGGTTCCAACAAAATAGGGAAGTGCAAACCAAAAATATTAGCTTGCCTTAAAGGAGTTTGAAAGGAGTGTAGATTTTAGGAGAAGCCTCGATACAACGGAAAAGAATTATGGACAAGGTTTGAGGATGAAACTTGAAGTGAAATAGGCATGGGGAAAATTATGCAAGTGTGTTGGGTTAATTCCAAACAAATGGAATAATTTAATATAGCTCCCTAATAATATTGAGAGGCTTTTATATGTTATAAAGAGAAGTCATCCTTCCCTCGATTTAAATGGACCGAAGGTCCACACAATTTATTTAAGTTGAGATGCAAAAGAAATATGACATGATGGCATGATGACAAGATGCAATGCAAAAATAAATAACACAAGCACAAAAGAAACACACGGGAAACCCGGAACATCTGGAATCTTCTGGAATCTTCTGGGACGTCGGTCTTCGGGCGTCACAACTCTCCCACACTAACAGAGGATCTCGACCCGAGATCCTAGAGATAGCACCGGATAGAAACGGAAGAGGAAGAGGTAAAACAAAGTTGCTTCTTTGACAGACGAGTGAAACCAGGAACCTTGAGAGGTTAAACAAGTTGAATAAGAGTACAATGGAGATGAATGAAGATGAAAACACTCCGTTAGAAAAGAGGAACAAGGAACATTACGAGAACCTTATAGGTTGAAAGACATGAGACAATAGCTTACGAACCAAAAGAATATGAAACCACAACGGTATAGCCAAGGAATAAGAATGACATGATTCGGACAGCACTCTGACTGAAAATGTAAGGAATTGAACATGAACTTGAAGAGATGGAATGATACTGGATGAATCAACAGCATATTGCCTCCGAAACAATTGAAAGAATGGCACAAAGGGTAATAAAGATTCAGACAGCACTCCGGTTAATAATAGAGGCAAACTAGATAAGATGAGGGAACTAGAATGGAGAATACAACACTCCGGTTAAATGATAAGCAAGGGAAAGAACATGATCTCGATAAAACGAGATGATGGTTTGGAGAGAGCAACATAACAATGCCTCCGGAATGAAAGAATAGCATAAAAAATCAATGAAAGAATTGAACGTAGAGAAAAAAGACAACTTCTCCGACAAATGAATATGAAAAACATCCTTACGAAGAAGGGTTGAATGGGGTTGATGGAAAAATCAACAACGAAACGAATAAGCTTCATGTGGGCTTATGGAAAACATCTCAAAATTAAGAGGTGACAACCAGCCACTAACTTAAACAATTGATTTGATTGAGATCAACAAGGAGACGATAAACTTATTTCACCGGGAGGATAAATGAAGAACTTGGGTCATTTATAAGCACCATAATTAGCAACAATCCTTAGAGAAAGCTTTTAGGTGAAATACAACCCAAGATAACTCCAATGAATAAATTGAAGGGGTGAAAAGATCTCCTGAGCAAGGAAAATGATGGGTTTAAATATCTCATTATTGACAATTCGTGAATCATGAAACATGAAGGAATTGTCAAGAATGACATAACACCATCTGAAAAGATAAGGTAGAAAGAATTGCAATTGGAATGCATGATGAAGAATGCTTGAGCTCCAACAAGAATCTTGATGAAGACTTCAAGGATGAATTAAAACATGATGAACCACCATGAGAACTCCGGTAATGAAAAGCATGCGAAGTGAAAGATGAAAATAATAAGATTCAAGGCCTGCGATGAATTAGATGGAGGTTTGAAATGATATAATTGAAATAACTTGGAGCTCCGGAAAACAAGATGAACAACTTGAAACCAAGGATATGATATGATGAACAAGCTTCGGAAAACAGAGATTAATCACTACGAGGAAATAAGACTAAGATTTACTGTATGCTTATCCTCCATCAAATAAAATTGATGACAAGCAACGGATTTGGCATACTACTTATTCTCGTTGGAAAGAATTAAAGGGAGATCTAGTACAACCTTGGATAAATATTCAACAAAGCACCGGTAGGATTGTGAAAAGAACAAATGAATTAAAACGATAACAACGGAAGGGTAATCTTGAAAGAACCACCGTAAAATATGGAGACAAACGAAGAGACATCAATGAAGAATATTTGGAGGACGAAGTTGAAAACTGAGAACGAAGAAATCTTCTGAAATGATGGCCTTCGGAGGATCACAAAGAAAAGAATTCTTAAAATGCTTCGGACGGGTATAAAAGAATTCCTCGCAATCTGAACAATAATGAGGATGGCAAGAAGCTAGAACCACGAATCTTCAAGAGAACGGCCAAGATTTAAGAGAAACACTTCTCCGGTCTTCAAATGTTGAGAAGACGATGAGATACACCACCATGAATTGTTGAGCACTTCGGAATGAAGAATTAAAAGGTTGAACCAATGATGAAAGAATTTGAAAGCGATCTTGGAGAAGGCATGTGACTGATGGGAATCATTCTTACGTCACATTTGAAAAGAATTCTCCGGAAAAGAAGAGTCAGGTAAGATCCTGGGAAAAAGCCTGTGGGTTAGGGCCCACTAAAGAAATCACCGCTGGAAAAAAATTGCTTAAGAGATATTGCACCGGTTAAATTAAACGGCTTGAATAAGATAGCAATCTTCAAAATCATTTGAACAGATTAAGAATGGAAACACAAATCTTCAGCACTCCGGATATGAATAGCAAGAGGAGAATGATTAATTGGTGCACCGGAATAAGAAAGCATTGTGAAATGAGGAAAAGGATAAGATCAACACCGAAATCTTGAATTACATCCACCGGCAGAATTTGAGAACAAAAGAATGATGAACTTGAAACTCTTGAGCATCTTCACGATAAATCACTGGATAAGAACATAGAAGGAAAAGAATGAAGAATCCTCACGTGAATAAAATGGATACTTCATTTGAGAATTTCTGGCTCCATAAAGAAAAAGGGTGGGAGGGTGGGGAAAAAACAAAGACAACTTGAGACGAACAAAATGGACACCGGTAGAAAAGGATTAACCTGAAGATCTCGATGGTCAAGAAGAATTAGCACTCCCATAGAAATATGAGAACACCGATTAAGAAAGGTATGGAATCAACATTTGACATCGAAGCAACTCGAATACCAGAATCAAATCAAAACAAAGGATAGATATGTTTATGAAGAAGATTATGTTGCAACATATCAATCCAAACAGAGAATTGAACGAATGAATTACACAGGTACATCAACTTGTTGAGAACCACTTGGAAGAAGAAAAGGTAAATAAAAAGAAACAAGGAGCAGATAGAACAAATACAAGATAGAAGTTTCGTTCGACATATTCGTGCTGAAAGCTTATGGAACGTGTTACAAAAGGGTTTTGCAATCCCCGGATCAGCATAGCCAAGGACCCTTTAAGATGCAACTCCCGATCGGAACAAGCCCATAAAACCACTTCACTCAATGAAGAACCCCGAACTTCATATCATGCATTCGTTGAAAGAATGCCTACGAGCTACTAGATGAACCCACCTATTAATTTCCGAAAGTTTCCAGTTATGCAATCAAGTGTTGGGGATACAGGGGAAGCACCGCGCACTCAACTCTAATCCTACATCCAGCTGTATCCATCCTTCAACACATAACCAGTTGTTCTCGGAAACCGTTTACCTCGGACCTTCGAAACGCATCTACTATACAAGCTATGGCAATACTCCCGAACTACCTCCCTAGTACTGGGTGATCTCGGGGTTATCTTGCCACTAACCGCATAGGAGAGTTTTCGATGTCGGCCGTCTTAAGTATTCTAGAACTGATGCGATATATTTGTGACGACAACACCTCGGAGCTCAACTCCCCGGGACACTGCCACAACCCCTAATGACAGGAGGCATCGAGAACAATGTTCTCGTCACAAAGACATCGAAACAATCCAAACAATACTCGCGAGATCCTAAAAAAAAATTGGTGCAATTTTTGAGAGTAGAAGAGGCAAGAGTAATCGTCAGGAGCCCTCACCAGAGTGAAAAGAGATGAGGAGCAAAAGAAATCCTACTCTCCGATATATATATAGGACTCAAAACATTTTCAAGTGTGTGCCTAGACTCAACCGTGAACGATTCGATCAATCAGTGGGGGCTCCTAGGTCGGAGAAGGCTCTGATACCAACTTGTAATGCCCAGGATGGGACTATACCTCCTACGTGTCGAGGCACGACTTAAAGGTATAAGCCCATTCTGGAATGATCTCAAGTTTGGTATCTTTGCACGACTCATGTAAAAGAGGGATTAAATTGCAAAAGGAGATAGTTGGCTTACACTCGCCACTTCACACAATACAGTACATAAGCAAAACATCATTCAAAACATCACAACCCAACTACGGGCGAAGATCCAAAAGAAAGATACCAAAACAACATAAAGCCACAGGTCAAGATCGAATCCTAGTAGAAACCACTACTGATCGACGAAAACGTCACAAGCATACGGCCAAACTCTCTTCATCGAGCTCCCAGTGAAGTACTTGAACCAGCTTCTGCGTCATTCTCAGCTGAACCTGCATCTGGTGTTGCAGTATCTGTGAGCCACGAGGACTCAGCAATCCCATAACCATGGGTATCAAGACTAGCAAAGCTTTATGGGTAGGAAGAGGGTAAAGTGGTGAGGTTGCAGCAGCGGCTAAGCAATATGGTGGCTAACTTACGAGTACAAGAATAAGATGAGCATCTACGCAAACGGTCGCAAAAGTAGTGATCGCTAAAGATCCTGAACTACATACGATCAAACATAACCCCACCGTGTTCTCTTCTCAAAGTGAAAAGAGACAGTCACGGTTACTCACACAGTTGTGTGTTTTACTTCGGATCCTCTGTCAAGTTTTCTACAACCGG
This sequence comes from Secale cereale, assembly GCA_902687465.1. Classification (NCBI taxonomy): domain Eukaryota; kingdom Viridiplantae; phylum Streptophyta; class Magnoliopsida; order Poales; family Poaceae; genus Secale; species Secale cereale. Next base: position 169,853,352 of record LR738712.1, read on the forward strand.
ACATTAACAAATTCCAATCTGCCACATAACCGCGGGCACGGCTTTCGAAAGATTATAACCCTGCAGGGGTGTTCCAACTTAGCCCATCACAAGCTCTCACGATTAGCTGAAGTGATAAATATAATATCATCACCCCTTATCTTAGGGAAATCCGATCAGGCTCGGCATCCCGGTGCACAAGACATTTCGACAATGGTAAAACAAGTCCAGCAAGACCTCCCGGTGTGTCGACACCCTGATAGTAGCCGCGCGTATCTCGTCTCAGGCCACGACCGGATGGGCGATTATACGAGTAAAACCAAACCTCGAGTTTCCCCGTGGTGGCCCCGCATACTCCCCGTTTGGGACCAACACCATCAGCACTGGCCCCCCCTGCTATGTAGAATTAAGAACCCGGGGACGCGACCCCCTATGCAATTTAAATTATTTAATTAAGTTGTTATAATGAGGCAAATTAAAACCAATGTTGGGCCTTGCTGGAGGAGTTTTATTCAAAGTCGAACTGTCAAGGGGTCCCCATCCACCCATCGTGTAAGGAACGCAAAATCAAGGAACATAATGTCGGTTTATCGGCGCCTAAGGTGGCATGAATGGAACAAAACACCGAGCAAAAGGCCAAGCCTTCCACCCATGCCCAGTATATAGGTGTGTTAATAATAATTATAGATATTGTGATATACCAACAACAAGTTCCCTCCTGGAACAAATCTTCATCTTCACCTGCAACTAACAACGCTATAAGAGGGGTTGAGCAAGCGGGTAACATAGCCAAACAGTGGTTTTGCTAGGAAGGTGTCAAAGGTTAGAGGTTTCATGGCAACAAGGAGAGGCTGACATAAAAGATGGGTAGCGCGACATGTAACGATAGCATCGAGACAACTAAGCATGGCAATGGTAGTAAAGGTATCCAAGGGTATGATCATCTTGCCTGGGATTCCACAAGGAAGAAGAACGGATCCAAGAAGTAGACGGAGCAACACAGTCGAGCGATTTCTCACAACTCCGGAGCGAAACCGAAGCTAACAGGAGAAGCAACCGGAAAGAAACAAACAACACGGTAAACACATAATCATAAGCATGTCATACGATGCACATCCAAGTATGATGCATGTCCGGTTTAATTATGCATGGCATGGCAAGTGCACAAACAAGTACTACAAGTTAAGTGGAGCTCAATATGCAACGAGTTGCATATTGACGAAACACCACATGTTAATTATTTAATTGACTCTCGTTTATTTACAAGACAAGATTAAATGTTTGTTAACATGGCCAGAGGTGAAGCAAAAAAAAAACTACCTATTAGACATTTTAAATGAGGCCGGAAAAACAACAACAATTCCGGAAAAATCCCCATAAGCATGTTTAGCAATCTTAAGCAAACAACAATTCACACATATAATGTTGTTAACATGATGCGGATGACATGATCAAGTTATGCAATTTTTATTAAAAGTTGACATGAAGATGATAAGGAGTATTTGTCACCGTGGTGGAAGGAAAGGATGCCACGGCAACGATCCGAAAATGTTGCAACGGCAACATCTCAGTTTCGGTAACTTGTTGAGAGACCGGAGCAAAAGAAAGATGGCGTGAGCGAGTGGAACAAGATGAAGGTGGGGTGATCCCGTCACCGGGTTCCCACGGGTCGGCGACGAGGCATCTGAGGAACATGTCAAAAGACGAAACGGGCACGGCGCACACAAGGGCAAACATCTCATACAACACATGCATTCGTCCACGGGTCATCGTCTCGGGGTTATACCTTCGGAACGTTCGTTCTCGAAGCGGTTCGAGTCGTCGAGGGACGTAGTGGAAGTAGTGGTACACGGGTCGTAGAGGAAGTAGTCGTTCCGTAGAGGTACTCGTCATCGGAGAGGAAGTAGTCAATCGGGCGACGGTAGTCGTTCACGTTCGTAGATGTTCGGGTATCCGTAGATGTACTTGAGGGTCTTCGGACTTGCCGGACTCGGTTCTCGCGACGGTAGTGGTACTTGACGTGTCGTCGTGTGTAGTCGAACTTGGGCATCGGAGAGGAACTTGACGCATCCGGTAGTCGTGGTACTTGTCGAGTCGCCGATCGTAGTGGTACTTGGCACTTCAAACATTCGTCGTGGTACTCGTGCATGATGGTGTAGTGGAACTTGGCGCATCTCCACGTAGTTCAACTTGATGCTTCGTGGAACTTGGCGCATCGTCGTGTAGCCGTTCATCTTGAAGAGGAACTTGACGCATCCTGAGGACCTTGGAGAAATAACAACAGCCACAAACAAACACGGGATGGTCTCGGTCACGGCAACATCCCGGAGCAGCGAAGGAGGAGAAGCCAGGGCGCGCAGGGGGCTGCACGAGGGGCTCGGCCTTGGCGCGCCGGTGCTGTGCTCTTAGCGAGGCGGAGGAGGCGCGGCGGCCGGAGCCGAAGGGAGCGGTGGCTCTGGCCGACGAGGAGACAGGGGCCGGGGCGTCGTCCTGGAGAAGAGGCGTCGGCCTGCTCTGGTCGCTGGAGGCGAGGAAGGGCGACGCGGCCTGGCGAACGGGGCACGAACATGGCGGCTCGGGACGGACGATGGCGCGAACGGACGAGCGGTGCGGCTGGAGCATGAAGGGGTCGGCGCTGCGGCCTCTGGGCGCTGGAGAGGAGGGTGCATCGGCCTGCGGATCCTGGCCGGAGGGAGGCGCGTGGGCAGCGGCCGGAGGGGCTCGGCGGCGCAACGGAGAGGCATGGCCTCCGCAGGGACGGGGCGCGTCGGGGCTGCGCGCTGCGGCGGGCGCAGGCGACGTCGGCGGCTCCTGGCCGGCCCGCGGAAGGGAGGAAGGGAGACGGGAGAGAGATGGGGTCGGGAGGAAGGAAGTTAGCGAGAGGGAGCGGGCGCACGGGGTCGAACGAGAGGGGGACGAGGGGTGGCGGCGGACGAGGGAGAAGAGGGAGGATCGAGGGGACGGGAGGAGCGTCGGTGGTGCGGCTAGGTTAGGCCGAGGCGACTGGGCCTGGCCTAAGGGGCCAGATGGGCCGGCTGGGGTAGGAAAAGGAGCCTGGCTGTTGGGCCATCTCCTCCATATATTTCTTAGCAAAAAAAATTAATAGAGAGGGTCCAAAAAATTAAGAAAGGAGGCCATGAACAGTAAATAAAAGATGGAACATTTTTGTAAGGCTTTAATGAATATTACCAACCCAACAAAATGCTTCCAACAAAATAGGGAAGTGCAAACCAAAAATATTAGCTTGCCTTAAAGGAGTTTGAAAGGAGTCTAGATTTTAGGAGGAGCCTCGATACAACGGAAAAGAATTATGGACAAGGTTTGATGATGAAACTTGAAGTGAAATAGGCATGGGGAAAATTATGCAAGTGTGTTGGGTTAATTCCAAACAAATGGAATAATTTAATATAGCTCCCTAATAATATTGAGAGGCTTTTATATGTTATACAGAGAAGTCATCCTTCCCTCGATGTAAATGGACCGAAGGTCCACACAATTTATTTAAGTTGAGATGCAAAAGAAATATGACATGATGGCATGATGACAAGATGCAATGCAAAAATAAATAACACAAGCACAAAAGAAACACACGGGAAACCCGGAACATCTGGAATCTTCTGGAATCTTCTGGGACGTCGGTCTTCGGGCATCACACAATCAATTGTGCATTTGCATTCAAACACAAATTCTTAATAATGCACAAATTTAGGGGGAACTATTGCTTATCACATACTTCTTGAAGCAACGATGTATTCCATTCATTACATCATTTCGAAGCTTTGATCTATATGTTGTCACCAGTTACCAAAAAGGGGGAGATTGAAAGTGCAACTAATCCTCGTGTGGTTTTGGTAATTAATAACAACATATATGTCATTGATCTAATGAACATTGATGATATATTTCAGAAAATATCAATGATTGGTATGGCATGGACAAGTGGATATGGACCCCTCAAAATGTGAAAGAGAAGAATTGGCTACCCCAAGACTCTACATTTTTGGTTTAGTGATCCAAGATCACATTGAGTCCCTTAGGAGAGCCAATACTATTAAAAAGGCATGAGGTATTGTTGATGAGGTTGTTGCTCAAAGTGCCGAGTGACATTACTCCAAAAACCCTCAATCACTTTCCCACAATCAGATTTGTCCAAACCCTAATTCATCATTTCGGTCCCACCGATACAATTCATTCTGCACCCGCCGAGATGATCATTCTACTGCCACAACCAAAACCCTAACATGTCGGTCTGAATGAATTGGTTCTTGGTCCCACCGAGAAGGCCTTGCCAAGTTTCTGTGATGAAGTCATTTCATTTCGGAATCACCGAGAAAAAATGATCGTAATTACCAAGACACGGCTCTGTCCTAGCCATTGCACTTCGGTCCCACCGAGATGGTAAAATCAGTCTCATCAAAAATGTTAATGTCTAAGTCTTTTGCACTACTCGGTCTCAACGGTTGGATTTTTGGTACTGCCTATTTATACCCCTCCACCACCACTTACTCTAAAAGAGAGCTATCAGAACGAAACATAACTTCCACCATTCATTTTCTGAGAGAGAACCACCTACTCATGTGTTGAGATCAAGAGATTTTATTCCTACCATTTGAACCTTGATTTCTAGCCTCTTCAAGTTGCTTTCCACTCCAATCCTTCTCCTACCCAAGCCAAATTTCTAAGAGAGAGATTGAGTGTTGAGGAGACTATCATTTGAAGCACAAAGTAAGGAGTTCATCACCAACACAACATCTATTACCTTTTGAAGAGCAGTGTCTCCTAGAATGGTTCGGTGAAACTTGGGAGCCTCCAAGATCATGTGGAGTTGAACCAAGGAGTTTGTAAGGGCAAGGAGATCCCCTACTTCATGAAGATCTACCCGATTGAGGCTAGTCCTTTGTGGATGGAAGCCATGATGGAATAGACAAGGTTGCTTCTTCGTGGACCCTTTGTGGGTGGAGCCCTCCGTAGACTCGCGCAATCGTTACCCTCTGTGGGTTGAAGTCTCCATCAACGTGGACGTACGATAGCACCACCTATCAGAACCACGCCAAAAATCATCGTGTCTTCATTGTGTGTGAAATATTTAAACCCCTCCTTTACTTACATGTGCAATATTTCACTTTCCGCTACTATACTCTTAGAATTGCATGTGTAGGGTGATGCTTGACTTGTTAGAATTGCTAAAATCTGCCCACAACTAAAATTGGGAAAATCTCAGATTCTTATTTGGTCAAGTAGTCTAATCACCCCCCCCCCCCTCTAGACATACTTTCGATCCTACAACGGACACTCGCCACCTACGGAGGAAGAACGCGAAGGCGCTTTGACTTGCCATTAAGCAGTCGGAGCGCGAGGTGGTGGATGCGGCTCGGGTGGCCAAGCTGAAGCAGCAGCAGGACTGGGCAGTCCACCTGATGAAGGGTCTCATTGTCCCCTTCGATTCCTCGTTCGATGACGAAAACGACCATAACTCCACCTCCTCCTCCCACGACCAAGATCCACCATCAGTCGCGGACACCTACAGCTGCACCGACGACAAGAAGGGCAAATGCCCGACGAGGAAGTGGTGATCCCTCTCCTCCTCCGTTTATATTATCGTTTTTTAGTTGTTTAAGTTAAGAACTTGTCCGGCGGTGAACTATGGTGATCTTTTGGATGATGTAATGGATTTATGTGCACTTCATTGTCCATTTGATGCCAATTTCTTTTTTCCATTATTTGATCATGTAGATTAGTTCATCACATTGCATGCATAGTATGGATATAGGGTGTCAGATATGAGGTACGCAGATGTGGAATCGGGGAGTGACCGCTCACTGCCCGGGCGAGTCCGCGGGCGTTTGAGGGCCCGAATTTGCTGGTTGTGGCTCTAACCTCCATGACCAATGGTAGGCGTCGGCACGCTGGCTGAAATTTTAGTCGGTCGCACCGCAACCGCTTAATTAACAACGTAATAGCCATTGGATATGTGGTCCACCTTTAAAAAAGTCAAACACACATTCCCAAATCTCCCCCGCCTAGTCCAGCACTAGCACGATTGTTTATGATACGTCTCCAACGTATTCATAATTTTTTATTGTTCCATGCTATTATATTATCTATCTTGGATGTTTTATAAGCATTTTCATGCTATTTTATATCTTTCTTGGGACTACCCTATTAACCTAGAGCCCATGCCAATTTCTGTTTTTCCTTGTTTTTGAGTTTCGCAGAAAAGGAATATCAAACGGAGTCCAATTGACCTGAAAATTTACGGTGATTTTCATGGACCAAAAGAATCCCCGGAGCAAAAGAGTTGGGCCAGAAGAGCCACAGGTCATCCACAAGGGTTGGGCGGCGCCCACCCCCTAGGGCGCGCCCCCTACCTTGTGGTTGAATCGTGGATCCCACTAACTTGTTCTCGACGCCAAAAATTCTTATAAATACCGAAACCTCTAGAAATAAACCTACATCAGGAGTTCCGCCGTCGAAAGCCTCTATAGCCACACAAAACCAATCGGGAGCCCGTTCCGGCACCCTGTCGGAGGGGGAAACCATCACCGGTGGCCATCTTCATCATCCCGGCGCTCTCCATGACGAGGAGGGAGTAGTTCACCCTCAGGGCTGAGGGTATGTACCGGTAGCTATGTGTTTGATCTCTCTCTCTCTCTCTCTCTCTCTCTCTCTCTCTCTCTCTCTCTATCTATCTATCTATCTATCTATCTATCTATCTATCTCCCTCTCTCTCTCGTGTTCTTGTATTGGCACGATCTTGATGTACCGTGAGCTTTGCTACTATAGTTGGATCTTATGATGTTTCTCCCCCTCTACTTCTTGTAATGGATTGAGTTTTCCCTTAGAAGTTATCTTATCGGATTGAGTCTTTAAGGATTTGAGAAGACTTGATGTATGTCTTGCATGTGCTTATCTATGGTGACAATGGGATATTCACGTGATCTACTTGATGTATGTTTTGGTGACCAACTTGCGGGTTCAGTGATCTTGTGAACTTATGCATAGGGGTTGGCACACGTTTTCATCTTGACTCTCCGGTAGAAACTTTGGGCACTCTTTGAAGTTCTTTGTGTGGTTTGAATAGATGAATCTGAGATTGTGTGATGCATATCATATAATCAAACCCACGGATACTTGTGGTGACATTGGAGTATCTAGGTGACATTAGGGTTTTGTAGATGTGTGTCTTAAGGTGTTATTTTAGTACGAACTCTAGGACTATTTGTGACACTTATAGGAATAGCCCAGTAGATCGATCGGAAAGAATAACTTTGAGGTGGTTTCGTACCCTACAATAATCTCTTCGTTTGTTCTCCGCTATTTGTGACTTTGGAGTGACTCTTTGTTGCATGTTGAGGGATTGTTATAAGATCTAATTATGTTATCATTGTTGAGAGAACTTGCACTAGTGAAAGTATGAACCCTAGGCCTTGTTTCCAAGCATTGCAATACTGTTTGTGCTCACTTTTATCATTAGTTACCTTGCTATTTTTATATTTTCATATTACAAAAACATATATCTACCATCCATATTACACTTGTATCACCATCTCTTCGCGAACTAGTGCACCTATACAATTTACCATTGTATTGGGTGTGTTGGGGACACAAGAGACTCTTTGTTATTTGGTTGCAGGGTTGCTTGAGAGAGACCATCTTCATCCTAAACCTCCCACGGATTGATAAACCTTACGTCATCCACTTGATGGAAAATTGCTACTGTCCTACAAAACTCTGTGTTTGGAGGCCCAACACGAGTCTACAAGAAGAATGTTGTGTAGTAGACATCAAGCTCTTTTCTGGCGTCGTTGCCGGGGAGGTGAGTGCTTAAAGGTATATATTTAGATCTTGTAATTGAATCTTTTAGTTTCTTGTCTTATCACTAGTTTGGTTTATAAAAAAAATACATAAAAATGGAATTGAGGTTACCTCATATGCTTCATCTTTTTAATGTCTTTCGTGTAAATGATGGAAAGGAAAATTGTGCTCAAGTGTTAGAAGAAGAATTTAATAAAATGTTGTTGGGGAACGTAGCAGAATTTTAAAATTTTCTACGCATCACCAAGATCAATCTATGGAGTCATCTAGCAACGAGGGAGAGGGGAGTGCATCTACATACCCTTGTAGATCGCGCGCGGAAGCGTTCAAGAGAACGGGGTTGATGGAGCGTACTCGTCGTGATCCAAATCACCGATGATCCTAGCGTTGAACGGACGGCACCTCCGCGTTCAACACACGTACGGAGCGGGGATGTCTCCTCCTTCTTGATCAGCAAGGGGGGGGAGAGGTTGATGGAGATCCAGTAGCACGACGGTGTGGTGGTGGAAGCAGCGGGATTCCAGCAGGGCTTCGCCAAGCGCAACTGGAGGAGGAAGAGGTGTCACAGGAGGGAGAGGGAGGCGCCAGGGCTTAGGGTGCGGCTGCCCTCGCCCCTCTTTATATAGGGCCCCTAGGGGGACGCCGGACCTAGAAATCCAATCTCTAGGGGGGCGGCGGCCAAGGGGGGGGGACTTGCCCCCTAAGTCAAGTGGGGCCCCACCCCACCCCTAGTGTTTCCAACCCTAGGAGCAGGGGAGACCCATGGGAGGGCGCACCAGCCCACCAGGGGCTGGTTCCCTTCCCACTTCAGCCCATGAGGCCCTCCGGGATAGGTGGACCCCCGGGGCCCTTCCGGTGGTCCCGGTACAATACCGGTGACCCCCGAAACTTTCCCGATGGCCGAAACTGGACTTCCAATATACAAATCTTCACCTCCGGACCATTCCGGAACTCCTCGTGACGTCCGGGATCTCATCGGGACTCCGAACAACTTTTGGGTTACTGCATACTAATATCTCTACAACCCTAGCGTCACCGAACCTTAAGTGTGTAGACCCTACGGGTTCGGGAGACACGCAGACATGGCCGAGACGACTCTCCGGCCAATAACCAACAGCGGGATCTGGATACCCATGTTTGCTCTCACATGCTCCTCGATGATCTCATTGGATGAACCATGATGTCGAGGATTCAATCGATCCCGTACGTAAATCCCTTTGTCTATCGGTACGATACTTGCCCGAGATTCGATCGTCGGTATACCGATACCTTGTTCAATCTCGTCATGGCAAGTCTCTTTACTCGTTGTGTAACACATCATCCCGTGACCAACCCCTTAGTCATATTGAGCTCATTATGATGATGTCGTACCGAGTGGGCCCAGAGATACCTATCCGTCATACGGAGTGACAAATACGAGTCTCGGTTCGTGCCAACCCAACAGATGCTTTCAGAGATACCCGTAGTGTACCTTTATAGCCACCCAGTTATGTTGTGACGTTTGGCACACCCAAAGTATTCCTACAGTATCCGGGAGTTGCACAACCTCATGGTCTAAGGAAAGGATACTTGACATTGGAAAAGCTTTAGCATACGAACTACATGATCTTGTGCTAGGCTTAGGATTGAGTCTTGTCCATCACATCATTCTCCTAATGATATGATCCCGTTATCAATGACATCCAATGTCCATGGTCAGGAAACCGTGACCATCTGTTGATCAATGAGCTAGTCAACTAGAGGCTTACTAGGGACACATTGTTGTCTATGTATTCACATATGTATTACTGTTTCCGGATAATACAATTAAAGCATGAACAATAGACAATTATCATGAACAAGGAAATATAATAATAACCATTTTATTATTGCCTCTAGGGCATATTTCCAACAGTCTCCCACTTGCACTAGAGTCAATAATCTAGTTACATTATGATGAATTGAACACCCATAGAGTTCTGGTGTTGATCATGTTTTGCTCGTGGAAGAGGTTTAGTCAACGGATCTGCGACATTCAGATCCGTATGCACTTTACAAATATCTATGTCTCCATCTTGAATATAATTCTAGATGGAGTTGAAACGGCTGTTGATGTGCTTGGTCTTCTTGTGAAACCTGGGCTCCTTGGCAATGGCAATAGCTCCAGTGTTGTCACAGAAGAGAGTCATCGGACCCGACGCTCTTGGAATAACTCCTAGGTTGGTGATGAACTCCTTCATCCAGACTCCTTCCTGCACTGCTTCGGAAGCAGCTATGTACTCCACTTCACATGTAGATGCCGCCACGACGCTTTGCTTGCAACTGCACCAGCTGACTGCCCCACCATTCAAAATATACACGTATCCGGTTTGTGACTTGGAGTCATCCAGATTTGTGTCGAAGCTAGCATCGACGTAATCCTTTACGACGAGCTCTTCGTCACCTTCATAAACAATAAACATATCCTTAGTCCTTTTCAGGTACTTCAGGATGTTCTTGACCGCTGTCCAGTGTTCCATACCAGGATCACTTTGGTACCTCCCCACCAAACTAATGGCAAGGTTCACATCTGGTCTGGTACACAGCATGGCATACATAATAGAACCTATGGCCGAGGCATAGGGGATGACACTCATCTTTTCTCTATCTTCTGCCGAGGTCGGGCATTGAGATGTGCTCAATATCATACCTTGCAATACAGGAAAGAACCCTTTCTTGGACTGATCCATATTGAACTTCTTCAATATCTTGTCAAGGTATGTGCTTTGTGAAAGACCCATGAGGCGTCTCGATCTATCTCTATAGATCTTGATGCCTAATATGTAAGCAGCTTCTCCAAGGTCCTTCATTGAAAAACACTTATTCATGTAGGCCTTTATGCTTTCCAAGAGTTCTACATCATTTCCCATCAGCAATATATCATCCACATATAATATGAGAAATGCTACAGAGCTCCCACTCACTTTCTTGTAAATACAGGCTTTTCCCCAAGTCTGTATAAACCCAAACGCTTTGATCACCTCATCAAAGTGAATGTTCCAACTCCGAGATGCTTGCACCAGCCCATAGATTGAGCGTTGGAGCTTTCATACCTTGTTAGCATTCTCATGATCGACAAAACCTTCCGGCTGCATCACATACAGTTCTTCCTTGAGGAAGCCATTAAGGAATGCCGTTTTGACATCCATTTGCCATATCTCATAATCATAGAATGCGGCAATTGCTAACATGATTCGGACAGACTTCAGCATCATTACGGGAGAGAAAGTCTCGTCGTAGTCAATTCCTTGAACTTGTCGATAACCTTTAGTGACAAGTCGAGCTTTATAGATGGTCACATTACCATCCGCGTCAGTCTTCTTCTTAAAGATCCATTTATTTTCTATGGCGTGCCGATCATCGGGCAAGTCCACCAAAGTCCATACTTTGTTATCATACATGGATCCTATCTCGGATTTCATGGCTTCAAGCCATTTGTTGGAATCCGGGCCCGCCATCGCTTCTTCATAGTTCGAAGGTTCACCGTTGTCTAACAACATGATTTCCAGGACAGGGTTGCCGTACCACTCTGGTGCGAAACGTGTCCTTGTGGACCTACGAAGTTTAGTAGTAACTTGATCTGAAGCTTCATGATCATTATCATTAACTTCCTCCCTAGTCGGTGCAGGCACCACAGGAACATCTTCCTGCGCTGCGCTACTTTCCAGTTTGGAAGGGGTGACAATCACCTCATCAAGTTTCACTTTCCTCCCACTTACTTCTTTCGAGAGAAACTCTTTCTCCAGAAAGGATCCATTCTTGGCAACGAAGACCTTGCCTTCGGATTTGAGGTACAAGGTGTATCCAATAGTTTCCTTAGGGTATCCTATGAAGACGCATTTTTCCAATTTGGGTTCGAGCTTTTCAGGTTGAAGTTTCTTGACATAAGCATCGCATCCCCAAACTTTTAGAAACGACAACTTAAGTTTCTTGCCAAACCAAAGTTCATACGGTGTCTCCTCAACGGATTTATACGGTGCCCTATTTAAAGTGAATCCAGCAGTCTCTAAAGCATAACCCCAAAATGATAGCGGTAAGTCGGTAAGAGACATCATAGATCGCACCATGTCCAATAGAGTACGATTACGACGTTCAGACACACCATTACACTGAGGTGTTCCAGGCGGCGTCAATTGTGAAACAATTCCATAGTTCCTTAGGTGCGTGCCAAATTCGTGACTTAAATATTCTCCTCCACGATCCGATCGTAAGAACTTTATTTTTCTGTCACGTTGATTCTCAACCTCATTCTGAAATTCCTTGAACTTTTCAAAGGTCTCAGACTTGTGTTTTATCAAGTAGACATACCCATATCTACTTAAGTCATCAGTGAGGGTGAGAACATAACGATAGCCACCGCGAGCTTCAACACTCATTGGACCGCACACATCAGTATGTATGATTTCCAATAAGTTGGTTGCTCGCTCCATTGTTTCGGAGAACGGGGTCTTGGTCATCTTGCCCAAAAGGCATGGTTCACACGTGTCAAATGATTCATAATCAAGAGACTCCAAAAGTCCATCCGCATGGAGCTTCTTCATACGTTTGACACCAATATTACCAAGGCAGCAGTGCCACAAGTATGTGGGACTATCATTATCAACCTTACATCTTTTGGCATTCACACTATGAATATGTGTAACATCACGTTCCAGATTCATTAAGAATAAACCATTGACCAGCGGGGCATGACCATAAAACATTTCTCTCATATAAATAGACCAACCATTATTCTCGGATTTAAATGAGTAGCCATCTCGCATTAAACGAGATCCAGATACAATGTTCATGCTCAAAGCTGGTACTAAATAACAATTATTGAGGTTTAAAACTAATCCCGAAGGTAGATGCAGAGGTAGCGTGCCGACGGCGATCACATCGACCTTGGAACCATTCCCGACGCGCATCGTCACCTCGTCCTTCGCCAGTCTCCGCTTATTCCGCGGCTCCTGCTTTGAGTTACAAATGTGAGCAACTGCACCGGTATCAAATAGCCAGGAGCTACTACGAGCATTGGTAAGGTACACATCAATAACATGTATATCACATATACCTTTGACGTTGCCGGCCTTCTTATCTGCTAAGTATTTGGGGCAGTTCTGCTTCCAGTGACCCGTTCCCTTGCAATAAAAGCACTCAGTCTCAGGCTTGGGTCCATTCTTTGGCTTCTTCCCGGCAACTGGCTTACCGGGCGCGGCAACTCCTTTGTCGTCCTTCTTGAAGTTCTTCTTACCGTTGCCTTTCTTGAAATTAGTGGTTTTACTCACCATCAACACTTGATGTTCTTTCTTGATCTCCACCTCCGCTGATTTCAGCATTGAATACACCTCGGGAATGGACCTCTCCATCCCTTGCATATTGAAGTTCATCACGAAGCTCTTGTAGCTAGGTGGGAGCGATTGAAGGATTCTGTCAACGACTGCTTCATCTAGGAGATTAATTCCCAACTGAGACAAGCGATTCTGCAACCCAGACAATTTGAGTATATGCTCGCTGATAGAACTATTCTCCTCCATATTACAACTGTAGAATGCGTCGGAGACATCATATCTCTCAACTCGCGCATGAGCTTGGAAAACCATTTTCAGCTCTTGGAACATCTCATATGCTTCGAGATGCTCAAAACGCTTTTGGAGCCCTGATTCTAAGCTGTAAAGCATGTCGCACTGAACCAGGGAGTAATCATCACGATGCGACTGCCATGCGTTCATAACGTCTTGATTCACTGGGGCGGGTGCGTCACCTAGCGGTGCTTCAAGGACATATGTTTTCTTGGCAGCTATGAGGATGATCATCAAGTTACGGACCCAATCCATATAGTTGCTACCATCGTCTTTCAGCTTGATTTTCTCTAGGAACGCGTTGAAGTTGAGGACAACATTAGCGTGGGCCATTGGATCTACAAGACATATTGTGAAGATTTTAGACTATGTTCATGACAATTAAGTTCATCTAAACAGATTTAATGAACTCCCACTCAGATAGACATCTCTCTAGTCATCCAAGTGATACATGATCCGAATCGACTAGGTCATGTCCGATCATCACGTGAGACGGACTAGTCATCAACGGTGAACATATTTATGTTGATCGTATCTTCTATACGACTCATGTTCGACCTTGCGGTCTTCCGTGTTCCGAGGCCATGTTTGTACATGCTAGGCTCATCAAGTGAACCCTAAGTGTATTGCGTGTGTAAATCTAGCTTACACCCGTTGTATGCGAACGTTAGGACCTATCACACACGATCATCACGTGGTGCTTCGGAACAACGAACCTTAGCAACAGTGCATAGTTAGGGGAAACACAATTCTTGAAGTTTTAGTGAGAGATCATCTTATTTACTACCGTCGTTCTAAGCAAATAATATGTAAAAACATGATAAACATCACATGCAATCAAATAGTGACATGATATGGCCAATATCATTTTGCTCCTTTCGATTTTCATCTTCGGGGCTCCATGATCATCATCGTCACCGGCATGACACCATGATCTCCATCATCGTGTCATCATGAAGTCGTCTCACCAAACATTACTTCTACTACTATGGCTAACGGTTAGCAATAAAGTAAAGTAATTACATGGCGTTTTCACATGGCGTTTTCAGTGACATGCGGGTCATACAATAAAATAAGACAACTCCTATGGCTCCTGCCGGTTGTCACACTCATCGACATGCAAGTCGTGATTCCTATTACAAGAACATGATCAATCTCATACATCACATATATATCATTCATCACATCCTTTTGGCCATATCACATCACACGACACATGCTGCAAGAACAAGTTCGACGTCCTCTAATTGTTGTTGCAAGTTTTTACGTGGCGGCTATAGGTTTCTAGCAAGAATGTTTCTTACCTACGCCAAAACCACAATGTGATATGCCAATTTCTATTTGCCCTTCATAAGGACCCTTTTCATCGAATCCGATCTGACTAAAGTGGGAGAGACAGACACCCGCTAGCCACCTTATGCAACTAGTGCATGTCAGTCGGTGGAACCTGTCTCACGTAAGCGTACGTGTAAGGTCGGTCTGGGCCGCTTCATCCCACGATGCCGCCGAATCAAGATAAGACTAGTAGCGGCAAGTAAATTGACATGATCTACGCCCACAACTACTTTGTGTTCTACTCGTGCAAGATACTACGCATAGACCTAGCTCTGATACCACTGTTGGGGAACGTAGCAGAATTTTAATATTTTCTACGCATCACCAAGATCAATCTATGGAGTCATCTAGCAACGAGGGAGAGGGGAGTGCATCTACATACCCTTGTAGATCGCGCGCGGAAGCATTCAAGAGAACGGGGTTGATGGAGTCGTAATCGTCGTGATCCAAATCACCGATGATCCTAGCGCCGAACGGACGGCACCTCCACGTTCAACACACGTACGGAGCAGGGACGTCTCCTCCTTCCTGATCCAGCAAGGGGGGAGGAGAGGTTGATGGAGATCCAGCAGCACGACGGTGTGGTGGTGGAAGCAGCGAGATTCCAGCAGGGCTTTGCCAAGCGCAACTAGAGGAGGAAGAGGTGTGACGGGAGGGAGAGGGAGGTGCCAGGGCTTAGGGTGCGGCTGCCCTCCCTCCCACATCTTTATATAGGGCCCCTAGGGGGTCGTCGGCCCTAGAGATCCAATCTCTAGGGGGGCGGCGGCCAAAGGGGGGGGGACTTGCCCCCCAAGTCAGGTGGGGCGCCCCCCACCCCTAGGGTTTCCAACCCTAGGCGCAGGGGAGGCCCATGGGGGGCACACCAGCCCACCAGGGGCTGGTTCCCTTCCCACTTCAGCCCATGAGGCCCTCCGGGATAGGTGGCCCCACCCGATGGACCCCCGGGACGCTTCCGGTGGTCCCGGTACAATACCGGTGACCCCCGAAACTTTCCCGGTGGCCAAAACTGGACTTCCTATATACAAATATTCACCTCCGGACCATTTCGGAAATCCTCGTGAGGTCCGGGGTCTCATCCAGGACTTCGAACAACTTTCGGGTTACCGCATACTAATATCTCTACAACCCTAGCGTCACCAAACCTTAAGTGTGTAGACCCTACGGGTTCGGGAGACACGCAGACATTGCCGAGATGACTCTCCGGCCAATAACCAACAGCGGGATCTGGATACCCATGTTTTCTCCCACATTCTCCTCGATGATCTCATCGGATGAACCACGATGTCGAGGATTCAATCAATCATGTACGCAATTCCCTTTGTCTGTCGGTACGATACTTGCCCGAGATTCGATCGTGGGTATACCGATACCTTGTTCAATCTCGTCATGGCAAGTCTCTTTACTCGTTCCGTAACACATCATCCCGTGACCAATCCCTTAGTCACATTGAGCTCATTATGATGATGTCTTACCGAGTGGGCCCAGAGATACCTCTCCGTCATACGGAGTGACAAATCCCACTCTCGGTTCGTGCCAACCCAACAGATGCTTTCGGAGATACCCGTAGTGTACCTTTATAGCCACCCAGTTACGTTGTGACATTTGGCACACCCAAAGTATTCCTACGGTATCCAGGAGTTGCACAACCTCATGGTCTAAGGAAAGGATACTTGACATTGGAAAAGCTTTAGCATACGAACTACACGATCTTGTGCTAGGCTTAGGATTGGGTCTTGTCCATCACATCATTCTCCTAATGATGTGATCCCGTTATCAATGACATCCAATGTCCATGGTCAGGAAACAGTGACCATCTGTTGATCAACGAGCTAGTCAACTAGAGGCTTACTAGGGACACGTTGTTGTCTATGTATTCACATATGTATTACTATTTCCGGATAATACAATTAAAGCATGAACAATAGACAATTATCATGAACAAGGAAATATAGTAATAACCATTTTAGTATTGCCTCTAGGTCATATTTCCAACAAATGTTTGGCACTAAATCTTTGAATGATGAGCATGATTGCAATGTTGTTAGTATGAATTCTTTGAATATCTGTGATGCTAATGATATGCAAAGCCACAAGCTTGGGGATGCTATGTTTGATGAACATGATATTTTTAGTCCCCCAAGTTTTGATGAGAAAATTTATTATGATGAATGCATGCCTCCTATTTTTGATGATTATTGTGATTACACATATGTTATAAATAATACTAATAACCAATACTCCCTCTGTAAACAAATATAAGAGCGTTTAGATCACTATTTTAGTGATCTAAATGCTCTTATATTTCTTTACGGAGGGAGTAGTTATTTTCTTGAGTTTGCTCCCACCACTATTCATGAGAATAAATTTGCTTATGTGGAGAGTAATAAAATTCCTATGCTTATGAATCATGAAAAGAGTGCTTTATGTGATGGTTATATTGTTGAATTCATTCATGATGCTACTGAAAATTATTATGAGAGAGTAACATATGCTTTTAAGTATTGCAATAATATCAAGTTTCCTCTCTATGTGTTAAAAGTTTTGAAGTCATGCTTGTTTTGCCTTCCTATGCTACTTGATTCTTGTTCCCATAAAATGTAAAATCGCTATGCATAGGAAGTGGGTTAGACTTAAATGTGCTTGTCATGCAATTCATGATGCTCTTTTTGCGTTTCAATTCTTTACTCCTATGTGAGCATCATTGTAATCACCATGCCTAGCTAAAAAGGCGTTAAAGAAAATCACTTGTTGGGAGACAACCCAATACCTTTACCTACTATTTTTGTGTGTTCACATGATTAAGCTACTGTAGTAATCATATTTTATAGCTTTTGTTTCAATAATGTGTCAAGTAAAGCCTTTGTGATAGTGTGGTTAATAGTTGACTTGATTCTGTGCAAAAACAGAAAGTTTTGCGTCCAGTGCAGACAATCAATAAATCACTGGAATGTGATAATTAGCTGAAATTTGTACACATAATTTATATACAAATTTCCTATGTTGTCCTAATTTTTCAGAATTTTTAGAGTTCCAGAAGTATGCGAAGTTTTCAGATTACTACAGAATGTTCTGTTTTTAACAGATTCTGTTTTTCATGTGTTGTTTGCTTATTTTGTTGAATCCATGAGTAGAGGGTATGAACCATGGAGAAGTTGGAATACATTAGATATAACACCGATATGAAATTCAAATGAGTTCACAATAGTACCTAAGTGGTGATTTGCTTTCTTATACTAACGGAGCTCATAAGATTTTCTGTTGAGTTTTGTGTTGTGAAGTTTTAAAGTTTTGGGTAAGGATTTGATGAACTATGGAATAAGGAGTGGAAATAGCCTAAGCTTGGGGATTCCCAAGGCACCCCAAGGTAATATTCAAGGACAACCAGGAGACTAAGCTTGGGGATGCCCCGGGAAGGCATCCCCTCTTTCGTCTTTGTCTATCGGTAACTTTACTTGAGGCTATATTTTTATTCACCACATGATATGTGTTTTGCTTGGAGTGTCATTTTACTTTGTTTAGATTTTCTTACTATTATTTAGAATAAGTTTTAGTATATTTTGTTTCAATAAAAAAAGACAAGTATAGCCTTTACCATGCTTATTTTGCAAGTATATATGTTGTTGTTTGAAAACAGAAAGTTTTCTATCATTGTCTGAATTCTTATGGATAGTCAGAACGTGATAAAATATTGAATTTTTTACAAAATTAGCATGAATAAGTTCTATGTAACTTGGTAATTAACTAATTATTCAGAAGTTTTTCAATTAGGGAAGTATGGGAACAATTCCAGTCTTCACAGACTGTGCTGTTTAGACAGATTGCTGTTATGTTTGCATTGTTTGCATATGTTTGCATGTTTAATGATTCTATTTGAGGATAGGAGTACTAAATATGCAGAGGCATTTAGTATGCAATGTTAAATCATAATTTTGGTGATTTTATACAGTATGGAATGATAAGGTTTTGAGTTGCTTTATACTAACTTATCTCACGAGTTCTTGTTAAGTTTTTTTGTTTGTGGATGAAGTTTTTGAGATTTAGGGAAACCGTGACATGAGAGGAATTAAGGAGACACAAAATCTCAAGCTTGGGGATTCCCAAATCATCCCAAGGTAATATTTCAAGAAGTCTCAAGCATCTAAGCTTGGGGATGCCCCGATAGGCATCCCACCTTTCTTCATCAACAGCTATCGGTTAGTATTGGTTTAGCTTAAGTTTTTGCTTCTTCACACGATATGTGCTATCCTTGCAATATCATTTTATTTTGTTTTGCTTGTTGTTTGAATAAAGTACTTGAGATCTGAAATTCTTAAATGAGAGAGGGTCTTCTCATAGCTAGTTAATTATATGACTACTCATTGATCTTCACTTATATCTTTTTGGAGTAGTTTATCAGTTGCTCTAGTGCTTCACTTATATCTATTTAGAGCACGGCGGTGGTTTTATTTTATAGAAATTGATGAGCTCTCATGCTTCACTTATATTATTTTGAGAGTCTCCAAACAGCATGGTAATTATCGGGACCCCGATCCTAAGTCACACGGGTCTAGCCTATAGCACATCATATCACTTTGCGGCCTCACGCACGGTATCCCCACGGGTGCCACCTTACCTGGCCCGGGACCGTTTGCGCATTTTGGCACACGTATATGATGGTGTCGCTAGCATCCATATGACAGAGAACCCAGACCGACATGACTAGTTATAAACCAAAAGTGGCGCTAAATTACACAGACAGGCATACATGACCCAGCAACGAATGTGTCGGTCATCAACGTATGAACCCAAGTCGTAGCAAGCTACAAGGACTTAAAGGAACAACGCGTGACATTTCCCCTAAGGGACAGACACAGGAACGAAGAAGGCACATGCCGGCCAGCCTAAGTGTTCCGGAGCAGTAGCAAGCTACCAAGGCTCAGTGGAAGCACTAGGAGACATTTCCCTGTAAGATAGGCTATCAAGGGTAAACAACTAGGTGTCGGATCCCACACATAGCAATACACATTACACGTACGCATAACATGCAAGTATGTGTTGTACAACATGGCATCACCACATAACTCAACAACTCATATAGATAAGGCCCAGAAGAGCCATCATAGCATTTATTACAAACAGGGGTCACATGACCCAACATACAGAGCATACAGGCAACGGAAGCATAACATGTCTGAGTACAGACAACTACAAATGGAAAAGGCTGAGAAGCCTGACTATCTACAAGACCCTTCCAAGGGTACAAGACCGTAGCTGAGGTAACAAGCTAAACGTCGAAGTCCACGCGGAACCACTAGTGAGACTGAAGTCTCTCTGCAAAACATAAATTAAGCAAACGTGAGTACAAAGGTACTCAGCAAGACTTACATTAGAACTAACTACATATGCAATAGTATCAACAAAGGGGTGGTGGAGTTTGACTGCAGCAAGCCAGCTTTGACTCGGTGGCTATCCTGAACTACAACTGCAAGTAACTCTTTTGAGGTGGCGCACACGAGTCCACATATTCACCAATCAATACACCACTATGGATCCGCTCTCGTCTCCCTACGAGAACGCCATCCATAACACTCACACTTGTCTTGAGTATTTTAGAGTATCCACTTTCACTTGTCTATGTACCAAGTAAGCATCCAAGAAGTCCATAACCGCGGACCTGGCTATTCGAATAGATCATGTTAACCCTGCAGGGGTGTACTTCTTCACACACGCTCTCGCCACTTACCGCCATGTACACGTCGTGTATCTCGGCAAACTTCAAGCGGAAGCCTGGCGAGGGTGTCGGCCACGACCTGACTAACCACACAAGACTCTAGTCCAGGTTTATCGCCTATTCTGGTTCCATCCGTGGGGAGATCCGGCCGGGGTGTCACTCACGGCCTCAAACGATGTGTACAGGGTTCCCAAGCCCACCATCCGGGTGCCACTTGGTACACCGGGCCACTGCACCTAGTCTGTCCCAAGCCCACCTGTACCGGGTGCCACTTGGTAGACTACTAGCACTACCTACAAACACCAGAAACTAGTTGCAACTCTTGGACAGAGATCGAGTTGATTAATAAGTCGAGAGGGGCACTTAAGCATTCCAATGTGTGGTAGTAGCTATGTCATTGGACAACTTACACAGAACTCGGTTCTTAAGGACGGCCCCAGTGAGACAACCCACCATGTACTCCTACATGGCCTCTCACCGCTACCTTTACCAAATCGTGTTCACACACTTAGCTCACACAGAGTAGGACATGTTCATAACTTCCCAATTCATCCCCGATGAATCAGACCTGACACAACTCTAAGCAATAGCAGGCATGACATACAAGCATGGATGAGTAGGCACAACATGGCTCAAACAACTCCTACTCATGCTAGTGGGTTTCAACTATTTACTGTGGCAATGACAAGTCATGCAGAGGAAAGGGGTTCATCTACCGCAACATGTAGCAGTTGAAACGTTGTTGTCCTAATGCAGTAAAAGAGAGCAGGAGCGAGAGAGTGGGATTGTATCAGAATGCTCAATGGGGGTTTGCTTGCCTGGCACTTCTGAAGATAGTAATAGTTCTTCATCGGTGGCATCGAACTCATCGCCGGAACGTCGTCTACTGAGAGGGGACAAATACCGGCAACAGAGAAGGAACACAATCAATGCAATGCAACAATATGATGCATGATCATGACATGGCAATATGTTGTGGATTGAGCTAATGCAACTAGCAACACAATTAAATGAAGTTGGTTTGAACCTAAGGTTCAAATTCAAACTCCACATGTGGTTATTTAAATGCCATTTAATTGATTTGACCTGAACAGCAGGTTTAACTTGTTCAAACATGCATGAAAATGCCATAAACATATTCCTCATATTTTTCTGATCATCTTTCATATATAAATTATTTTCATCTGAGCTACGGTTGATTTTATATGAATTTTAGAAGTTTTAACTAATTTCTGGAATAAATAAATCATTTCTAATTTATTTAGAATACCAGAAAGGCTTTATGACGTCATAGTGACATCATGAGTACGTCAGCAAGTCAAAGGCGCCAGCCCAGGTCAAACCTGACGGCTGGGACCCACATGTCAGTGTCTCAACTAATTAACTAAATTAGATAACACTAATTTAAGCCTAACTCTAATTAGTCAGGGGCCTGGGCCCACACGTCAGTGAGCCAGGGCTAAATAGGGGGGGTTAATTCTAATCTAACTAAAGATTAGGTGCGCCGGGGCCCATCTGTCATTGACCCAGAGGGTCATTAGGTTAGTGCTAACTAGTTGTTAGACCTAACTAAGCAGTGCCACATCAGCACGCCGGAGTTACTCGCCGGCGATCACAAAACACGGCGGCGAGCTTCGAAAATCTCCGTCCAGCGACGGTTTGGCGCGCGACTAGGCTCTACAGAAGGCTTGGAGTGCTCCGCGTCTAGTGGTGCAGGAAGCAGCAGCTCCGGTGGCCTAAATCGACGGCGGCAGCGACTTGCGCGGCGGCCGGAGTTCGGGCATCGACGAGCGCGGGGCTGCGGTGCGCTGGGAGGGCAGCTGGCGGTTGCGTTGGCTTCCTGCAAAGACTCTGAGCATGGTGACGCACGCGGATGTGAGCTACGGTGGCTTGGACCACAGTGGCGCCATGGCCGACGGCATGGAGCTCTTGACTCCGGTGGCTAGGCTGGCTAGAGGAAGGAGTTGAGCGCGAGGAGAGGGGGTAAATGCTCGGGGGCTCACGGTGGTTGCAGAGGCGTCGACGTGGGCTCGGGGGAGGCTCATAGCAGAGCAGGGCGTCGAGGGGGATCTCCGGCGACGGCGGTCGGGGATAAGCTCGGTGAGGGCGGTGCAGGGCAAACGAGCGCTTGCGGCTCGGCCTTCTCGATGAAGCAGTTGATGGCGGAGCTCTCGGGCATGGCGCGACAGCGAGGGGGCGACGGTGGCCGCGGTGGTGACGAGCGGCGGTGACGAACCCGTTCGGGCGGGTGAGAAAGAGAGGTCTAGGGGAGAGGATGAGAACGAGGGAGAGAGTGAGGGGGTCCAAGGGGTGCGTGGCGTCCTCTAGGTGCTTCGGGGCGGCGAGGAGGCAGGCAGGCAAGGTGGAGGTGGCCAACGTACGGTGGCCACGCGCCCTCCTGCCCACTGGCAGGAGGTTGAAGACAGTAGGAGGGAGGAGGGGGGGCTGGGCCGGCAGAAGCTCGGCCAGGCTACAGGGAGACCAAGTAAGTGGCCCAGGTGGGCTTCCTCTCTCTCACTCACTTTTCTCTTTTTTTGTTTCTGTTTTCTATTTTTGCTTTTGTTTTGAATTTCGTTTACTAACCAAATTATTTTTGCAGCTTCTGAAAACTTTTGTTTTGAGTGCCAACTCTCTGTTTGCACTCATAGCACATTAAATGGAAAAACAACAGTAGGAGTCTCTCCTGCTGTTTTCAGGTGTCAAAAAAAAACTTTTGTGGATGTAAAAAGATTAATTCCAAAGCTCCACAAGAAGTCTCAGAATTATTGGGGCAATAAAAATATTCATAAGATTTATTTGCTCCAACTCAAATACATTAGTGAATTAAATCAAAGCCCAAACGATTCCCCAAAATGTTCAATATTTTTGGTTTGGACCAAAACCCTTGCCAAAATTATCAAACATTAATGAAGGCAATTTTTGGGTTTATTGAAAATATTTTTAGGTTAAACCTAATTGCTTTGATTTGGTGCTAGGGTTTAGTCATCCCCATTTCAGGTTTCCTTTGAAATTAAATATGATGACATGAAGATCAAACAAAGAAAACAGGGGAAGCTAGGGCTATGACAACTCACCCCCACTAAAACAAGAATCTCGTCCTGAGATTCAAGACGTGAGGTAAGAAGACAGAGGAGACACAAAGCCATCACAAACTTCTCGTTTCATATGTCCTCCTCGAAGCTGTTGATTCATTGCATCATGTTGATCTTGGCATCTTTGCTTTCGAGGTCTTTGTCCAATACGGTGACGACGAAAGAAACTCTACAAAATTGATCCTCTGAAAGATCGAGCAACTCAAGACCAACTCATGGAGTGAGACTTTGAAACATCTCTTGAGCCGAGATACAAAACACACATCCAGAGGGATGGAGTGAAACAAACGATGAAGATTTACTTGGTAGGCAATAATTCCACACCTAAGAAGATGGTGATCGATGTCACTAGACGGGGGACCTTAGAGAAGGTGACACATAGAATTATTCCCTTAAGTGATAAACATAATTACTTTTGATATAGAGACCATTGAAATTCCCTATACCAGCCTGAGGCAGATCACAATCGATAGTTTGAAGGAGTTCGAAGGAACAACATACTCGGGCCAGAATGGATGATGTGGACTACCTTGTTGAAGACAACACAAGGGATGATTTTGCTTATCATCGGAAATGGATGGGACCCATGGTAAAATGGCACATTGGCGGTGCAAGCTGGGAACAAAATGAAAATGCTGGGAATTATTCTGGTAACTGGGAAGAAACCCAACAGTAGAGAGTAAATCTACTCTTTGAGAGGTTATAGCATAACCAAGCACACTGGGAGCAATCCCGGTTAGGGCCGGTGATAACACCTAGTGCTTGTGCATGCCCTCAAGAACTTGAGCATTTCCGTAATCATCAAGGTTTTACCAACATCAGTGCCGAGGATCCTGGCAACACATCATACTACCATGATGAACGGTGATGGAGGATGCAGATGCAAAGGAAGATAACACTTTCTCAGATTTCACCTTAGCGGAG
This sequence comes from Secale cereale, assembly GCA_902687465.1. Classification (NCBI taxonomy): domain Eukaryota; kingdom Viridiplantae; phylum Streptophyta; class Magnoliopsida; order Poales; family Poaceae; genus Secale; species Secale cereale. The sequence goes on from LR738712.1 coordinate 169,877,786, forward strand.
CCAAGGAAGCAAAATTTGGATGATCGACCGAGAGACATTTAGCACTCCGCTTCTAATGTTCTCCTTGGTGTGTTAGCGTAATCCATTCATAGATATGTTTGGTATCTTGATCATCAAGTAAAGGTCGTACTTCAGGAGCACAAAAATCCATAAGGAACAACTAGGAAGTAAATCCAACGAAATCCTTATGGGGAGGTGGCCAACTTCTTCAATCAAGATTCTACATCAATAGGTCTTCCGGCTGGTGTGTTGGCCACAACATCCACTTACCGGGTTACAGAGAGACCACTATTATAGTTCTTGGGAAACGTTCAACCATCATATCTGCCTAAGATTCAGATCTGGTTGGTGTCAGGATATTCCAGACTCATCAAATCTAGGAAGAAAATGAAAGTTTGCAACACAAATCGACGAGATGACGTTGCGAGATTCTCGGGAAATGGACTGCGGTAGTAAGCTCCAAAACATGAGCTGGTTCTGCTACACACATGTGAACACGCTGTCGCAGACAAGCATGACCACGTAGTAGTCTTATAATAAAACACTACCGAGTTCTTGTTGGGAACCATTATTAATGACATCGAAGTCTCCACGCGTGGAAGTCCAAGGAATTCACCTTAGAACAGACTCCTTTATCTTGAACAAATCAATCAGTGGCTTGGTGTGCTAGGAATACGTATGGAGTGGAGGTAATTAATCTACCAAACCATAGAATACTTTGCACGTATGCATGACTGATTTGGGATGATTCCAGGGGAAGCAAAATAAACCTTTCTCAAATTCATGGCGGCAACTTGCATCAAATGCACATGAATTGGAGGAAGTCACTTCATTCATCCTAACATAAGCTTCATGAACGGAACATGAAGGTAATGCTTACAAAGTTTCCAACACTAGCTTAATGTCCAACAAAATCATGGAGAGGATAAGGATGTTGTCGATGGGCTCAACAATAACTCATCCAGGTTTCCATATAGGTGGAATTTCACAACTAAGTGAACACGGTGTTAGCATTGGGCAGACCAAGAGATATAACGGTGTATGCTCGAGGAACCAACCACGAGTAAGACAACGTTACGAATATCGTTGGTTCTAATTTGACTTGGCGATAACCCATACTCAAATCAAAGTTTGGACAAGACAATAGATCCACAAATGATCACGAAGATCAATCGATGAAGATATCATTTATCTTCAATACACACACAATATATCCCTTTGGAGTGAGCTATGTGGGTTAAGATTGTATCTTCCAACTCTCCAAGTTGTTGTCTAGCTTAACCAACTAGCTCAAGGGTATGCAATACAGATTCCTGGAGAAGGATTGGTTACAAGAAACCAACTTGATCACAAGCTCAACATAGCGGTCAGGGGACAACCTGGAAATATTTCCGAGAAGATAACCGGAAAATCACGAACCAGCAATATGTTACTAAGCTCGCAAATAATATTGCTTTTCAGGGCAAGATGATATGATCACAAGAGTGAGGGATTTATGCAATCCTAACTCATTGATCAAAGAGTGCACCAGAAAAATGGACTAGGTAGCACGATCAATCTTAGAATGGTGATTTAGTAACCAACACACTAAGAATGAAATTGTTGTCCTTTAACCACCAAGCAACGAGGTTGCTAGGGTATTGATTCACACATCATGATTCACTTGTCGGCATTCCAGGTACAATAACACGGGGACCGAGAAATGAATAATGAGGGCGAGAAGTATCACTGTATCAAGAGTTCATAAGATGATGTGCAATTCCCATGGAATTCTTGACATAAAGATGGCAATACTCCAAGGTAAAACAGAACAAAAGCCGGATTGGCATTTTGATCTGCGGGATACAACTGCTCTGACCCAATCCTGGATATGGATAAGGTACTGGAGTTTGTCTCTCCTAGTCATTCCGGAATAGAATGGCTTGACGGACCACAAGAGTAAAAGGCATCGATGAACACGAATGCACAACTACTCCTGACTATCAACTGATAGACGGGGGTCATAATACAACTAAAAAGGGATAACTCAAAGGAACATATAACTTTCTGAGTTGTAGAAGCAAAGAATAGCATGTCGAACTAGTTCAACATATTTCTTTCGGATAATCCATGCAGAAAGGTAGAATTAACAGAGTCACAATGTGGAATGGAGAACTCATCAAGAGCACTCTGGTTGTGATCTTCTGGTTCAGAAGAACTTCTGTCATAATGGTTCATGGTATTGGAAGAACGATAACCATGGACCTTGAAGACTATCACAAGGTTACTAATATCCTAAAGGGACGAGCAAATACTACCAACATGTAGTAAGTAGAATGAATCTGGGGTTTACGAACCCAGGAATAGAATGCCTACTAACTAAATGGCATCACGGGATGCTTTCGAGAATAATGGCCAGAATCATCACACTTGGAATATAAAACATTGCTAGATTACTAGGTGATCTTCTAAGATACTTAGGGTCATAATAATAACTCCAACCTATATGTCGAGGCAACGGAGTACCTCAACACACCGGCTAGTGTGGTTAATCTGGCCTAAAAGGACATTAAGAACATGTAGGAATGATTTGCAAATGCATCAGATTGTATAGAGACCTGGGATGACTCGGACAGCATAACGGCTGTAAATGCTCGAAAATACTTTTGAGACTCGTGCACAAAGATAGCATAACCACTCCACATCATAATGTCAAGGTTCCGAGATCAACAGTTGAACATACCGAAGTAGTAGAAACTGAACTGAGGGTTGAATACACCATTAACGTGATCCTGATAAATAGAATGAGAATCCTAGTTCTTAATCCCCGTAGAATAGAAGAAGGTGACTCGGATCAGAAGGTCATAAGGTAAAGGAGTAAAAAGAGCCTTACGTTCCCTTCCACAATCAATTCCCTTATATAACTAAAGAGTTTCTAGACATAACTTCGACCAGTTTGGCTTACTAATCCTACAGGCAGTCAGGCTCTGATACCAAAGCTGATGGGACCCCGATCCTAAGTCACACAGGTCTAGCCTGTAACACATCATATCACTTTGCGGCCTCACGCACGGTATCCCCACCGGTGCCACCTTACCTAGCCCGGGAGCGTTTGCGCATTTTGGCACACGTATATGATGGTGTCGCTAGCATCCATATGACAGAGAACCCGGGCCGACATGACTAGTTATAAACCAAAAGTGACGCTAAATTACAGAGACAGGCATACATGACCCAGCAACGAACGTGTCGGTCATCAACGTATGAACCCAAGTCGTAGCAAACTACAAGGACTTAAAGGAACAACGCGTGACATTTCCCCTAAGGGACAGACACAGGAACGAAGAAGGACACATGCCGGCCAGCCTAAGTGTTCCGGAGCAGTAGCAAGCTACCAAGGCTCAGTGGAAGCACTAGGAGACATTTCCCTGTAAGATAGGCTACCAAGGGTAAACAACTAGGTGTCGGATCCCACACATAGCAATACACATTACACGTACGCATAGCATGCAAGTATGTGTTGTACAACATGGCATCACAACATAACTCAACAACTCATATAGATAAGGCCCAGAAGAGCCATCATAGCATTAATTACAAACAGGGGTCACATGACCCAACATACAGAGCATATAGGCAACGGAAGCATAACATGTCTGAGTACAGACAACTACAAATGAAAAAGGCTGAGAAGCCTGACTATCTACAAGACCCTTCCAAGGGTACAAGACCGTAGCTGAGGTAACAAGCTAAACGTTGAAGTCCACGCGGAACCACTAGTGAGACTGAAGTCTCTCTGCAAAACATAAATTAAGCAAACGTGAGTACAAAGGTACTCAGCAAGACTTACATCAGAACTAACTACATATGCAACAGTATCAACAAAGGGGTGGTGGAGTTTGACTACAGCAAGCCAGCTTTGACTCGATGGCTATCCTGAACTACAACTGCAAGTAACTCTTTTGAGGTGGCGCACACGAGTCCACATATTCACCAATCAATACACCACTATGGATCCGCTCCCGTCTCCCTACGAGAACGCCATCCATAACACTCACACTTATCTTGAGTATTTTAGAGTATCCACTTTCACTTGTCTATGTACCAAGTAAGCATCCAAGAAGTCCATAACCGCGGACCCGGCTATTCGAATAGATCATGTTAACCCTGCAGGGGTGTACTTCTTCACACACGCTCTCGCCACTTACCGCCATGTACACGTCGTGTATCTCGGCAACCTTCAAGCGGAAGCCTGGCGAGGGTGTCGGCCACGACCTGACTAACCACACAAGACTCTAGTCCAGGTTTATCGCCTATTCGGGTTCCACCCGTGGGGAGATCCGGCCGGGGTGTCGCTCACGGCCCCAAACGATGTTTACAGGGTTCCCAAGCCCACCATCCGGGTGCCACTTGGTACACCGGGCCACTGCACCTAGTCTGTCCCAAGCCCACCTGTACCGGGTGCCACTTGGTAGACTACTAGCACTACCTACAAACACCAGAAACTAGTTGCAACTCCTGGACAGAGATCGAGTTGATTAATAAGTCGAGAGGGGCACTTAAGCATTCCAATGCGTGGTAGTAGCTATGTCATTGGACAACTTACACAGAACTCAGTTCTTAAGGACGACCCCAGTGAGACAACCCACCATGTACTCCTACATGGCCTCTCACCGCTACCTTTACCAAATCGTGTTCACACACTTAGCTCACACAGAGTAGGACATGTTCATAACTTCCCAATTCATCCTCGATGAATCAGACCTGACACAACTCTAAGCAATAGCAGGCATGACATACAAGCATGGATGAGTAGGCACAACATGGCTCAAACAACTCCTACTCATGCTAGTGGGTTTCAACTATTTACTGTGGCAATGACAGGTCATGCAGAGGAAAGGGGTTCATCTACCGCAGCATGTAGCAGTTGAAACGTTGTTGTCCTAATGCAGTAAAAGAGAGCAGGAGTGAGAGAGTGGGATTGTATCAGAATGCTCAATGGGGGTTTGCTTGCCTGGCACTTTTGAAGATAGTAATAGTTCTTCATCGGTGTCATCGAACTCATCGCCGGAACGTCGTCTACTAAGAGGGGACAAATACCGGCAACAGAGAAGGAACACAATTAATGCAATGCAACAATATGATGCATGATCATGACATGGCAATATGATGTGGATTGAGCTAATGCAACTAGCAACACAATTAAATGAAGTTGGTTTGAACCCAAGGTTCAAATTCAAACTCCACATGTGGTTATTTAAATGCCATTTAATTGATTTGACCTGAACAGCAGGTTTAACTTGTTCAAACATGCATGAAAATGTCGTAAAAAGATTCCTCGTATTTTTCTGATCATTTTTCATATATAAATTATTTTCATCTGAGCTACGGTTGATTTTATATGACTTTTAGAAGTTTTAACTAATTTTTGAAATAAATAAATCATTTTTGATTTATTTAGAATTCCAGAAAGGCTTTATGATGTCATAGTGACATCATCACTACGTCAGCAAGTCAAAGGCGCCAGCCCAGGTCAAACCTGACGGCTGGGACCCACATGTCAGTGTCTCAACTAATTAACTAAATTAGATAACACTAATTTAAGCCTAACTCTAATTAGTCAGGGGCCTGGGCCCACACGTCAGTGAGCCAGGGCTAAACATGGGGGGTTGATTCTAATCTAACTAAAGATTAGGGGCGCCGAGGCGCATCTGTCATTGACCCAGAGGGTCATTAGGTTAGTGCTAACTAGTTGTTAGACCTAACTAAGCAGTGCCACGTCAGCACGCCGGAGTTACTCGCCGGCGACCACAGAACACGGCGGCGAGCTTCGGAAATCTCCGTCCAGCGATGGTTTGGCGCGCGACTAGGCTCTACAGAAGGCTTGGAGTGCTCCGCGTCCAGTGGTGCAGGAAGCAGCAGCTCCGGTGGCCTAAATCAACGGCGGCAGCGACTTGCGCGGTGGCCGGAGTTCGGGCATCAACGAGCGCGGGGCTGCGGTGTGCTGGGAGGGCAGCTGGCGGTTGCGTTGGCTTCCTGCAAAGACTCTGAGCATGGTGACGCGCGCGGATGCGAGCTACGGTGGCTTGGACCACAGTGGCGCCATGGCCGACGGCATGGAGCTCTTGACTCCGGTGGCTAGGCTGGCTAGAGGAAGGAGTTGAGCGCGAGGAGAGGGGGTAAATGCTCGGGGGCTCACGGTGGTTGCAGAGGCGTCGACGTGGGCTCGGGGGAGGCTCGGAGCAGAGCAGGGCGTCGAGGGGGATCTCCGGCGATGGCGGTCGGGGATAAGCTCGGTGAGGGCGGTGCAGGGCAAACAAGCGCTTGCGGCTCGGCCTTCTAGATGAAGCAGTTGATGGCGGAGCTCTCGGGCATGGCGCGGCAGTGAGGGGGCGACTGTGGCCGCGGTGGTGACGAGCGGCGGCGATAAACCCGTTCGGGCAGGTGATAAAGAGAGGTCTGGGGGAGAGGATGAGAACGAGGGAGAGAGTGAGGGGGTCCAAGGGGTGTGTGGCGTTCTCTAGGTGCCTCGGGGCGGCGAGGAGGCGGGCAGGCAAGGTGGAGGTGGCCGGCGTACGGTGGCCACGCGCCCTCCTGCCCACTGGCAAGAGGTTGAAGACAGTAGGAGGGAGGAGGGGGGGCTGGGCCGGCAGAAGCTCGGCCAGGCTACAGGGAGACCAAGTAAGTGGCCCAGGTGGGCTTCCTATCTCTCTCTCACTTTTCTCTTTTTTTGTTTCTATTTTCTATTTTTGCTTTTGTTTTGAATTTGGTTTACTAACCAAATTATTTTTGCAGCTTCTGGAAACTTTTGTGGATGTAAAAAGATTAATTCCAAAGCTCCACAAGAAGTCTCAGAATTATTGGGGCAATAAAAATATTCATAAGATTTATTTGCTCCAACTCAAATACATTAGTGAATTAAATCAAAGCCCAAACAATTCCCCAAAATGTTCAATATTTTTGGTTTGGACCAAAACCCTTGCTAAAATTATCAAACATTAATGAAGGCAATTTTTGGGTTTATTGAAAATATTTTTAGGTTAAACCTAATTGCTTTGATTTGGTGCTAGGGTTTAGTCATCCCCATTTCAGGTTTCCTTTGAAAATAAATATGATGACATGAAGATCAAACAAAGACAACAGGGGAAGCTAGGGTTGTGACAGTAATTTTCTTGGGTTATGCATTTAGTCTTGATATGATAGGCATCCAAAGAGGGTATAACAAAAACTTTCATATATAGAGCATTGAATACTATGTGAAGTTTGACTCCCTTTTAATTGTTTTGAGATGTTAAGATGGTAAAGTTAGAGTCATGCTAGTGGTAGTTTGTGAGGTTAAAGAAATAATTGTATTAAGGTTTGTGATTCCCGTAGCATGCATGTATGGTCTCCAAATATGTAACCGAATTAGAGCACTTTGTATTTTGAGTGTTTGTCTTTGCGTGAAGGTCGGGGGCGCGCGATGTTTAGCTCCTACCAACCTCCCCCTAGGAGCATGCGTCGTAGTACTTTGCTTTGAGAGCTAATATTTTTTTCGCAATAAGTATGTGAGTTCTTTATGACTAATGTTGAGTCCATGGATTATACATACTCTCACCCTTCCACCTTGCTAGCCACTCTAGTGCCGCACAACTTTCGGCAGTGCATAAAACCCTTCTTATACCTTCCTCAAAACAACCACCATACCTACCTATTATGGTATTTCCATAGCATTCCGAGATATATTGCCATGTAACTCTACCGTTCCGTTTATTGTGACACGGATTATCATTGTCATATTGCTTTGCATGATCATGTAGTTGACATAGTATTTATAGCAAAGCCACCATTCATATTTTTTATACATGTCACTCTTGGTCTTTGCACATCCCAGTACACCGTCAAAGGCATTCATATAGAGTCATATCTTTGATCTAGTATCGAGTTGTAAGTAAATAAAAGTGTGATGATCATCATTATTAGAAAATTGTCCCATGTGAGGTTATAAATAAAGAGGCCAAAATAGTCTCCAAAAAAGGAGAAAAGGTCTCGAGAAAAACAGAGGAGCCTATAGAGAGAGAGAGAGAGAGAGAGAGAGAGAAGGGACAATGTTACTATCCTTTTCCACACTTGTGCTTCAAAGTAGCACCATGTTCTTCATGATAGAGAGTCTCCTATGTTGTCACTTTCGTATATTACTAGTGGGAATTTTTTGTTATAGAACTTGGCTTGTATATTCCAACGATGGGCTTCCTCAAATGCCTTAGGTCTTCATGAGCAAGCAAGTTGATGCACACCCACTAGTTGTCTTTTGAGATTTCATACACTTATAGCTCTAGTGCATCCGTTACATGGCAATCCCTACTCACTCACATTGATATCGATTGATGGACATCTCCATAGTCCATTGCCTAGTTGATGTGAGACTTTCTCCCTCCTTTTGTCTATTACCACATTCTATTCCACCCATAGTACTATATCCATGGCTCACGCTTATGTATTGCGTGAAGAGTTGAAAAGGTTTAAGAATGTTAAAGTATGAAAACAATTGCTCGATTGACACTGTGATAGGCATGATTTATAATTTGTGTTAAGAAGAGGGAGCATAAAAGACTATATGATTTTGTAGGGATAACTTTCTTTAGCCATGTTATTTTTGAAGCTTCGCAGATTACTGAAGTATTATTGTTTTGATATTGATATACTTTTATTTTGAGTCTTATGGATCTGAACATTCATGCCACAATAAAGAATATTACATTGATAAATATGTTAGGTAGCATTCCACATCAAAAATTCTATTTTAATCATTTACCTACTCGAGGACGAGCAGGAATTAAGCTTGGGGATGCTTGATACGTCTCCAACGTATCTATAATTTTTTATTGTTCCCTGCTATTATATTATCTATCTTGGATGTTCTATAAGCATTTTCATGCTATTTTATATGATTTTTGAGACTAACCTATTAACCTAGAGCCCAGTGCCAGTTTCTGTTTTTTCCTTATTTTTGAGTTTCGCAGAAATATCAAACGGAATCCAATTGACTTGAAAATTTACGGTGATTTTTTATGGACCAAAAGAAGCCCCCGAAGCAAAAGAGTTGGGCTATAAGAACCATGAGTCATCCACAATGGTGGGGGCGCGCCCACCCCCCTAGGGCGCACCCCCTACCTTGTGGTTGACTCGTGGACCCCCCCTGACTGGTTCTCGACGCCAAAAATTCTTATAAATATCGAAACCCCAAAAATAAACCTAGATCGAGAGTTCCGTCACCAAAAGCCTCTGTAGCCATGAAAAACCAATCAGGAGCCCGTTCCGGCACCCTGCCGGAGGGGGAAACCATCATCGGTGGCCATCTTCATCATCCCGACGCTCTCCTTGACGAGGAGGGAGTAGTTCACCCTCGGGGCTAAGGGTATGTACCGGTAGCTATGTGTTTGATCTCTCTCTCCCCCGTGTTCTTGATTTGGCACGATCTTGATGTACCGCGAGCTTTGCTATTACAGTTGGATCTTATGATGTTTCTCCCCCTCTACTTCTTGTAATGGATTGAGTTTTCCCTTAGAAGTTATCTTATCAGGTTGAGTCTTTAAGGATTTGAGAACACTTGATGTATGTCTTGCATGTGCTTATCTGTAGTGACAATGGGATATTCACGTGATCTATGTTTTGGTGATCAACTTGCGGGCTCAGTGACCTTGTGAACTTATGCATAGGGGTTGTCACACGTTTTCGTCTTGACTCTCCGGTAGAAACTTTGGGCACTCTTAGAAGTTCTTTGTGTGGTTTGAATAGATGAATCTGAGATTGTGTGATGCATATCGTATAATCAAACCCGCGGATACTTGTGGTGACATTGGAGTATCTAGGTGACATTAGGGTTTTGGTCGATGTGTGTCTTAAGGTGTTATTTTAGTACGAACTCTAGGGTTGTTTGTGACACTTATAGGAATAGCCCAATAGATCGATCAGAATGAATAACTTTGAGGTGGTTTCGTACCCTACAATAATCTCTTCGTTTGTTGTCCGCTATTAGTGACTTTGGAGTGACTCTTTGTTGCATGTTGAGGGATTGTTATATGATCTAATTGTGTTATCGTTGTTGAGAGAACTTGCACTAGTGAAAGTATGAACCCTAGGCCTTGTTTCCAAGCATTGCAATACTGTTTGTGCTCACTTTTATCATTAGTTAGCTTGCAGTTTTTATATTTTCAGATTACAAAAACCTATATCTACCATCCATATTACACTTGTATCACCATCTCTTCGCTGAACTAGTGCACCTATACAATTTACCATTTGTATTGGGTGTGTTGGGGACACAAGAGACTCTTTGTTATTTGGTTGCAGGGTTGCTTGAGAGAGACCATCTTCATCCTACGCCTCCCACGGATTGATAAACCTTAGGTCATCCACTTGAGGGAAAATTGATATTGTCCTACAAAACTCCGCGCTTGGAGGCCCAACATGATTCTACAAGAAGAAGGGTATGTAGTAGACATCATTGTCCGCTCGCAAAGAAATCGCTGCCCGGCGCGCTCGTGGCTAGTGACACCCTTCCTCGCCAAAAACTACCACCGCTTGCACCACCGCTCGCCTCTCGCTGAGCCGTCACATCAGTAGCTTGCCCCCGCCGCCTCTAGTTGCAGCACCAGGGGCCTTGGTTCCAACTCGTCGCCATGACGGTTGCAACATCGGCTGCTCCGGTTCCAGCTCGCCTTGTGTTGATTGTAGCATCTGCTACCTTCGGTTGCAGCTCACTGTCGTGCTTGTTCCAGCTTGCCGCGATGTCGGTTCCAACACCAGGCGTTCCTCCCAGATGCAACTCGTTGCCGTCCTCGTAGCACCCGTCCTCGTCGGTCCAGCAGGAAGCGGTTCCCTCGTAGCAAAATGTTGCCGTCTTGTAACACGCCAACGCCTCTGTCGTTGCAGCACCTAGCAGCCGCCATGGTACCACATCCGTCGCTGCACCGTCGTGTCGCCGGCCGCAGCTCTCAACGTTGCCGCTCGCACCATTGACGCGTCAGTTGAAATTTTTTCTCACAACGGTTGAAGCTTTTTTCACGGGTTGAAGCTTTTCACCGTGCCGATTGAAGATTTTTTCATCTATGATCGAAGCTTACTCTGTAAACGGTTGCAATTTGTTTTGTCTTGCAGTGTCAGGTTCAAACTTTGTATTTCTATCGGTTGAAGCTTTTCTCTACTCCTAATGTCTCAGTTGGTAGTCTCCGTTCATCGATCAAATTTCGTCCGAGCAAATCCGGTTTTTTTTCGTCCTCATTCCCACCTCCCACGTATCAGCGATCCCGCCCTGGTTCCACCGCCGAACAAAAAAAACGATGCCCACATGAGGTTCCTACAGTCGTTTCCCACCTCCCACACGGTCGATCGAGAAAAAAACGCTTAAAAAAATCTACGAAAATAAACCTACGAAAAAAACCAACACTCTCCTCCCGCAAAACAAAACGCTTCGCACAGAGCTTGTGCCGCCGCTGCCGTGCTTCTCGACCACCTCCTGCTGCCTTGTCCCTCTCTTCCCTCCGAGCTTGCCGTCGGCGACGAGGCGTACGGCGCCGCCACGGCCGTTCTCGACCGCCTCCAGGAACCCACCACGCGCGTCGAGGTGTACGGCACCACCACGGCTGTTCTTGATCGCCTCCAGAGACCCGCCACGCGCTCCGAGGCGAGGCCCCCTGGGCTCCGTCAGTCGCCGCTTCGCCGACGACCCCGCCGCCGGGGCAGGAGGAGTGCTTCCGCGCCTCCAGGAACCCGCCACGCGCATCGAGGCGAGGAGCCTCCTGGGCTCCGTCCGTCCGTCGCTGCTTCGCCGACGCCTACCTGCAAGGTCGCCAGCCCCCCTTTCCTTCCCAGTAAATCGAATGTTGATCTGGCCTTCAAGAATGAATTAATCCTTTCCACATGTGAAGAATCCTTTCCACCGATTCAGTAAGGACACAAATTGTGAGGTTGGTCACAGTCTGGATGTTCTTCAGGTGATTGGCGTAGAGTCCCGAAGTCCTCCTCTTCTGCCTCCCGGTGCCGCAGAGTGTTTACCACCATGACCTCTCAAGTTGGCCCCTGACACAATTGTTGTACATAGATCTGATCTAGCAAGCGTACCATTGGCCGGCCGGCCAAGTAATATCTTCTCGACTCTGCCCAGTCTCGATGTCCAAGCACTCAATCACATGAGGTAAATACATGCTTTCTCCTTTGCCTTCCCATGTGCCGCATTCATGATTTGTAAGCGGATAGATAGAGGCTGCTGAGCAGTCAGCACATCTTGGCCACCACGTACTAACACGGCAAGACAGGAATATCCATAATACATGCCATGTTTATACAGCAGCCCATTGTTGAATGGTTTCTAATTTTCTATGTAACGAATCCTTGGAGCCAATTGGATAAAATTGCTCTGAAGATTATATTGGTAATTGCGGCTTCCAGCCGACCTCTACAAGGGTAAAATGTTTTGCAGGATCACAAGTAAGAATTATCTTTTAATTTTGGCGATCACATGGAGACAAATACTGCAGGGATCAAGTCGAGATTCATTGCAAGAGATTGACAAAAAAAAATCAGAAGTGTTTTGCTATGCACTGAAGTGTGAAAGAAAAGGTGTGCTACTGTTTCCACATCTCCTTTTGTCAAAAACTAAAGAACAATACATACGCTCCAATTTTTACTACCTACATGACTAACATGTAGCAATGGGTGGTGTGTGTGCCACATTTGGGAATAATGCATGCTAACTCTATGTGTATGTAATTCGTATCTCACTTCAGTATCCTGATAAATATACAGATTGGCGTTGTGCACAAAGCACGGAAGGACCCATTAGCTGACAGGTACAATAAATTTCCACCCAACATTTGTAAAAAGCATTCGTATTTTTTGCCGTCTTTGTTTTGAGTTTCTGACGGTTATTTTTGCAGTCTTCTGATGAAGGAGATAGATTGGGAGATAGCAATGCGTTCTGATATAATTATCTGCCCTTACTTGTGAAGAATCGTCATGCTGTAGTGATCATGAATGCGACGAAAGCCGCAAGATGTAACGTCTGCCCGATTGGTAATTTGTTGTGCTTTGTTCGCATCCTATTGTATTGTGTTTTATCCCTCAGCAAAGCATCTTGAATGTGGCTATTAGTTTGTTTAGCATCCTTCTCAAAATAGTATTGTGGAAATGCTCTAGGCAAGCTTTGTTGCACTGCTAAATCATTAGGCATACAATTAAAATATCACTGTAACAGTTCTCATCGAACAAAATGATGAACCATTTTAAACTAAAATTATAATGTGAAACCCTTACCATGTACTAAAAGTATCTTAAGTGAAACAATATGGTCTTCATTTTTATTATCTTCTTGTGAGTCGAACTATGTGCTATCACGGCATTATCGTTAGGGAGACCAAGACGTTATTTGATACGTTCACATATGTATTGAATGATGTGCAGGTGAGCAACTCTTATAGGATTTTGGATGACCAAACCTCAATAGTCCTTCAAAATCGTTGGCTTATTCCATGTGGTATTATCAAGTTCTATGTGATAACCATTGAGAACAGCGAGCCAAATGTGAATCCTTTTTAAATTATCAAGGATAATATGCAGATTAACTTTCAATGTGTATTGTTCTATTGTTAACTTTATACTGGTGTTCTTGTTGCCACCATTATAATGTTGTTAACCGGAAAAAAATCAATCAACAAACTGATGATGAATGACTGTCTTGTCTTCATTGTTGAGTACATTTATTGCTTAGGCCTGTTGTCTTAGGATGATTGGTAGTTTTACTAACAAGGGTATTACAAACAAAATTGAGAAGTATTTGGAAGTTTTAGACACTGATAGGGACCTGCTGCAGTGCACATTATTACTCCGTAGAGAGATGAAATTGTACAACTTAAATAAAATATGTCGATTGATCCAGTGGTGAGCTATTCTGAATTCATTTCATGATGTGGCTGCTCATATCTGATTCCTAGCCATTTGGTGTTCTTTAACAGACTTGGTAATGATTCTACAGTTCTTTCCCGTCTTGGCCATGGTATTCAGGATTCACGGGTTCACTATTCTCAGTTTGTTTATGCCAGGCTTGATCAAGAGACTATGCTACAAAATGACCTGAAGTGGTGGCTCACTACTACTGATATTTCCATGTTCTTTTAAACTCCACCTCTCTGTTATGCGCACCTTTTTGTTAAACAACTCCACTTCTCTTTTATAGGCACCTTATAGGCAACAGATGCATGGAAAAGAGAGTTGCCATATGTTTTTAGGAGCAGAATTGCGGTATGCTTTGTTCATGATCTCATGGATGATGATCTCTGTATTTCTGTCAATATATATTTATATGGTCTGCATACTGCTAAGTGAGTTACAACTGAGCACTGTACTCTGAGAAAATCAGCAAGGTATATTATGTACAAACGCATCCAAGCTTCTTCTTCTTCTCACGTAGCTGCTTGATTCTTCTTGTCAAAAATAAATCTTACCCTTAACTAGGTAAGTTACATGTATGGACTAGACCTTACAAAATTCTTCCACCAAACTAGACTGAGTAGTTACATGTAGGGACTACACACTCCAATTAAGATATTCAATTAGATCTCATGAAATAATTTTATAGGCTTGTTCTAGAAAATGCTAAGAGGAAAAAAGAATTGATGCAGTACTGCATACCCATGCCCAACTCTTTTAATTGATGTAGTACATCTTAGTTGAAAATTTTGTTCTCTGATATGGTTGTTGCTTATAGTTGAACGAGCTTGAGAAAGGAGCTCTCCGACTGGTCAAGATCAGGAACAATGTGGAGAGGAGGTACAAGAGGACCACATGAGGCTCGAGTCTCTAAATATTATGACTGTGAAGTATCAGGCCGCTCTCCTCCCACTGCAGTGGCTCTGCTAACAGGCCTGATATCCAGTCACTGATATCGGCCTCAAACCACTAAGCTCATCCGGTCTGTAAGTTCCGTGCTTCTTATATCAAATCTATGAATTTGGTCCAGTTATGTCTATGTGATGTATACCAGATCAGTGGACTTGTGTGAATTAAACCATGGTCTCTCTAAGCACGTGATTTTGTGTCCAAAGTAGCTCATGAACCGTGGAATGCTTCCTTTGTTGTGTGCTTCATGGATTGAAAAACAATCTAATTTTTTCCTTTATGCTTAATCCTTGGTGAAATTTACCTTTCTACTTAATCCCTTGTGGAATTATCCTTTGCGTGTTTTACCGCGTGGAGATAGAGTCATGCCACAATTTGGCTTGACGTTTCAGTTCCATGGAGCGAAACCGCAAGTAGCTAGCAGCGGCAAGCAAGCTAGCAATGCAACTCGTTCTCTCCAATTTTCCCTGAATCGTTGCAATCTGCATGGGTAATTTTCTTTGATTCATACCCAATTCAATAATGTACTGCATATTGATTATGTCTACTATAATGGTATATATGTGGTTCATAATTAAAAAAAAAGTGTTGTCCTTTAGCATGGCCCACCCAGCCTTTTGTTTGTAGCTCTACTGAGTTAAATTTCTCATATCAATACACAAATGGTTACTGTTTGAATACTGTCATAAGCATATGATCAACATGATCAATGGATTAGCTAGCTTAAGATTGGCTCACTGGGTTCATCAGTTTTTTGGGCCTTCTTTTCTGGTGGCTCAAAGGCATCATCGACCTTTGGTAAGTATTGACTTTGTACTTGGGTATTGGTCCTCTTTCGTTCTCATTTTTTTTAATATTTGGATCATATTTGTTGTCAACACTATGGCGTGATTGTGTATGGAGCCATAGGTCCAGAACAGAATGATTTTCAACCATTCGGTGAACTGCTGCTTGATCATGATGTTGATGTTTCCATTTTGTTTTCGTAAACAAATACTATGCTCTCTGTTAGAAATTGAGTGTCCCCTTTGCATTGAATATAATTTCTCAACACCCTGGTGGTTTGAATCATGATTTGCTTTATTTTCACATTTGTCCAAATGCTTAATTGTTAAGTAAAGCAGTAATATGAATAACATGTTTTAATTCAGGTTTTGAGAATTTTTAAATTTTATGAATTGCATTGTCTGAAATGCCATAGTACGTAGTTCTAAAGAACATACTATGTTCCACAGCTATTTTATAAGTGTTACTTGATGTACATGTCATTCTTAGCTCTCCATGGTTTGATTTGCTGTCTTGTTCCCATGGGTGGATTTACACATAGCCATATAACCATTCCATTCTTACTATTCATGATAGCTATGAGAGTTGTTCTAGCAGACTTTTATTTATTGAAATAGTGTAATAGCTTTCTCCCATTAATGTTTTACATGCATCGGTGATGTCTAATTCAAATTGCATTTTTTAGAGGACCAAGTGCCCTAATCTATGCTATAAAGAGATCATGTGAAAACAAAGCAGAAGTTGTTGCTCGGGATGAGAAGGAAAGCGGTCTTTGAGCAACACTAAACATGGGTCATACACTTTGTCATGTACGTAATATCTCAGATCATTGTTGTTTTCACATGCATATACACAAATGGTTACTGTTTGAGTACTATCATAAGCATATGATCAACATGATCAATGGATTAGCTAGCTTAAGATTGGCTCGCTAGGTTCATCGGTTTTTTGGGCCTTCTTTTCTGGCGGCTCAAAGGCATCATCGACCTTTGGTAAGTATTGACTTTGTTCTTGGGTATTGGTCCTCTTCCGTTCCCATTTTTTGAATATTTGGATCATATTTGTTGTCAACACTATGGCTTGATTGTGTATGGAGCCTTAGGCCCTGAACAGAATGATTTTCAATCATTCGGTGAACTGATGTTTGATCATGATGTTGATGTTTCTATCTTACTTATATAATCCAATTGGCATTCGCTAGAGTTTCTGTTGATGAAACATTTGTTTTGTGATGTCGGGAGGTTCTGTTTGTGACTTTGCAATCAATATTCGTAGATACGGTTCGTAGATCATGATATCTGCACAATCTCAATCTACTTCCTGTGACTATATATTGTATTAATGGGTTGTGTCAGGGTTATTTTATCAACTACTGGGTTGTTGATCTACATTACGGTTTAATTCTTACACGAACTAATGTTGACTCGATTCTCTGTAGTAGGTTGAGAGGCTTCTCCTCTCATGATTTACTCTGATTAGTTTGCTTGGCTCCATGCTCCTCATGATTTATTTGAATTTTTCTATAGGAGCTCGATCAAAAATCACCTAAGAAAAATATGTCGTTCTTCTCTACAAGGGTTGCATGTGGAATTTGAGGAGAATATGTGCACCAGCATCCGAGTCCTTGATGTAGCTCTGATCATATTTTGTAAATATATTTCTAAGAAAGCAATCACCTGATGGTGTACATGTTAGAAATAACAAGATGTAATCATCAAGTGTGAGAGATGGCAACATCATGATGGGGTGGTATGTACTGTTGTGCTCATCAATAGGTTAGTCTTTCATTCTCTTGCAGCCAATATGTTTTTTGTTATGCAAACAATTATGAAATATCTAATTTCTATGTACGTCCAAATATATATAAGTGGTTGTTGTTAACACTGAACTTGAATTTGTTAACGGTCGCTGTATTTGGTCTATCCCGAGCCTCTGGCTGTGGATCATGTTCTTTTGATATCCGCTTGCCATGATATGTTATCTTTGGTTGTGGTTGTGGTTGGACTTCTGGTATGTGTTACCTCTATTTTTTTTTTCTCTGGACTAATTAGGGCCTGCTTCTGTTTGCTCTAAATGATATAATGGTTGTGGCATGCAGCAGCTAAGCCAACAACAGAGCTAGGCTTAGGCCTGATGACGACTTGACAAATATGGTCAAGATGCTGAAGATGAGGAATCTGGCGAAACTGAAGAAATAGGGGTACTCTTAGCTTTAGTTCATTATATCATTTTGATGTCCATTGCTATGTATTTGTATAAACTTGCTTCAGCCATTATTGTCAATTGGCCGAGAAAAAGATTGCATATCTCTAGCCATCCAGAATAAGCGGACGAGATGATCTGCATTCATTTGGTGGCACAAAATCAATTTCCTTTGCCAACTAATAGTACATACATTAAGAAAATTACTACAGTTGACAGCTCTTCACTGCATGTTTTGAAATGTTTCGTGCGCTTGTCCCATTGAGTCACTTACAAGGTTGCTACAACATGCTAAGTAAGCATCCAATTATGTACCCTATTTTTTGTATCAATCCGAGAAAGACGAGAACGATGGCTGGAAGGCAGGGCGTTGTTGGATGGAAGGGGGAGTGAGAGAGACAGGAGGGGCATGAGGTGACAAGTTCAGTGGGGTTGCCGAGGAGGTTTGAGGGAGACAAGCCGCCATTGAGATTTTTATATCCGCTGGCATGGGCGCTTGCTTGCTGATGTGCGCGTGTGGCTGTTGCTGCTGCGCATGTGTGCGTGGTATGCCCCTGCCGCTGTGTATCGCTGCGACGTTGTGTGCTTGCTGCTGCTGATCAGCGTGTGTGTGACGTTGTGTGCTTGCTGCTGCTGATCAGCGTGTGTGTGCGGTTGTGCGGTTGCTGCCGCGTTGTCTGGTAAAACCGCCATGCACTTCTTTTTCTTGTGCTGAACAATTCATGATCACTATACTATTGAACTCTTTCTTGAACTGAAGCCACGTGAACTTAGTTTGATCTCTTATGTTGTTAAATGAAGCATGATTTTTAGTAAGCTAAACAATAGTTCTGATTTCCTCACTTAACAGGAAATTTTCTGTTCTGTTTGTATTGTTCCAATCAGTTGTTTTTACACTACTATGTGATTAGCACGCTTATATATCAAGTGATTATAGCATCTTGACTATTTCTGTCATGACTTTCCTTTCTCAGATTACTGATCCATTGTCTTCCTGTAGATTTCAATGCTGACTTGAATCCTGTTAGGAGCTGATCAAGATAATCTGTTGTGTTCTGATGCAATCACTAATTAATTTGAGAGAGAACAGTGTGGAATCAGAAGTAACGAGATGTGACCGTTAAGTTTGAGAGATGGCAAGAGAATGTGATATGTAGTCCTCTATATGCACCAATAATGCATTCACTTTTCACGCTTCTATGGTTGGTTCATATGTGGTTATCGAAGCAGGATAAGTTCTTGAGAAGGACTGTAATTGCTATGGACCACAAGATTTCAGATGTCGCTCCCTATTGCATATTGCCGTTGACATTGGACTTGCTATCCCGTAAGAGGGACAATGGGATCATTGTTCATCTAGAGAAGTCAGTGCCAAATCTACGTCAGAATATTGGGGATGTTAATGATTGGAGGTGATGTTTTTCTCTTACATGCCTAAATTGTCTTTAGTATAAGTCCATATAAAGAAAAATGCAGTATTCCAACTATTGAAGCATAATTGTTAAATTAATTAATTTTAGCTATGTTATAGTTTGAGCTGAGGGCTTCTTACCATTTTTACTTCTACTAGATTCATTTGTCATAGAGTTTCTAGAGCAGGGTACTTGACAAATGAGTTAGATCACTTTTCTGTCTGAGAGTCGATTTTTTTGTACGTTAGATGGATTGACAAGTACCAAAGATTGATGCCAAGCAGAACTAAAACATGTCCATGTATTACCTTCAGTCCCGCATTCCAATGGGCTGAGCGAGCGCGCGGGTGGCGCAAGAGGCAATGGGCAACCGGTGGAGAATGAGTGGTGAGCGACGATGGCAAGGTCGGCGGTTGGCGCCAGCGATGAGTAGGCAATTACCGTGACGGGCGAGCGGACGGGGCGAGTAGGTGTCACGATTGCATCACAGTTGGAATAAAGTAAACAATGCATACGTGTGGCCATTGACTGATTTGTGTGTTGTGTGCTTGTGTTAACAGCCAGCCAAATCAATCAGCCAAGGTCCATTATGTATGTGAGTGTGTTAGCAGTGGGTATATCTGAAGATTATTTCTCAACTCGGCATGTGGGTAGAGACTAAAAAGACGATGCCATGGTAGCATGGCAGACCTGGCAAGTGCCACGAACGTCATGATATTTTTTCCTTTTCTTAATTCCTTGATTTAAAAATAATTTGCTCTGCCTGTGTAGGAACACAACAGTCAGGCAAACGACACTTTGGAAAATAATTTATTTACTTTAGAAAATGTGGGTTCAGATTGGTATGTTGAGTTATGGCTGGCTGATCGGAATAATTTTTCTATTTAAAAAATGTATCAAATAACATTTCATTAGAGATTGGTTTGTTGAGTTATGGCGCTGATTGAAATAATTTTTCTATTTAAAAAATGTAGCAAATAGCATTTCATTAGAGATTGGTCTGTTGAGTTATGGTTGGCTGATCGGAATAATTTTCCTATTTAAAAAATGTAGCAAATAGCATTTCATTTGAGATGGCTTTGCAGCAAATTGCAAATCGCACAAACCAAGCCATCGCCGCCTTGTCGCTCTCGCCGGGAGCGACAACAACCGCCGGTCTCTTCTTCGCCTTCTTAGCCGACATCTCCTCCATTCGGATGCCCTGCGGCACGAGCCACTCCGCCACCGCCTGGGACATGACCTCCAATAAGTTTAGGTCCGTCTTCGGTCGTCCGACACGCCACACCGCCACGTCGTAGGCACACGCGGCCTCATCGGCGGTGGGATACGTGCCGAGCCACCAACGCTGCCCGGCTTCGGAGAACTCCAGTCCGAAGTTCTCGGAGGGCTTCGCCCTCATGCCGAAGAAACCGGACTTGCCCTTCAGCGTCTTCTTCGGCGCCATCGGGGAGCGGGCGGCGGCCGAGCGGGAAGCGGGGCGGCGACGTGTGGCGCGGGGCGGAGGCGAACGGAGCGCGGCGGCGGACGGACCGGAGAGGAGGCGGACGGAGCAGGGCCGGAGAGTTGGCGTTTGGAGCGGGCCCAGGCGAAGGATGGACCGGAGGCGGAGGCGGCCGGAGAGGAGGCGGGCGGAGTCTGGGCGGGGCGGAGGCGGCCGGAGCGGAGGCGAAGGCGATGGGGCAGCGCGACGGTGAGGGTCTGGATCTACGACAGGGCGAGGCCTTAGAAAGTTAACATGTAACTCTTGCAAATTATTTTAAGAGCCCGTGGCAACGCACAAGCACTCTACTAGTTTTCATCTAGGGTTAAAGCTTTTTTCGTAACGGTTGCAGCTTTTTCAGTTTAACATTGGCTGATTGAAGCTTCCCGTGTTGATAGTTGGAGCTTTTTTGATCTAGGCTTAAAACTTTTTTCATGCCGATTGTATCAATTTGTGACGCCGATTGTAGCATGTAACAAAAACAGCGACGTCGTGAGCTTGGAGCAGCGTCGGCGTCCTCACAGCTTGTGGTCAATGCGCTCGCCCTCCTGGGCGCCGGTTGCAGCTCTGGTCGACAGTAACCATGGCGGCGGTGACCATGGCGTGTGATGCATGGATGAAGGAGAAAAAGGAAAGAGAAAAGAAAAGGCATTGCATAAGAGCAGGAAGGAAACGAATGGATGGGGCGACGTACGTGAAGGGAATCAGGAGTGAAAAAGCGACGTGTGGGATCAGGAACATGTGAGCAGGAGCCTCGCGAGTGCCGTGCGACCGGCCCAGCGTTCGGCCGACACGCCGACGTAAAACGTTTCCTAACCTCCATTGATGTAAGAAAAAAAAAAAGGAACGGACGCTATTTCTTTTTTGAGACAAAAGGAACGGACGCTAGCGAGCGGGGCCACACTAGCGAACGAGAGTGATGACCGCTACATGGGCCGTCGCCCACCTAGGCCCGCGTGGGTGGTAAAAAGAAAAAAAAAGAGAAATAAAGAAAAAGAAAGAAAGAAAGTAGGTGTTGTTAAGCCCCGCAGCCCTTTCCTCCTCGCCCCGCAGCAATTCTTCGCAACTCCTCTCTATATGGACAGCCGCGCCGTCGCACTCCCCCCATCTCACGAGGACTAGAACCTGCGTCTGCCTGCTCGCAGTCGTCCCCTCCAAGGGCGGCAACCCCACCAAGGCCGAGTCAACCCACTGCCCAAGCCTCTTCCGGAAGGTCTACCGCCCTTCCCC
>LR738712.1:169899982-169960635 GCA_902687465.1 Secale cereale
GACCCTCGACCGTCACCTGTTGTCGACCAGGGCCTACTCCAGCCCCGCCGGCATGGCATTCGGTGTATTGTATTATTATACATCGCGTGTAGTTTGGCTTTGGTTGTAGTATTATTTTTGTAACTATAAAATTAGTATTTTTGTAGTAATTCATGCGATGGTAACTTATACCTCATGGTACTACCCTAATGCTATTTCCTGTTTCTCTCAGATTCTATCAGCGCTCCAGCTCAATGCGTATATGTTTGTTATGGAGAAATGTGTTGTCCCGGGTATGGATCTAAAACTATTTATTCTTTGCGAGCAAAGTCGGTGTATCTTTTACTTTATGCCATCCAAAATAATCATTTTTGGAAGCCTTGCGGAAGCAATGTGAGGCAGTCACCGATTCTTCTTCTAATAATAATTGTTGGCTGGCTTCTGTAGAAGTGTGGCTTGCTTGTTGTTAAGATATCACATGTTTATGTTTCACAGTTGTTGGTATAAGGTAGAAATCAGCGGATTCACTTACATCAATGTTTTAGCATAGAACCATACAGCACATTTAGGTGGGACTGAAAAAACAAAATCTGTCTCAGCTTCAGTGTTGCAAGTTTTAATCCATTGATTATTGAGGAATATTTCATTGCTTACTGCAACAAAAGATTGAACATGTCATGAGTGGTGATGTTGTAATGCAGATTCTAGAACTAGCTGTCTCTAGCTTTCCCTGAATAGAAGGTAAGACCCGTGTTATCTTTTGGTTAGGGTTATGATCCCTGTGATATATTTTTTTGCGGGAATTACCTACCAAAATTATCTTTAAAGTAGGAAGATGTCAATTACAGATAAGAGATTACCTTTTTATGTAGTTTTGAATATTAGGATTATAAAGAGGACACTTTGTAACCAATCAATCAACCAAGAAGAACTAAAATCTGCTCACCATCTCCTTCGTCATCCTAGTTCTAGTCTAGTCCTGTCCCCAACCAGCAGTGCCATGTTCCAGTACTGGTCACTACTTCTATGTTTCCCTAAAGAGGATGTTGTGAGACTGCTCGACGGAGTGTGTGGCTATAGCCAATGAAGCTTACCGGACATGAGTAAGAAAAGAAGAGTTACAGAACATGAGAGTAGAAAAGCGCAGGGCTTATTGGTAAAACGAATACTATCATGCCCCCTCCATTTGCTCATACTTCTTTCAAGTCGTCAGGTTTGGGCCTGCCTAAACTTCTGGCACTGATTCAGCCTCTCTGGGCTTAAGTTGAATCCATTTCTGACCGAACAGCCCTTCAGTTAGCTGCAAGCATAGGTTTCTTGGGTTGCCTTGGTTTATGGACTTGCGTGGTACCTTGGTTCTCATTGATTTCTGACCGAACATCCCTTCAGTCAGATATAGGGCGACATATTCACAAACCCATCACACACAATGGGCTGTTGTTATGTAAGTTATTGCTGTGGGCGCTCGAAATAAAAATCAAACTGACGATGTACCTTGGTTCACAATGGTTTAATTGCATGATGAAGATAGACAAACCGTATGGCTGGAGGGGAGGATCTTATGGAGAAAGATGAGTAAATGGACTAGGAATTAGAAACTTTTAGTTGAGAGGCTTAATTCATTGTTCTTGCCTGATTAAAAGATATCAATGGTGTGCCTTTTGTTGGGTGACTTCCATATTTACAAGAAATAGACCCATGTAGCAAGGATTAAGTTATGGTTATAGCTATCTCTAGTTTCCAACTGAAACTACTTGGTTGGCCTGTTCATCCATAGACACTATAGAGGTACTATTTGCTATAATTGGCACAATACCAAGTTACATTGCTATAGAACCTGGACCATGATCCAAGATGCGACATCACATGAGAGAACAATGTAACTCTTCACAATGATGCCCATCCTTAGTGTGGGCTGTGGTTTGGATGATGCTGCTGGTACAGGAGTCTGGACAGCAATGAAGCCCCTTCTGCCATGAGGCACTACAATGATAGAGGTGGTTCCGACTTGCGATGATTTAATGGCAAGACCTTTTTGACGAATAACATTTCTATAATACTTGCTACATAACATCAATCCATCTTGCTTCCTGTCTTCCCTAATCAGTTGCATTTTGGCCATCAGAAATGTTTCAGATTGTTACTGAATGAAATCAGTGTTTTCTAGTGGAACAAGTGCATATTGGCACTTGTTGGAAAAGAAGTCTCCGCAATCTATCCCTGTGCTGCACTAATCTGTATTTATGTGAACATCTCATTTCCTTTAGTCAGTTTAGAGGATATGAGTTGGATAGTGAACTGGTACAATCTGATTTTTGCATGTGGAACTTTTTCGGAGAAGAGAAATTTATATGCTAAAACTGAGGAAATAATATAAATTATAAAATAAAATGAGAAAGGACTTATAGTTCGTGTGCTGAATTTGTTGCACAGGGTATATAGAAAGAAAAGGAAAACACTAATGGTGTGGGTGCGATGAATTTGTATGTGGAAAAGAATGCAGTTTCGGAATGAACTACTACTTTTGTTACAAAACAATTCTACCTCCCATGAAAACACATGTTTTTTTCATTTCTTTTTTTCTTGATATTCATTAACTGGAAATTGCCTATTTTATTTCAGCATCACATGCGGGGATGTTTAACTTTCAGGTACTACATGACATTGCATTCTCCTTAAACCTCTGAATTTTTTTGCTTCCATGATGTATCAATATGTTTTTTCTTGATTTCTTCAGTACGGTGCAACCAAAAGTTGCTGCAGTTGGAATTGACTTTGGATGCAAAAACTCGAGAGTCGCAATCGTGGATTCCTTGGTATGTAATCACTTGTTTCTTGAGTTATATCAACATGATTTATATCTTTGGTTTTTACCCTTATGTTTATCATTGCTGGTTTCTGTTTGGACTACCTTATCTTTTCCTTGTCTCAACCCCTTTTGATCGAAAAATAGATAGCGCATGGACCTCATTACTTAATCTTGGGTGCATCAATAGACTCCAAGAAGTCAAGTGACTTCTCCTGTCCATTCATCCGACTTGAGTGTGCAACTATACTGCTTCTAAGCTGCCTCATGTTGCTCCCACAAGTAGGCATGTCCTGAACACAAATATGAGGCACACAATGCCTCACTTAGTTCATAGAGAGTAGGATGCTTATACCCATGCTTGTGCTGAAAAATGGCCCAACTGCAGATGCAAAACCCTTTTTAATCTTGCAGTGTTGAATGCTATGATTGTCTCGATGGAAAAAACACCATTGCTTTTTCACATACAACCTATCCTTGATCTTTGAGCTAGACCTCATGGTGCTTTAATTGATATCACCTGAAATGTCTTCCATCTACACCATCGTTGGGTCTCTTTCAGTGTTAGGCCTTTGAACCTGAGCATTGATAGTTGTGGATGACACTAGGAGAGTTGGGACAATTTTCCTTGGTTTATTTCTCACACAATGCCATGCCAACCAGAGGGGTTGGGGATACATACTTATAGGCTGCTAGCCAGCCAAGCATATGCTGAGATGCTGCTAAGATGCTAGTCTAAGATGCTAGTCTAAGATGCTATCCTAACTGACAGTCCTTGATGGTCAGGAACTCTATCCTAACTGCCACAAGGACCATGTGCTGCAGCCCCACAAAGACCCTAGTACACAGATGCTGCAGCCCCACAAAGACCAGACCCTAGTACACAGACTTATCCATCATTCTCCCCCTAAGTCTTGTACGTCGTCTTGTGGGAGAGTTGAATCATCCCAATCCTGGAGCAAAGTTCGAGGAACTTGACCCTCCCAAGAGGCTTGGTGAGCAGGTCTGCGAGCTGGTCCGTGGTGTTGATGTAGCTCGCCTCGATGCTCCCTTCTTCCACACAGCTGCGGATGAAGTGATACCTCAGTCGGATGTGCTTGCTCCGTTCGTGGAACACGGGGTTCTTGGCCAGAGCCAGGGCGGACTTGCTGTCCACCAGAAGCTGCACCGTTCTGGTGTCTTGAACGAGAAGATCACCAAGCAGTCGAGCAAGCCAGAGCGCCTAAGTGCAGGCGGTGGAGGCCGCTATGTATTCAGCCTCACAGCTGGACAGGGCCACCACCTGCTGCTTGACTGATTGCCAGCTCACGAGACACTTGCCGAGGAAGAAGAGGATCCTGCTCGTGCTCTTGCTGGTGTCGATGTCGCCGGCGTGGTCGCTGTCGTTGTACCCGACGAAGTGTGCCGCCCCCGAACACTTGGGGTAGTGGAGGCCGTGGTCTAGGGTCCCTGCTACGTAGCGGACGATCCTCTTCACTGCCTGCTGGTGTTCCGACGTCGGTCGCTCCATGAACCGACTGACATAGCCGACGGAGAATGCCAAGTCCGGCCGTGTGTGGGTGAGATAGCGAAGGCTCCCCACAAGGCGCCGGTACTGCGTAGCATCCACTTCCTCCGTCGTGCTGTCGCGACTCAGTTTCAGCCTCTTCTCCATCGGAGTGAGAGCTGGGTGGCAGTCGGTGAGCCCAGCTAGCTGAACGATGCGCTTGGCGTAGGCGGACTGTCGAAGCGCGATCCCGGAGTGGTCCTGGTGCACCTCAATCCCTAGATAGAAGGAGAGGAGCCCCAGATCACTCATCTGGAAGGTGGCCTTCATGTCTTCCTTGAACGCCGCCACCTCTGCATCTTTGGTGCCGGTGATCACCAGGTCGTCAACATAGACGCCCACCAGCAGGGCATTTCCTCCACTGCCCCGTCGATAGACGGCAGCCTCATGCGGACTTTGCTCGAAGCCCATCTTCTTTAGCGTGGAGTCCAGCTTGGCGTTCCATGCCCTAGGTGCCTGCCGTAGGCCATAGAGAGCCTTGCGCAGGCGGAGTACCTTGCCCTCCTGGCCGGGAATCCCAAATCCCGGTGGCTGATGCACATAGACTTCCTCCTTCAAGTCGTTGTTGAGGAATGCCGACTTGACATCCATGTGATGGACACGCCAGCCCTCTTGGGCAGCTAGCGCAAGGAGAAGTCGCACGGACTCCATCCGTGCCACGGGAGCGAAGGCGTCGTCGAAGTCGACTCCTTCTTGCTGCAAGAAGCCTCGCGCCACCAGGCGAGCCTTGTGCTTGATGATGGCGCCGGCTCCATCCCTCTTCAGCTTGAACACCCACTTAAGGGTGATTGTGCGGTGACCACGAGGGAGGTCAGCGAGCTCCCATGTGCGGTTTTGCTCGACCGCATCCATCTCCAACTGCATCGCGGCGCGCCATGCCGCATCTCTCTCGGCCTCTGCAAAGGACCGTGGTTCGCCGTCCTCACACGCGAGTTGTAGCTGCACCTCCAAGTCACGTGGCATCAGTCCCGGCACCGGCTGGTCGTCGAGTAGATTATCCATCGTGCGATACCGCAGCCGTTCGCCTCCATAATACGCGTCGACACGCTCCTCGTCGTGAGTGAGCGGGGAAGCGAACTTCATCGGGTTGTGCTCTGCGTGAGCTGGTGCTGATGAAGACGAACCCGGAGTGGTGACTGGCGGGGCTGGAGTATGCGGCGTCGCCAGTTGTGGTGCCGTCGGCGTTGCAGGCACCGGAGTCGATGTAGTTTTGGGGGCCGGGGTAGGCGTGCCTGGCGAAGAGGAGCTGCTTGCTCCCCCGGCTTCCTTGAAGTGGGCATACTCGACAATGAAGTCGTCATACGTCAGCGTCGAGCCGTCGTCCACCGCCTTGTCCCATTGCCACCCTCGCCCTTCGTTGAACACGACGTCTCGAGCCGTGCGCACACGCTGCGTCTTTGGGTCGAGGATGTGGTAGGCCTTTGAGCCTTCCGCGTAGCCGATGAAGACTCCCTGAGTGCTCCTGTCGTCGAGCTTGCCGATGTGGCCGAGCTCCTTGGCGAACGCAAGGCAGCCAAAGACGCGCAAATGGGAGACCGCCGGCTTCCGCCCATGCCAGGCCTCGTACGGTGTCCTGCCGTCGAGTGCCTTAGTAGGCGAGCGGTTGAGGATGTAAACGGCCGTCAGCACCGCCTCTCCCCAGAAAACAGCCGGCATCCCTCTCTGCTTGAGGAGAGCCCGAGCCATCCCCACAACCGTCTGGTTGCGCCGCTCGACGACTCCGTTTTGCTGCGGGCTGTACGGCGCGGAGTAGTGGCGCTGGATGCCCTCGTCCGCGCAGTACGACGCGAATTCAGCCGCCGTGAATTCGCCGCCGTTGTCAGTGCGCAGCACGCGCAATTTGCGGCCGCTCTCCGCCTCCACACTAACCTGAGCGCGCCTGATGGCGTCCGCCGCTTCTCCCTTGCTGCCGAGAATCATCGCCCACATGTAGCGAGAGAGATCGTCGACGAGCAGCAGGAAGTAGCGTCGACCTCCGGGTGTGGCTGGCGTCACCGGGCCGCACAAGTCTCCGTGCACGAGTTCCAGCTTCTCCTTGGCCCGAAAACTCGCCTGTTGGGGAAAGGGGAGTCGTCTCTGCTTCGTCAGTACGCAGATGTCGCAGAACTGCTCCACATGGTCGAGGCATGGCAGGCCTCGTACCATCTCCTTGGCACTTAGACGCTTCAGGGCCTCAAAATGAAGGTGCCCAAAGCGCTCATGCCATTGCCACGTCTCGTCGTCCCGACAGACAGCGAGACAGACCGGTTGTGCCACCTGCACATCAAGGACGTAAAGTCGATTTTCACCTCTGGGTACCTTGGCGAGAAGGCGACCCTGGCGATCCCAGATGCGTAGGACCCCATGCTCAATCAGCACGCGTGAGCCGTTCTCATCCAGCTGTCCCAAGCTGATGATGGAGTTCCTCAGCGCGGGGATGTAGTAGACGCCGGTGAGCAGCCGGTGCTCTCCCGTCTTGGTGGCGAAGATGACGGAGCCGACGCCCTTAATTTCCACAGCGGAGGCATCCCCAAACTTGACGGAGCCTCGCGCATCGGAGTCGAGCTCGGCGAAGAAGTCCCTTCGACCGGTCATGTGGTGGGTGGTGCCGGTGTCAAGGCACCACCCCGTAGTCTTGTCCTTCCCGGAGCCATCGCCGAGAAGAGCGTGTGCTTTTGGCTCGTCGAGATGGATGAGAGCTTTTGCGGCTGGTGTCGCTGAAGATAGCTCAATGCTTGCATGCGCCATGAACAAAGCCGTCTCCTCCTCCTTCACCTGTGCGACGTGAGCCTGGCCTTGACGTGGTTGCCGGCACTCATTGGCCCAATGGCCAAACCGGCCACAGTTGTGGCAAGTGTTGTCTTGTGCCGGCTTGGGCTTGCCAGCGGCGCCGTCCTTGGCGCCTCCGCGGGCGTCACCTTCGGCTCGTCCTTGTGCCCTGCCCGGGGGGCCTCTTCGCGTCTTACGCTGCTTGCCACGCTTGCGGCCGCCCGTCGTGGAAGAAGGCTCCCCCTTCTTCCTGTCACCAAGGCTGGCATCCCACTGTTCCCGAGTTAGGAGCAGCTTCCCGCCGGTGGTGATGGGCCCCGAGGAAGGCTGAGGCTCGTCGGTGTCGACGACCTTGAGGCGGCCTATCGCCTCCTCGATTGTCATCGTGGAGAGGTCCAGCAAAGACTCGATCGACCGAGCTATCTGCTTGTACTTCTCGGGGATGCATCGAAAGAGCTTCTCGACAGCTCTCTCCTCGGTGTAAGTGGCATCACCAAACTTCACCAACTTCTGCAGCAGAGTGTTGAGACGGAGAGCAAAGTCATCAACGTCCTCACCTGGCTTAAAACCCAGGCTCTCCCACTCCTTGCGAAGTGCCTGCAGAGTGGACTTGCGAGCACGGTCGCTGCCGATGCGTGCCGCGGCGATGGCGTCCCAAGCTTCCTTGGCAGTCCGCTTGTTGGAAAGCGAGAACTGCATCTCGGGCGGGACTGCGGCGATGAGGGCGTCCAGCGCCCGTCGGTCCTCTTGGTGGTCGACGTTGCTGTCCTGGACTGCCTCCCACATGCGCCGCACCTGGAGCCTGACCTTCATGATCCCGGCCCACTCAACATAGTTGGTTTTAGTGAGGGTAGGCCACCCAGCACTGGGACCAACATCCCTGACCATAGTCCGGACCTCGTAGAGGCCGCGGTCCTGGTCGTTGCAGCCGCCGTCGCGGTGCGCACCTCCACCTGGAGCGTGAGCGTGCTCGGCTGCCCACTGCGCCGTCCGCTCTTGCGCCACTTTGGCGCGGTCTGCGTCAGCGCAGTCGTCCGCAGCCGCAGAGCTGTTGGAGCTGCCGGAGCCGCCGCGGAGTGCCTTGGCATCTGCCATAGCCTCACGTGCCGCGTCTGCTGCTGCTGCTGCTTCTACCTCCGCCCTGGCTGCTTCTACCTCCGCTCTGGCTGCTGCCAGTTCCGCTGCAGCCAGCCTCGACGCCCTTGCTGCCGCAGCAGCTGTTGCTACAGCTGCCCGCTCACGCTCCTCTGCCACGGCGCGCTCGGCCTCTTGCCGGCGCCGTATGCTCGAGGTAGCCGTGTGCTGAGAGCGACCTGCAGACATGGCTTGCTGCAGGGGGGCTGTTGCGTGAAGAGGAGGCTGTTGAAGATGAACTGCTGCTCGACAGTCCGGAGGGAGGAAGGTAACCAGAGGCAGACGGAGCAGCTGCTGCTACCGACTTAGGGTGCCCACAGGAAATGCTCAGGGTGCAAGATAACGAGGCTCTGATACCACTTGTTAGGCCTTTGAACCTGAGCATTGATAGTTGTGGATGACACTAGGAGAGTTGGGACAATTTTCGTTGGTTTATTTCTCACACAATGCCATGCCAACCTGAGGGGTTGGGGATACATACTTATAGGCTGGCTAGCCTAGCCAGCCAAGCATATGCTGAGATGCTGCTAAGATGCCAGTCTAAGATGCTAGTCTAAGATGCTAGTCTAAGATGCTATCCTAACTGACAGTCCTTGATGGTCAGGAACTCTATCCTAACTGCCACAAGGGCCATGTGCTGCAGCCCCACAAAGACCCTAGTACACAGATGCTGCAGCCCCACAAAGACCAGACCCTAGTACACAGACTTATCCATCATTCAGAACGTGCACCTACAGTGCTGGTCCTTTTTCCTTGCTTTGGGCATCTGTATGGTTGAACTGAAAGGCAGCTTTACTTCTTATACCGTCTGAACCAGAACTTGGCTTCAGAGTGGGGATCCGGGATTGGTTGTGGGCTAGCCCTTCTACTACCCCCGCAATTCGTTCTCCTCCATGGTCATCCAGGCAGAAGGGCGTAGATGCAGCTTGTCCTTAAGGCGGATATCATAGGATGGCTGCAGGGTGAGGATGAAGCCTTGCACAGAGCACCAAATCTTAAAATAGTCACTTTTGCAATGCCCCACAGACACCTTTAAAAACATGTTATCCATGAAATGTGGCCAAGTCGGAATCGCTCATTATGCTCCAGTTGCATGTCTGGTATACAGCCAACCAAACATTATTTATTCTGGCACCCACTATCCCCACAAAAGCTGCTCAAACCAGCCTATTCAGCCAGGCAAATTGTCCTTGCCATCATAGGAGAGAAACTCCAATATGAGGTTGTGCGGCGCTCTCGTCATATCAGCATATCTGAGACTAGCCAGCGGTGTGAGCATCAAACCACCGCTAGCCTGGAAGTTAGGTCTAGAGTGCAAGATGTGGCGATGTGCTCTGTCTCACAGGCAGTGGCTTTATTTGTTAGCCTTGGCGTTTTTGTGGTCAAATTTGCTGTGCGATCATCAGCAGGCTAAAAAGTCTTCAGTGGTGTAAACGATGTTGATGGTAGCAGATATACTGTAGGAATGAAAAGCCCATCCTGGCTCCCTGGCTTGAGCTCTAGTGACTTGGCATGGATCTCTGACACCAACACTGTATCCTTGATGGTTCCGTGCACAAGTCAAGGATTTCCGCCATGGTCTCATCGTTATTGCATGTTGATGGCATATCTACTCGAGTTAGTAGTTGCTGGACCAAAACAAACAGGAGATTCATATTGCAAACAGTAATTGAATGCCTTTAAGACCCGTGATATGAAGGCTTTAATACAAAGCTCTTAAAGAGTTAATAATTGATGCCTAGCCGATGTGTTTTGCTTTCCCTTTGTGAATGAATATACTAGCGGGCCAAATCAGAGTTACTGCGTAACGTGCCAATGCTCTTTCAGGGTTTGTTTTCAAACTATATTTACGTCTGTAATCACAGAAGGTCTTGAAATTGATGTGCATACTGTAGCTAATGAAAAATCTTATTTGGTTATGCTATTAAATTCTGTTCCTCTTATTTATTCACATTTTCAGGTGCCAGAAGTTGTTCACAGTGAAACTGGATCTTCCATGCCGTCGTATGTTACTACCATACAGCCAAAATTTTCTGGTCAACGGTATGGATGGGCTCTGCAACAACTGGATGGTCTTGGCAAATGTGTTGCAGTTGGAGAACTTGCTAAACGCAGAATGTCAAGACAGCCTTCACAAGTTATCTTCAATATAAAAAAATTGGTTCGGAAGCAATTTGATGATCATAATGTCCAAGAAATGAGGAAGAGAGTCCATTTTAGCATTGTTGAAGGAGACAAAGGAGAAGCTTTGGTTGAAATTTGTGGAATGCAATTTTCTCCTGTTGAACTTGCCAGTGTTATTTTTGCAAGACTGAAGGATATCGTTCTGATGCACCAGTATCATCATGAATTAAAAGTGGTGATAAGCGTACCTATTTTCTTTGATGAACAACAAAGGGAAGACATAATATTGGCAGGACGTAAAGCTGGTTTAAAGATATTGCAATTAATAGATGAACCTATAGCAGCTGCTCTTTCTAGTACAACAATAAAGGAGGGTACAATTGTTGTTTTTGGCATGGGTGCTGGATCATACAATGTCTCAATCCTTGATGTGTCTGGCACAAATATTGAGGTACTCCTTCAGTTATTAAATTCTTGTGTTGTCTAAACAAATTATGCTTGTATCTATTGCCAAAACCTTTTCTGGTCTATTGTCTTTGCATGAACAGATCAAAACGCAATTTGGCAACCCCTGTGTAGGTGGGGATCAGTTTGATGATATACTTCTAGATTATTTTGTAACAAAGATCAGAAAATCTTATTCAGTCGACATTCGTGGAGATAAATATGCTCTCATGTTACTTGCCGAAGACGTGGAGCAAGCTAAAGTGGAATTATCAAGCCAACATAAAGTCACAGTTACCCTACCTTACATCATTTCATCTGTTCAATGTGATGGTGATCCTAGCATTTCCATTTCTCGGGCAGAGTTTGAGAACTTAGGTGTTAACTTGGCAGAACAAATTCAAGAGAAGTGCCAAACACTTTTAGAAACGGCTAACATTAGTAGCACAGATATTGATGAAGTTATTTTGACTGGGGGGATGACAAGAGTTCCCATGATACAGAAAATCATTCATGAAGTCTTTGGCAAGCATCAGGACACAAGGGTGAACAATGAGGAAGCTGTGGTTATTGGGTCTGCAATACAGGCCGCGCTGATTGTAGAGGATGAGAGAGAGATGAGCAAAGACATCACTCCACTATCAATTGGAATTGAGTCAGAAGGATTTTTTGTGTGTGTTATTCCAAGACACACCACAATTCCGACAACACAGACGGTAAAGTTTCCTGCATGGTGTGCATATGGTGAATGCCTTCCAGTTAAAATTTATCTTGGGGAGCACTTCATGGTTCACCATAATGTGTTTTTAGGAGAAGTAGAATTGATCAACAATCAAGGCTCATGTCAAGGATCAGTTTATTTTGAATTGACATTTGAAGTTGATAAGGACTATGTGGTCAAAGTCAGCGGCAGAAATGTTCATGACCAGCCTGAAGCTGTGTATGATGTGGGTAAAGCATTAAAGGTCTTCCCAGTACGTGAGATTATGATGTGCAAACATAATGTTGAGAAGGCTGTCAAAAATGCTTTGCTTGACTGGAGAATGCATGCTACAGAGATCCATGCTCGTTTGATATGTCTAGCAAGATATATATTGAATTCTCTTAGTGATGTCTTGGCTGCTATGAAGGATGAAGTTCCGGTGGACCTTTCTGACCATGCGGAAAAGGCGATGGCTGATTTGCTAAAGGCACTGGATGGAGATGCTCATGTGTTGAAAGATAAGATGCTCGTTGCTGAATTAGCGAAAGAAACGATCCTCAATTGGAGACCATCATCAGAATCACATGGAGATTATTCAGACTATGAAGATTAGAACAAACCATCTTCAGACCAGTAAGCTACAAGTATGCTGCTCCTTTATCGTCTTTAATTTCCATGTCATTGGGAATTTGTATGTTAAGCGTGCTTATCGTGGTTAACTTGCATGTTAATGGGATATTGTGTGTAGACAAGTTATCTGCAGTAAGTTAAAAGAAAACGATGAGATTTTGCCGACCACCCTAGCAGTTTATCCTAGTCTCGATTTGCCGTGGAAAGTGGTGACGTCCTTGGATTTTCCACGTATTCCAGTTTTTCTGCCTTTCGTTGGTTCCGCTTAAGTAAAAGATTGAATGAACTGTGTCTTTGGATTTTTCATTGATGCTTATATACAGATTGCAAGGACGCCTCTGAGGGGCGTTGGTTACAAGTACAAGAGAGAAAGAAGGGAAAGGATGCGCAGTGGGGTGTTTTGGAGCTCGGCCTCCATGGAGGCTGAAATTTTGAAAAATTCAAAAATTGAACTTTCTAGTTAAAAAATCTGAAAAAACTGTACAAGTAAACAAGGATGTGATGTGTATGTGTGTAATTTTTTTAGAATGAAATGTGATTTGTGCAAGGAGATAAATTTATGGACTTTAAGGATGAATAGTGCATCTACTAAAAAACCTATGGATGGATGGCTAAGGCCTCCTTTGGTTCATAAGATAGGAAAATCATAGGAATAGAAAAGTCATAGGAAATAAGATGACATGCATCTCAAATCCTATAAGTAGAAATAGGAAAGGAAATGTCCTTTGATTCACATCATATAAATTTTTCCATTGAGTCTAGACTAATGTTTATTTTCCTAAGAAATGTGAAGGATAAGAAGAGTTCCTCTAGGAATAGGATTATATTCCTACAAACCAAAGTGCTCTAAAGAATTTTTTTCTATAGAAATCCTGTCCTATGGTATTCCTACAAAATTCCTCCAAACCGAATTAGGCCTAAAAGAGAACTTAGCCTCCCATGGATCGCAAGGCTTGGTGTTGGTTTCCCCCCTTATCTTAACCTTTGTTTTAAACTACCCCTACTAATAAATAAATCTTACTTCTAGTGAAGGAGTTGGTAGTCTCGCCTTACTCCCATCAACCCCTCAGCAAACCCTATGTTACGCCCACGAGCGTCTCACATGCGACCTTTTGGGCCTGCGCATTTAATTTGTGCATTAATTCAATCAAATCAGCACTTTCCGAAAACAACATCATGCATTAAATCATTCAAATCGAATCTTAAAAAAATCTCAACTAAATCCAATCTGTCCTTGTCATCCACTACTCATACTCCAATCAAATCAAATCTTACCAATACATGAACTACAATCAATTTGGCCGACCTATTTAACGCGTGCGCGTGTTTTTATTTTGCATTTTTTTATGTTTTATCTTTCTATAACCAATACGCTGGGTTTTGCTCGGCATACTATGAGAATCGGTATTCACCTGTACGCCATGGTGAGTTGGTAGTGTCATCTCTATTCCAGTTAAACCTCCCCCGCTATTTTTTCTATCCCACCAATTTATTTAAACTGGGTTTTGACCCAGTGATATACTTAATCCAATTTTTATTTGCCAATTTAAGTAATGTCGTTATGGAAAGGAATAAATCACAATGATCTCTAATCAATCTTTAAAGACCAAATCTATGAAAACGAAATAATGTTTGATAGCACAAGACAACATTTATGGAAAAGAACCAATATCAATTGCATCATTGACACATTCTTAAATTCATCGATTAATAATTTTTATCTCTTGATATTTTATTATGGTTGTAGATATATCCATTCACATATCATTCTTAGAAACAATTTTCGTCGATGGGAAAAATAAAGGAATAAAAGAGTGTTTTACCGGTAAAACATGAGTCTTCAATGCAGCCTAGTGTGCAAGAAATTTTTGAATATGTATGCTAAATACAACTAATGTTGGATTACTAAAATATATATGCCCTCGCTGCAACACACGGGAAATTAACCAACATCAGTATTATGATCTGGTACAATAGTTTAGCTAAATCTATCGTTGACGTGAGATTATATGGGATGTCCACTTGTCCGGTCAAAATTTATGTGGACACATGTGAGCCTCCTACTTATATATGATGTGAGAAATGTGGATGTGGATACAAATAGGGATTGGGTTGTTCTGTTTAGTTAGGGCTGTCTGAGAGGATATTTCTGTTTAGTTATGACAAATTGCATTTCCTTAGAGATGGATTTGCAGAAAATTGCATGAGCGAGCATCTCATATTTTAAGTTAGAAGAGAAGGCAAAGTGTTGCTTGGTTACTTCAAGAGTTAATAACGGACACAGTGGTGTATCAATTGCATGCTAAACAACAAACATCATCTTTTTGTGGAATCCGCGACATTCAAAAGTATGTTACAACATGGTAATGGCACGGGAGACATTGGATCTTCCTTCTTGGCTCGGAAGGCGTCATGGGCAATGGATGCCTCCTACCCCTTGATGCGGTGGCGGATTGGCACGAACACGGTGGGAGGGGATCAGGGCGGAGAGCGGGGCGGTTGGCGGGGAACTCCTCATTGCCGGCCCGTGGAGAAGTAGAACGTGAAGGAGAAAGGGTGCCACGGGGAAGATGAGTTGGGGGTTATCTGGTTTTAAGGATAGGGCTCCAGTAATAAATGTCCCGCTACGACGGTAAACCGATCGGGAAAGGGAGGATCCGGCAGGAAAAGGAAAGGGTGTGTCATGGGGTGGGGTTTTGTGATGGGCACACGTGTTAGTGATAACATGCCGAGTAGTTTGGAAACCACAATTCCCATGTGGGGAGGGGATCCAGGCAGAGAGCAGGGCAGGTGGCGGATCGAAACAAATACAACGGGAGGGGATCAGGGTGGAGAGCAGGGCAGGTGGCGGATCGGCATGAACACGAGGGAAGGGGATCAAGGCAGTTGGGAGGGAACTCCTGCTTGGTTATCCGTGGTGATGTACGGTGTGAATGAGAGAGTGTGCCACGACAAAGGTGAGGTGTGCTCAACAACGAACATCATATTTTTGTCGAATGCACGACATTCAACCGTATGTTACAACATGGCAATGACTCACGATACATTGGACGTTCTTGAATTGGGGTCCATCACGGGCGGTGTAGACTACCTACCCCTTGTCGGGGTTGGCTGATCGACACTAACACAAAGGGAGTGGATCGGGGCGGAGAGCGGGGCGGTTGGTGGGGGACTCCACCTTGGCGGTCCATCGAGAAGGACGGTGTGAAGGAGAGAGGTCGCCATGGAGAAGGTGAACTGAGCATCATCCAGTTTTAAAGGGCATGGCTCTAATAAGAAATCACCCCCCCCCACATATGGTCTGGATTTGGGGAAGCCCGGATTGTTCAGGCGATCGAATTTTTGAAAGCCTACTAGACTTCCGTTTGATGTTCGAACACGTCTGGACATATGAGAAATAAATGGGCTTCGACTTTGTAGACAAACTTAATCATTTATTTAATTAAGTTTATGCATTGTAGCCAGTAACATCGCACGGGCATTCTACTAGTAAATAAAGGATCCCACGTCCTACGATTAAGCCATGCCCTGGGTCACGTCCTACGATTCTCTCTATCAGGTCATTGGACCAACTTTCGACTCTACCAAAAAGTTTCCTTATTAATTAACCTCTATTCCTTTTTATAAAATGTATTTGTTTTTTTAAAAAGTCAAACAAGTGCATGTTTGATCAAGTTTTTAGACAAAATATATCAATATCCACAATACATCATGAAAAGTAGTTTCATATTTTATTCATTCGGTATTGTAGATTTTGTTATCTTATTCTATAATCTTGGTCAAATATTGAAATGGTTGATTTGCACAAAAATCAATACACCTTATATTTCAGAACAGAGGAAGTAGTACCACCTAGCTAATTTACACACGATCCCACCATTTTATATATGTCCCCAAATAGACAATAAAAAAGCCTCTTCAGAAATAAACAAAACAAAACGGAGGGTGTGGTGTGGAGGCTATAATTTGGCAATTATCGTCCTAGTGGAAACCAGGGTATCACATGCCATCTGCCTATAGCCTAGAAAGGCCCCCATGGCCCAACTCAGGAGGCGACCACCAGCGGGTAAGGATGACAATGGGTCGGGTTTGGATCGGGTTGAAAAAAATCAAATCCATATCCATATCCATCAAGACAGTCTTTGTCCGCCCATGAAAAAATCCATGGGCGAAAAATTGTGTCCATGTCCAAACCCGGTGGATATCCATATCCACTGGATATCCATGGGGTCCTCTCAAGACATATACATAAGCCATAACACAATGTGCACATAAGCTGTTGCACCCATGCATCAATGCACGTGTGAAAAAGTAGAGACGGAGGGGTCGAGGGGATACATAGTTGCGTTGTCGTAGGTCAGTGGTGCTGGCTGTTGAAGTGCTCCACCATACATGGAGATAGCGACTGACAGTATCGACCATCTCTCGGGATGCGGGAGGAGCAAGAAGAGGAGACGGGGCTGATACTTAATGACGAGTCATTTAAAAACGACATAAAAGGATCAGAAGGGGGTTGAAGTAATATTAAGGCGGGGACTGAATGTCAACTAATAAAAGTTACGGTCGGGATTGTGCAATTTGCTTTGAATGTTTTAGATTATAATAGGTGCAATTTTAGTGGGACATGTGACTGCGGGCTGAGGATAGCATAATATTGCCACTAAGTCATACTATCGGGTCGGGTTTGGATATATCCATGGTTACAAGATTATGTCCATGCCCTGTCCATGAGTAATCGGGCCGGGTTTGGGCGCCGCCCATGGGCGCAAAAGCATATCCAAACCCTATCCACACGGGTCGGATATCCATGGGTATCCATGTCCACGGGTAAAATTGCCATCCTTACCAGCGGACGCTGCGAAGCCAGCAACCTCGCGAGGGCCTTGCCCCGCGAGGGGTTTCGCAGCGAAGGACTTCACTGAAGACCACCGCCACAACAAGTGGCCTAGTGAGCCCCCCTTCACGAGGCGCCATCCCGCGAGGCCACCCGAGGAGCCCTCACGGCGTGGGTCGCGTGCCCATCACATGGGTGACGTCGTTGTAGCAGGCGCGAGCCTGTGCGGCTGGGGCAGTTTCCCTAATTCGCCCGCCTGACCCAAAAGCAAGTCCCAAAGCCTTCCGCTTTGGTGAAAGAAGACAAGGGCGACGGCGTGGCAGGACGAAGGTCATCGTGGAGCCCCTTGCATGTCATGGATAACACTTTAGCAGGCGAAGATCTCCTTTTGTGACGATAAGCACTGGCACCTGTCCCCTTTCCAATTGCTGCCCTGTAGTAGCCCTTTCCCGCTCATATTTTCAGGGAAGAGGCCCGAGGCACCTATAAAAGGGGCAGTGTTGCCACCATAGCAAGGGATCGGTCAGTTGCGCCATTCCTTACCCCAAGAGCTCCGGCTCACCTTGTAGCTCCAAGAGCACTGTCCACAAGTGATTCCACCAAGAAGGAGTAGGGTTTTAAACTACACTGTGGCCCGAACCTGGGTAGCTCGCTATGTCGCTGTCGTGCCTCGCACCTCGCTCGTAGCCTCATGGTCATGAGCCAAGTCCCCAGAGTTTGAACCAGGGTTTTGGAGGATTTCCCATAGCTCAGAATCAATCCCCTGACGTTTGGCACGCCAGGTAGGGAACTTGGTCTTTGCGCCTCAAGATTCAACTCATGATTCTCTCCTTTCCATTCATCCTGGCAGTTCTAAGATGTATCAAGACCTCAAGCAGTCTTACTAGTGGACACGCATGAAAAGGGAGATTGCCCAATTCGTGAATGAATGTGATGTGTGCAGAAGAGTGAAAGTAGAACATCAACGTCCAGCAGGTCTTCTCCAACCTCTTCCTATTCCCGAGTGGAAGTTCGACCACATTGAAATGGACTTCGTCACTGGCTTTCCTAAATCCAAGCGAGGAAATGATGCTATCTTTGTGGTGATTGACAAGCTTACCAAAGTCGCTCACTTTC
Source organism: Secale cereale (assembly GCA_902687465.1). Taxonomy (NCBI): domain Eukaryota; kingdom Viridiplantae; phylum Streptophyta; class Magnoliopsida; order Poales; family Poaceae; genus Secale; species Secale cereale. The sequence goes on from LR738712.1 coordinate 169,918,047, forward strand.
TTCCAGTCAAAGAATCAATCAATGCAGCTCAACTTGCAGAGCTGTACACTTCCAGAATTGTGTCCCTACATGGCATTCCTCAAGTTATATCCTCAGACCGTGGCAACTTGTTCACATCAAGGTTCTGGGACTCCTTTCAGTCCGCCATGGGCACTAAGATCAGGTTCAGCACTGCCTTTCACCCTCAGACTAGTGGTCAAGTCGAGCGTGTGAATCAGATTCTAGAAGACATGCTCAGAGCCTGTGTCATCTCCTTCGGCATGAAATGGGAAGACTGCCTTCCATTTGCCGAGTTCTCTTACAACAACAGCTTTCAAGCAAGTGCAGGCAAAGCACCGTTTGAAATTCTCTATGGCAGAAAGTGCCGTACCCCTCTCAACTGGTCTGAAACAGGCGAACGCCAACTCCTTGGCAATGACTTGATCTCAGAAGCCGAAGAAATGTGCAAAGTCATACGTGAGAATCTCAAGGCCGCTCAGTCGCGTCAGAAGAGCTACTATGACGGCAAGCATCGTGATTTGGCTTTCGACATCGGTGATCATGTCTATCTCCGAGTTTCTCCGATGAAAGGAACCCAAAGATTCGGTATCAAAGGGAAACTTGCTCCTAGATACGTCGGGCCTTTCAAGATTCTTGGCAAAAGAGGCGATCTAGCCTATCAGCTCGAGCTCCCTTCCAACTTTGCAAATGTTCATGATGTCTTCCATGTGTCTCAACTTCGCAAATGCTTCAAGGCACCTGAGCGCATGATTCCGTTTGAAGAGATTGATCTTCAACAAGACCTTTCCTACCGAGAGCACCCAGTTGCCATTCTCGAAGAAACCGAACGCAAGACCCGCAACAAGGCCATCAAATTTCTGAAAGTCAAGTGGTCACATCACACCGACCGAGAAGCTACCTGGGAACGAGAAGATCATCTTCGTTCCGAGTACCCTTCCTTTTTCCAGTCCTAGATCTCGGGACGAGATCTTTTTGTAGTAGAGGAGAGTTTGTAATGCCCCGGATGTAATACTTTCCCTTTTGGGTATATAATATATCTCCGGCTTCATCTATTTCCATTTCGGGTTCTTTGTCTTTCGGGGTTTCGTCGTTTTGTTGTGTGAGTGTCTGGCATTCATTCATACCATGTAGACATGTGCATTGCTTTGCTTTTGTGTTGTCGGTTGCATCCGGTGCCGCGCGTTCCTTCCCGTTGTCCGTTTCGCGTTCCGGAGCTCCCTCACGTGTCCGTGACGTCCCGTAGGCCTACTTTGTTGTTTGGGCGTTTAACGTTACCGGTGTGCCGCGAGGTTGTTTTGTGTGTTGTTGTTTTGTTGTGTGCAACCCGCCTCTCAAATCTCGTCTCGTTTGGACTCCGTCAGTTTTCCCATCCGTTATTCGTGTGGGTCCAAAGTGCCTTCACTTTGTGTCCCGAAAACACCCCTACTACAGCCTTTTATCTTCTCCTAGGCCCTTCTAGACTACCCCCGCGATCGGATCCGTCGGATCGCGATCGGAGGGCTCCTAGCGCCCCTAAATCTCCAAACCCTAGCAAAAACTGCTATATTTAGACCCTCCTAGTCTATTTTGGCTTCCCTACCTTCTTCCCCTTCTCCACTATTTTTTTTCCTTTTCTTTCAGATCACCAGATCCCCAAAAATCCTCTGGATCCCGAGGGGAACCAGCTCCCTCGAGAGAACCGCCGCCAGCCGCAGCTAGCAGCATCGCCGCCTCCAGCGCCCGCGGCCCGTCCACCGCATCGCGGGCCGCCGCCTCTGCCTCGCCGTGGGCCTCGCCGCGCCGCCGCATCCGAAGCTCAGCGCCGCCGGCCCTCTTCTTCAGCCTGGGCCCGAGCCCACTCCGTCAGATCTGAGGTTGACTTTGTTAAAAAACCCTAGATCTAGTCCAGTTTTTACCTGTCTGATGCAATGTTTGACCATGCATAACTTTTTACCTGTTGCTCCGTTTTGCGCGTATAGCATGTCCAGACGTTCGTGGGATCGTGCTCTACGTTTTATCTGTTATTGTCATGCATGTTCGAGATCATCTAGGTGCTTGTTTTGCTGTTGCAAGAGTGCATCATGATATAAACTGCTGCTATGTGATGTTTTTATGTCATCTTTGCCATGTGATATCTTTTAGCTCGTTTGTCCAAATGATGCAAATGACATGTCCATGTGTTTGTCTTGCCATGCTCTACATGTTGCTTGTGATAGGTTGCATGATAGATTTATTCTTGCCATGTTTATCATCGTTGCAAAGTGCCATGTGGCTGTGATGTTGTTTCACTTGTTATGAAATGCCATCTTGTTGAGCTCGTTGCTATCGTTGTGTTTATCTCCATGATGCATGCTTGTGTGTTTCGGAATCACCTTCATGTGTACTTTGATGAGGTGCTTACCTTTTGCCATGTTTAGTTTCGAGGTGACTTAAACATGCTCTTTTAGATGCTATGATGAAATTGCTGTTTTAGGACTTAGTGGTTTTTCACTAAGTCTGAAATCTGTAATGTTCCGATGCCATGTTCGTGTGATGTTCTAGGACAAAGCATGTTAGTTTTGGAGTGGATCTTGATTGCTCCTTGTAGTATATATTGTTGTCTTTCCATTCATGTCCTCACATGTCCATTTAAGTGGCTGTAGCATGTTTATCTTTTGCTCCAAAGTTTCAATAAAATTCTGCTGCCAGAATTTTATTGCCAAGTTCAATATGTCCAAGATCATTGCTATTGATCCGTGACTCCGTTGGGGGTGCACCTTGGACATAGTTGCTGTACTATATGTCTAGTTTGTGTTCATGCCTTTTGCCATGTTATTTAAATGCTGTAGCTCAATTATTTTGAGCTCCGAAGTTGCTATGTTGCTGTAATTTTCAGCTTTCGCTCAAATCTTGTTTCGGGCATAACTTTTAGCCCGTAACTCCGATTTCAGCGAATCTTATATCAAACTTGATTGTTTTTCTGTGTAGATTAATAATATCAGATTGTTATCATGTTTTGAGGTGATTTGCTTGAGTGATATTTTCCGTGCTCCATGTGCATCCTTAGTGCATCCATCATGCATTCATGTTTTCCGAGTGCGCATTGCATCTTGTTGATTGGTGCTTGGTGTGATTGTTTTGTTTAGATCCGGAAGCTGAGACCGAGTACGAAGTTGAGCACGAGGTTTCCAACGAGGTTGAGCGCGAGGACCCTTCTTACGATCCGAACGACTTCTCTTCAGGCAAGATGACCGAACCCCGATAACATTACTATCTTTGCCTATTGCTAGTAGTCTCGATCTATAGTTTTGCCTCGATGCCCATGATCTTCTTGTCAGCCTCCTACTTGTAACCAATTGCCATGTTTAACCAACCTACCTATGCAAACCGTTGCTTGGCTAAGTACGCTTCGCTCAGCCCTTCTTATAGCATTGCTAGTTGCAGGTGAAGATCGAAGATGCTTGCTTCATGTTGAAGTTTGGTTGGGTTATATCACACTATATAAATGCTTAAAATGAAATCATCTATATATTGGCAAGGGTGGAAGGCTAAGCCTTTTGCTTGGTGATTTGTTCCACTCATGCCGTTAGGATCCGTATAAGCCGGTTTTATGTTCCTTGATTATGCGTTCCTAACACGGTTGGGGTGTATGGGACCCCCTCGATAAACCGCTAAGTGCTAAGTCTTTTCCAGCAAGTCCCAACATTTGGTACTATTTGCCTAATAACAAACTAAACTTGCATAGGGAGTAATTAACCCTCTTTCTTAATCAACAACCCCGGGCCAGTGCTCCACATGAGTGTTGGTCCGAAACGGGGGTTCTGCGGGGCCACCTCAAGGAAACTCGAGGTTTGGTAAAAACCTGTAGAATCGCCCATCCGGTCGTGTCCTGAGACTTAGATACGCGCGGCTACTATCAGGGTGTCGACACGCCGGGAGGATTTGCTGGATTAGTCTTACCTTAGTTCGGTATATCTTGAGCACGGGATTCCGAGGATACTCGGGTCTTCCCACTTTGGAGTTGCGAATCCACGGATCGTGGGCTTGTAATGGGTCAAGTTGGAACACCCCTGCAGGGTTTGAACTTTCGAAAGCCGTGCCCGCGGTTATGTGGCAGATGGGAGCTTGTTAATTCCGGTTGTAGATAACTTGACACAATGTTTCTAATACACTACCAGCGTGTGTTCCGTGACTGTCAATTTCCGAATAGGGATTCGGGAGTTGAACACGGAGGGGTTATGTTTGTGGAGCTTGTAGCTAGGATCACTTCGTGATCACTTCTCGCCGAGGCCTTTCTCTTCTCGCTCTCACTCACGTAAGCTAGATGCTAGTTGCTGCTGCAGACTTATTCTTTTCTTCAGCCTTTTCCTCACCCAGAGGCTTTGATAGTCTTGTTACCCGGAGACGGGATTGCTGAGTCCTCTGTGGCTCACAGTTACTTCACACACCAGATGCAGGTCCAGCTGTGAGCTATCCAGGTGATGGCACCGAGCTAGATTGGGAGTACGACGAGGAGCGTAGTCGGTACTATGTGCGCTACCCGGACGATCAGTAGTGGAGACTCTTACTAGGATTCGATCCGCCTGTGGTTTATTTATCTAAGTTTGGTACTTTGACATTTGGCTTTTGCCCTTAGAGGGTTGTAGTGTTCTTAATGTATGATGTTTGAGACTTGTATTGTAATTCTGTGACGTGGCGAGTGTAAGCCAACTATTTTCTGTTTACTATCCCCTCTTTTACATGAGTTGTGCAAAGATTACCAAACTTGAGATCATTCTAGGATGGATTTATGCCTTTAAGTCGTGCCTCGACACGTAGGAGGTATAACTCCATCCTGGGCATTACAAGTTGGTATTCAGAGCCTTCTCCGACCTAGGATCCCCCACTGTTTGATCGAATCGTTGACGGTCGAGTCTAGGCACACACTGAAAACTTTTTGAGTCCTATATTATATCGGAGAGTAGGATTTCTTTGCTTCTCATCCCCTTTCCCTCTGGTGAGGACTCCTGACGTCTACTCTTGTCTCTCCTATCTTCAAAATTTGCACAATTTTTTTTTTAGGAATCCCGCGAGTATTCTGGGATTGTTTCAATGTTCTTGTGACAAGGATATTGTTCTCGATGCCTCCTGTTACCGAGGATTTGAGCTTCGGGGTATCATTGTAACAAGCATATCGCGGCAGTACTAAATACTTAAGACGGCCGACATCGAAAATCTCCCCTATACGGCCAGTGGCAAGATAACCCCGACATCACCCAGTACTGGGGAGGTAGTTCGGGAGTATTGACATAGCTTGTTATAGTGGATGCTTTTCGAAGGTCCGAGGTACACAGTTTCCGAGAAAGACTGGTTATGTGTTGAAGGATGGATACACCTGGATGTAGGTTTAGAGTTGATTGCGCGGTGCTTCCTGTGTATCCCCAACACCTGATTGCATAACTGGAATCTTTCGGAAATCTATAGGTGGGTTTTATCCAGTAGATCGTAGGCATTCTTCCAACGAATGCAGGTTAGTGAGTTCGGGGTTCGACATTGAGTGAAGGGGTTATATGACCGATGTTACTATCAGGAGTTGCATCTTAAAGGGTCCTTGGCTATGCTGATCCGGGGATTGCAAAACCTTTTCGTAACGCGTTCATATGCTTTCAGCACAAAGATGTTAGAACGAAACTCCTCTCTTGTGTTTGTTCCCGTCTGTACCTTGTTGTTTTCTTATTTTATCCTTTTGTTCCCTATGTGGCTTCTCGTGAAGACTGATGTTATCATTTAACTAAGAATATCATTCGTTCCTCTTGTTCGGATGATTTCATTCGTTCTTATTGTTCGAATGATTATTGTGAAGACTTGTTGCAATTCATTCCATTGATTCAGCTTATTCTTTTTGTCAATCAATTGCTGATTCGTGGTCATCTCTTACAGGATGGCTCCGAAAAAGGTTCCCAACGCTAACCCAGAGGTGGAAGAGGTCCCAGAACATCCTCCTTCCCCTCCTCCTCCGCCTGAGGCTTGGAGAGCAATTATGGAGACTACAGCACAGAACACTCAGTTGATGATGCAGATGATGCAGATGATGCAAGCTAATCAGGGTGTTCCAGGGAACCAAGGCAACTTCTTCCAGCAGCACCATGCTACTCTCAACCAGTTCCTGGCTAACAATCCTAAAGCTTTCAGTTACTGTGTCGACCCTCTTGATGCTGAGGATTGGTTGACCGACATAAAGAAGCATTTTGAGTGCAGTAATGTGAAGGAAGATGACTATGTGAAGTTTGCAGCCTTCCAACTGAAAGATCAAGCAGCTGACTGGTGGCAGCAGTACAAAGACTCCAGGCCGGGTCAAGTGATCTCTTGGGAGAATTTCTGCAAGGATTTCCGCTCGCACCACATTCCTACAAGTGTCATCGAGGGTATGCGTGAGCAATTCCGCAACCTCAAGCAGGGCTCCATGACAGCCTATCAGTATAATGTTAAGTTCCAAAACCTCGCTCGCTATGCTAAGCAAGACATTCCTGATGCCAAGAGTAAAATCTATCAGTTCCGTGGAGGTCTCAAAGATGAACTTCAGCTTGCTCTCACTTTGTTCGAGCCCGATGAATTCGACAAGTTCTATAACATGGCCTTGAAACAAGAAGCATCTCAGCTCAAGATGGAGGCTTCTAAGAAGAGAATTCGAGATGCTGTTCACTCTTCCTCATCGTCTCAGTTGGCTGCGAAACAACAGAAATTCTGGCTTCCTCCTCCTCCTCAAGTGATTCGAGCTCCATTCAACAACTCCAACAACTTCAACAACTCCAACAACAAGAACTCTAGTGGTCGTGGTTTCTCCCACCCACCCAACCCGAGCAACCAGTCGAAGAAGCAGTTTCAGTCTCAAGGCTCCAAGTCAAGTGGCTCTCATTTCCGTCCTCTCTCAGAAGTGACTTGCAACAAATGCACTCAGAAAGGTCACTATGCCAACAGATGTCCGAATCCGAAGCGTCTTCCTCCTCCTCCACCTGTGAGTTCAGCTATTGTCAGGCATGATCCAAAGGCAGCAAGAGTCAATCTGATGAATGCAGCGCAAGCGGAGAATGCTTCTGATGTCATTTTGGGTAACCTCTCAGTTAACTCTTTACCTGCTAAAGTTTTGTTTGATTCGGGTGCTTCATGCTCTTTCATGTCTCAACCATTTGCATCCAAGAATAATGTTGACATCCAAAGTCTGCCTCAGAAGTTGCAAGTTATTTTCTCCGGGGAGACGAATGCACTCTAGTGTATATGCTCCGGATGTTTCTATTCGCATGGGTGATTATCGATTTTTGGCTTCTCCGGTGATTCTCGGTAATTCTGACATCGACCTCATCCTCGGAATGGATTGGCTTTCTCAGCATGATGCTCACATTGATTGTGCTCAAAAGGAAGTCAAGATGACTCATTCTGATGAAGATGTGATTATCTTCGCCTCCAGGGATAATACTATCCGGCTTTTCTCTCTTAATGATAAGGGCGAAATTAATGCCATATCTCAAATTCCTGTGGTGAACGAATATCAAGACGTCTTTCCTGAAGAACTTCCAGGCATGCCTCCACACCGTCAGGTGGAGTTTGTCATTGAACTCGAGCCGGGTACTGAGCCTGCATGCCGGCGTCCGTACAAGCTCTCTTCGGATGAATTGAAGGAATTGAAGAAACAGTTGGATGAACAGGAGCGTATGGGTCTCATACGGCCTAGTACATCTCCGTGGGGCTGTGGTGTCTTATTTGTCAAGAAGAAAGATGGCACGGAGCGTCTCTGTGTTGACTACCGGCCATTGAACAAGAAGACGATTAAGAACAAGTATCCGCTCCCCAACATCCACGAACTCTTCGAGCAGCTCAAAGGAGCTAAAGTGTTCTCTAAGCTTGACCTCCGAATGGGCTATCATCAAATTCGCATTCGCGAGGAAGACATTCCCAAGACGGCCTTCAGAACGAGCTACGGTTCATACGAGTATACCGTCATGTCCTTCGGTCTCGCCAATGCTCCTCCTACCTTTTCAAGGATGATGCATTACATCTTCAACCCCTATACTGGCGAGTTTGTGCTTGTGTATCTGGATGATATTCTGGTGTTTTCCAAGAATGAAGAAGATCACGAAAAGCACTTACGTCTGGTTCTTGATCGACTCCGAGAGCATAAATTCTATGCCAAGTTCTCAAAGTGCGAGTTTTGGCTCGATAAGGTTTTGTACCTGGGCCACATCATCTCAGCTGACGGTATTGCGGTTAATCCCGAGAAAGTTGAAGCAATTGTCAACTGGGAAGCTCCTTAGAACGTCAAGCAGCTCCGCAGTTTTCTGGGTCTTGCCAGCTATTGCAGAAGGTTTGTTGAGAACTTCTCCAAGATTGCCAAGCCTCTTTCCAACTTGCTTCAGAAGAATGTCAAATACTTTTGGTCTCCCGAGTGTGAAGTGGCATTCAAAACCCTCAAAGAGAAGCTTGTCACTGCTCCAGTTCTGATTCCTCCAGATGAATCCAAGCCCTATGAAGTGTTCTGTGATGCTACCCATATTCAGCTGGACATATGTGCCTAGATCTTTCCTCACCACATGATGCTTGCCAAAGGAGAAAAATAAAAAAAAGGAATAGAGAGAAAAACTTTGACTCTTTGCATAAAAGTAAATACTGAAAAGTAAAAGTTAGGCCCTTCGTAGAGGGAAGCAGAGGTTGCCATGCGCTTATTTGTTTGTATGCTCAATCCCTTAATGCAAAGGAACGTTACATTATATTGCCCCTTATGATAGCAACCTTTATTATGCAGTCTGTCGCTTTTACTACTTTGCCATCACAAGTTCGTACAATGCTCAATTTTCCCTTACACTAAATGATCTAACACTTTTAGAAGCAATTTCTATTGCCTTTTTGCACCGATGACAACTTACTTGAAGGATCTTGCTCAATATTTAGGTAGGTATGGTGGACTATTGAATATAAGATTTGGGTTTAAGGGTTTTTGGATGCACAAGTAGTATCTCTACTTGGTGGGGAATTTTTGGCTAGCAAAGATGGGGGGCAAGCACCACATGTTGAAGGATGTATGAAAATATAACTTCTATGTGAATATGAACAAACATAAACCATTACGTTGTCTTCCTTGTCCAACGTCAACAATTTTGGCATATACTATTTTGATGGGGGCTCACAATCACAAAAGATTTCCAGGATAGTGTATTTGCATGTGAAAGTTCTCTTCCTTATACTAATTATTCGTGAATTGCTTGTATGACCAATATTGTGATTGTCAAGCCTCAAAAGATTTCACTATCTAAACCCAATGTGAAGCTACCACTTGGCATGATATGATTTCAACTTCATGACATTCAATTTATTCAAGAATTTACTCATAGGATATAAGTGAAGCACAAGAGTAAATGACAAGCTAGTCCAAAAAGATATAAATGAAGATCATGAGCATAATATTTCTTTCTCTCAAATTAATCTAAGTGAAGCATGCGATATTTTCTTCAAAAATACTAAAGCACACCGTGCTCAAAAAGATATAAGTGAAGCACTAGAGCAACGGTGTTAGAAGAGAGCTTCTTTGACGGGATGTGAATGCCGCTTATCTAATTTTTCTGGCAACTATTTGGGGGCTCTATTTTATTTAAAAACTTTTAGATCTAAGTATATTATTAAAACAACAAGCAAACAAAATAAAATAACATTTCAAGAATAGCACATCTCATGTGAAGAAGCAGAAACCTAGAGTCAACCGATACTAATAGATAATCGTTGATGAAGAAAGGTGGGATGCCTACCGGGGAATCCCCAAGCTTAGATGCTTGAGACTTCTTGAAATATTATCTTGGGGTGCCTTGGGCATCCCCAATCTTGAGCTTTTGTGTCTCCTTAATTCTTCTCATATCACGGTTTCCCTAAATCTCGAAAGCTTCATCCACACAAAACTCAACAAGAACTCGTGAGATAAGTTAGTATAAATCAATGCAAAACCTTATCATCCTCTACTGTGGCAAATCACTAAAATTATTATTCAACATTGCATACTAAATGCATCTGCATATTTAATACTCCTATCCTCAAATAGAATCATTAAACACACAAACATATGCAAACAATGCAAACATAACAGCAATCTGTCAAAACAGTACAGTCTGTAAAGAGTGGCATTGTTCTCATACTCCCCTGGCTCTAAAAAATCTGAAAAATTACCATGTTACAGAGAACTTATTCATGCTAACATTTTAAAATTTTCAATATTTTATCATGTTCTGACTATCCAGAAGAATTCAGACAATGATAGAAAACTTTCTGTTTTCAAACAACAACATATAGACTTGCATAATAAGCATGGTAAAGGCTATCCTTGACACTTTTATTGAAATAAAAAAATGCAAAACATTATTTTAAATACCATCAAGAAAATTCTAACAAAATAAATTGACTCTCCAAGCAAAACACATATCATGTGACGAATGAAAACATAGCTCCAAGTGAGGTTACCGATAATGTTGGAGACGAAAGAGGAGATGCCTTCCGGGGCATCCCCAAGCTTAGTTGCTTGGGTATTACTTGAATATTAAATTGGGGTGCCTTGGGCATCCCCAAGCTTAGGGTCTTGTCACTCCTTATTCTCCTCACATCGACATCTCACCCAAAACTTGAAAACTTCAACCACACAAAACTTAGCAAAACTTCGTGAGATGGGTTAGTATGATAAAACAAATCATTCACTTTTGGTACTGTCAAAGACAAGATTCATAATTGTTTTCACACAATTCCTACTGTAGAATATCATTTCTACAATTTATATTGATCAATATAAGCCATAGAAACTAGAAAACAAGCAAACTATGCATTGAGAACATAATCTGTCAAAAACAAAACAATCTGTAATGATTTGAAGATTCACCATACTTCTGCAACTCTAAAAATCTTGAAAAAAGTGACCATGTGAGAAATTTGTATATTGATCTTCTGCAAAAATAATCAACTTAAAAGCACTCTTCTGTTAAAAATGAGAATTTTTCTCGTGAGCACACAAGTTTCTGTTTTTTCAGCAAGATCAAATCTACCATCACCCAACATGATCCTAAGGCTGTGCTTGGCACTTTATTGAAACAAAAGCTATAAAAGATGATTACTACAGTAGCATAATCATGTGAACACACAAAAACAGTAGGTATAAATATTGGGTTGTCTCCCAACAAGCGCTTTTCTTTAATGCCTTTTAGCTAGGCACGATGATTTCAATGATGCTCACATAAAATATATGAATTGAAACATGCAAGAGAGCATCATGAATCACATGGCAAGCACGTTTAAGTCTAACCCTCTTCCTATGCATATGGATTTTGTGAGCAAACAACTTTTGGGAGCAAGAATCAACTAGCATAGGAAGGCAAAACAAGCAAAACTTCAAAACTTTCAACACATAGAGAGGAAACTTGATATTATTGAGATAAGTAAATGCATATGTCCCTATATCATAATAATTTTCAGTAGCATCATGAAGGAATTCAACAATATAGCCATCACATAAATCATTCTTTTCATGATGCAAAAGCATAGCAATTTTGCTACTCTCCACATAAGCAATTTTATTCTCATGAATAGTGGTGGGAGCAAACTCAACAAAATAACTATCATGAGATCGAAAAGTAAAGTCACGATGACAAGTTTCATCGTTATCATTATTCAATATAGCATACATGTCATCACCATAATCATCATAGATAGCAGCTTTGTTATCATAGTCAATTGAAACATCCTCCAAAGTAGTGGATTCATCACTAAATAAAGTCATGACCTCTCCAAATCCACTTTTATCAATATAATCATCATAAATAGGAGGCATGCAATCATCATAATAAATTTTCTCATCAAAACTTGGGAAAAAAATATCATATTCATCAAACATAGCATCCCCAAGCTTATGGCTTTGCATATCGTTAGCATCATGGATATTCAAAGAATTCATACTAATAACATTGAAATTCAGGCTCATCATTTAAATATTTTGTAACCAACATTTTATTGACTTCTTCTAACAATTGAGCACAATTTTCCGATCCATCATTTTCAAGAAAGATATTATAAAGATGATCAATAATATCATGTAACCTCAATTCCATTTTTTAGTTTTGTTTTACAAAACCAAACTAGTGATAAAACAAGAAACTAAAAGATTCGATTGCAAGATCTAAAGATATACCTTCAAGCACTCACCTCCCAGGCAACAGCGCCAGAAAAGAGCTTGTTATCCACTACACAACTTTATTCTTGTAGACACGTGTTGGGCCTCCAAGTGCAAAGTTTTGTAGGAAAGTAGCAATTTTCCCTCAAGTGGATGACCTAAGGTTTATCAATCCGTAGGAGGTGTAGGATGAAGATGGTCTCTCTCAAATAACCCTGCAACCAAATAATAAAAAGTCTCTTGTGTCCCCAACACACCAAATACAATGGGAAATTGTATAGGTGCACTAGTTCGGCGAAGAGATGGTGATACAAGTGTAATATGGATAGTATATATGAGTTTTTGTTGTGCGAACAATAAAAAACAGCAAGGTAGAAAGTAACAAAAGTGAGCTCAAACGGTATTGCAATGCTTAGAAACAAGGCCTAGGCTCCGTACTTTCGCTAGTGAAATCTCTCAACAGTGCTAATATAATTGGATCATATAACCACCCCTCAATGAAACCACCTCAAAGTTATTCTTTCCGTTCAATCTATCAAGAGTTCGTACTGAGACAACATAAACTTATCCTTTACGATCTATCTATCAAGAGTTCGTACTAGAATAACACAAGGTTATCTTTTCCGATCGATCTTTCAAGAGTTCGTACTAAGATAACACAAAGTTATCCTTCCCGATCGATCTATCAAGAGTTCGTACTAAGATAACACCCAAACTAGAGAAATAAAGACAAGAACATGCATCAACCCCTATGCATGGATTACCTAAAATGTCACTTCGGGAATCCGCAAGTTGAGTGCCAAAACATATATCAAGTGGATCAATACGATACCCTATTGTCACCACGAGTATTCAATTGCAAGACATATATCAAGTGTTCGCAAATCCATAAAAGTATTCAATCCAAAGAAATCTGAAAGGGAAAACTCAACTCATCACAAGATAGAGAGGGGAAAACACCATATGATCCGACTATATTAACAAAGCCCCCGATACATCAAGATCGTGCCATCAAGAAAACGAGAGAGAGAGAGAGAGAGAGAGAGAGAGAGAGAGAGAGAGAGATACAACACATAGCTACCGGTACATACCCTCAGCCCCGAGGGTGGACTACTCACTCCTCATCATGGTGGCCGCCGGGATGATGAAGATGGCCACCGGTGATGATTTCCCCCTCCTGCAGAGTACCAGAAGGGTATAGATTGGTTTTTAGTGGCTACATAGGCCTACGGTGGCGGAACTTCTGATCTAGGGTTATTCCTGATGGTTTCTCTATTTATAGGATTTTTTGGCGTCGGTCTCATGTCCGGATGGGCCTCGAGGTGAGCACAACCCACCAGGGCATGGACAAGGGCCCAGGTATGCCCCGGTGTCTTGTGCCCTACTCCTTCACCTTCCGGTCCTTCCACGAAGCTTTGGGGGCCTCTTTTGTTCCAAAAAAATCATCAAAAAGTTTTAGCTCATTTGGAGAACTTTCATTTCTGTACAAAAAACAACAACACGGTAGTTTTGCTGAAAACATCGTCAGTTCGGGTTAGTTCCATGCAAATCATACCAAAACCATATAAAATTGTTGTAAACATGGAATGAATACTTCATAAATTATAGATACGCTGGAGAGGTATCACACCAACATCAGCAGCAGCAGCCACCGCCGGCCCGCACTGCCACAACAACTTCGCTCGCCCACCGCGACCCGCCGGCTCCACAGGCAGTGTTGATCATGGCGCAGGAGCTGCTGCGCTACCGCCCCACCGAGGATAGCTACGATGCCTGGCTCGCCCGCATCACCGAGCTCATAAACGTCGTCGGCGACGCCCTGGCGCCATCTCGCTCCCTGCCGCCTCCCTCGACACATTGCGCACGGGCAGGGTGTGATGCACCCTCACCTCCTCCGGGTAACAATGATGTGGAGCGTCGCCGCAGCGCGCGTGCACTGGAGCCATCCCATGGCTCTTCTCCATTGCACTAAGGCAGCCCCAGTTCCCAGATCTTCCAGTGTGCGCCACCCGACACGTGCGTCCTCATCGAGTAGTAGCGCGACCGCCAGAAAAGTACCATCAATGACGTCGCAGCGGATGGTTGCCAGAACCGCATCCCCTCGCTGGCGGCGTCATCTCTGTCACTAGGGGCTGCCTCACCTTCACTCGTGAGCTGCACTGCGTGGTGTGGCCCATGAAGTTCAAGCCAGAGCTGCCTCCCTGCTATGATGGCACCACCAACCCTGTGGAGTTCCTGCAGCTCTACATTGTGAGCATCCAGGACGCGGAGGGTGACGACAGGGTCATGGCGAACTGGTTTCCCATGGCCCTCAAGGACGCCTTGCGCACGTGGCTGATGAATCTCCCTAAGGCCTCCATCTCCTCATGGGCTGAACAGTGCCGACAGTTCGTATCCAACTTCAAGGGCACGTACGACCACCCTCTAGCACTCAGCATTCTAAGCACCATCCGCCAGCCCTGACGAGACCCTCTGCAAGTACATCCAACGCTTCAGCCAAGTGCGCAACAAGATCCCATGCGCCTCCAACGCCATGGTCATCGCCGCGTTCTCCTCAGGCATGACGGACGCCAGGATGTGCAAGAAGCTTGCCATCAACGGCGAGCTTGACTCTATGGTTGAGCTATTCGACCTCTCCGACAAGTGCGCCAAGTCTGAGGAAGTCCGACTCTTCGCCCACAATGACCCTGGGGCCGAGCTCGACGTTGCCAAGCCTAAGGCTAGGGACACTAAGTGCAAGAGCCTCGCCATGCTTGCGGCAGAGCCTGAGTGGAAGCGCGGTCGTGACCGTGATGAGATCAAGAAGGATGGGCGCCCCTTCTGCACCTACCACAACATGCACTCCCATGCCACCGAAGACTGCCACGAGCTCAAGCTGCTTCGCGATGAGCGGCACGAGAAGCGCGGCGACCACAATGAGCACGGCTCAGGCCGCAGCGGCGACCGCAACAACAACCGCTGGAAGGATCACAATGGCAATAACAACTCGCGGTAGGGGTGGCGGAATCATCCTCGACAGGCTGACCCTCAATAGGCCAATGCGGCCCTACCATGCCCCAACAGGAACAACGACAACCTACCCGAGGAGGACGCCAGGGGCTATTAGGAGCCTTGTGCGGTGGCCTGCATCCTTGGCGTGATCCAAGATCCCCATCCAATCGCGACTTCAAGTTGTTCTATCGCGAGGTGGATGCAACCCTCCTAGAGCCTACGGGCCGAAGGCCCCTCAAATGGTCATAGTACCCAATCGCCTTTGACTACGCCGACCACCCCAAGTCTACAAAGTCGGTGGGCATCATCCCCTTGCTGTGCACACTCACTAGCGACAACGTAGCTGTCACCAAGATGCTCATTGGCGATGGCGCATGCCTCAACGTGATCTTTGTGGAGACCTTCGAGCAGCTCCAAGTGCCTTACGAGCGTTTGTTGCCCACAAGGCCCTTCTCGGGCATGACTGACGGCTCCATGGTGTCCTCGGGGCAAGTGCGCCTTCCCGTCACCTTCGGCTCCCACAAGAACTACCACACCGATCTCATCGGCTTAGACGTAGTGCACATTGGCCTGCTCTACAATGCCATCTTGGGCTACCCGGCTCTCGCCAAGTTCATGGAAGTGACCCACCACGCCTACAACACCGTCAAGATGTTGGGCTGTAGCGGGACCATCACCATCCATTGCCACGAGAAGGAAGTGATGCGCACCCTCGAGCACGCCTACAAGGCTGACGCCATCGCGTACCTCGCAGATGAAGATGAGGCGGGGCCTGCCGAGCCCGCCCCTACGAAGAAGAAGTTGTAGTTCTCACAGATCCATGCAAAGACGAAGAAGATGCAGCTGGACGACAACGGCTCAGGCCCCTCCCTCACCATCGGGGCTGGCCTATCCCCCAAATAGGAAAGTGAGCTCCTCACCTTCCTCCAGGCAAATCCTGATATGTTCGCCTAGACAACATCAGATATGTCTAGTGTATAGAGGGAGGTGATCGAGCACCAAGCCGTGTGCCCCTATGCACTACCCGAGTGGACCACCAACCCTGTCGTCGTCCCCAAGCCCAATGGCAGCAAGCGCATGTGCGTCGACTTCACCAACCTCAACTAGGCCTGCCCAAGGACCCCTTCCCCTTCCACGGATCGACCAGATCGTGGACTCCACCGTTGGGTGCGATTTGCTATGCTTCCTGGACGCCTTCTCAGGCTACCACCAGTTCAGGATGGCAGAGGGGGACAAGGAGAAGACTTCCTTCATCATCCCTTGCGGAGTGTACTTCCACATATGCATGCCCTTTGTCCTAAAGAGCGCGGGAGCCACCTTCACGAGGCTGATGCGCATTGGCCTGGGGGCCCATATGGGAAGAAATGCAGAAGCCTACGTCGATGACATTGTCGTCAAGACTCGCGAGGCGAGCTCGCTCATCGCATACCTTGAAGAAACATTCGCCAACCTGCGCAAGATCAACCTCAAGCTCAACCCCGCCAAGTGCGTCTTCAGAGTCCCTTCAGGCAAGCTGCTCGGTTTCCTGGTCTCCCAACATGGCATTGAGGCTAATCCTGAGAAGATCAAGGCCATTGAGGAGATGCGCCCTTCCCGAAACCTCAAGGAAATGTAGCGCTTGACAAGATGCATCGCGTCGCTCAGGCGTTTCATCTCCAAGTTCCGCGAAAAGGCCCTCCCCTTCTTCAAGCTCATGAAGAGATCGGGCCGCTTCAAGTGGACCCCTGAGGCTGACACGGCCTTCAAGGGCCTCAAGAAGTACCTCACGAGCCCTCTGTCATGCCCTTTTATTTTTAGTGTTTTTGACCCTTGCATAAAAAGTAAATACATGAAAGTAAAAGGTAGGCCCTTCGCAGAGGGAAGCAGAGGTTGTCATGTGCTTTTATTTTTGATTGTACAATCTCTTACTGCAAAAGAACGTCATGTTATATTGCCCCCTATGATAGCAACCTTTATTATGCAATCCATCACTTTTATTACTTTGCTATTAGAGGTTTTTATAACACTTATTTTCCCTTACAATAAAGATCAAACTTATTTAGAAGCAATTTTTATTGCTTTATGCACCGATGACAACTTACTTGAAGGATCTTATTCAATCCATATGTAGGTATGGTGGACTCTCATGACATGAATAGGGTTTAAGGATTTTCGATGCACAAGTAGTATCTCTACTTAGTGCGTTTGTTTGGCTAGCAAAGATATTTGAGAAAGCACCACATGTTAGAGAATCTATGACAATATAACTTCTACGTGAATATGAACAAACATAAATCATTACGTTGCCTTCCTCGTCCAACATCAACAATTTGGCATAAAATATTTAATGGGGGCTCACAATCATAAAACATGTCCAAGATAGTGTATATGCATGTGAAGCTTCTCTTCCCTTATTAATTATTGCATGAATTGCACCATTGACCAATGCTATGTTTGTCAATCTTCAATAAATTTTACTACTTATACTCTTTATTATGTAATAATGTCATTACTTTCCATAAGATTAGCATATGATCTTTTTCATTATTTCTTTTATTTGATTGAAACATAAAAGTAAAGAAGCAAAAAACTCAAACAAATATTTATTATATAACTCTCAACTCGATTACAAAGATAGATAGATCACGAACTAACTCATCAAAGATAGATCAAACTAAACATTTATTTTACTAAATCACGAAATAACTAGAGATCAAACTAAAACTTATGATGGAAATAAAAATGATGGTGATACGATACCGGGGCACCTCCCCCAAGCTTGGCACCAGCCAAGGGGAGTGCCCATACCCGTCTACTCAAGTCTCCTTCTTGGGTGATGGGAATGAGGTGGAAAGCTTCTCCTTCAACTCAAGTAGATGCATCAATTTCCGTTTGATATTCCGAAAGGTAGCATTTTCCTCCTCCAAAACAATAACTTCACGAGTGAGACAAGTGTTCCAAACACAAATTGTTTCAAAAGTCCGCAAAGCCTCGATTTCAGAGGGGGAGAGATGATCAAGGAAAGCTTTAAGAATATCTCCCTCAACAGCAGCAGCTTTCTCCTCCTGCCACCTCATTTTCCTTCTCCTTCCCATTATCATCCTTCTCGATCTCCTCTCTCTTCAGTTCTATCTTCATCAACGAAGCATCTTCTCCCACATTGTTGGAGGAGGAAGAAGACATGCCATTTGGTTTGATAGATCTGCCAAGAAAACAACATGAAACAAGAACGGAGGATTTTTCCATGATGAGGTGGTCAAATCTTCCGGATATATATATATATATATATATATATATATATATATATAGAGAGAGAGAGAGAGAGAGAGAGAGAGAGAGAGAGAAAGAGAGATAGATAGATAGATAGATAGAGAGAGAGAGAGAGAATTTTTATATTAAGAAATACGTGTCCCACAAGAAAACGGAGTCGGGAAGGTGCCTGGGGTAGGGGCGTGCCCTGGTGCCTCGTGGGCACACGGGTTGCCTTCCTGTGTGTTTATTATTTTTGTATTTTTCTAAATATTTCAAAACTGACGGAACATATTTTTGTGGATTTTTTGGAGTCGGTTTATTGACCGTATCACGTACCTCTTCATTTTCAGGGTTTTGGAGTTCTGGAAGGTCTCTTTAATGTATTCCTCCGATGTCATTATTTGGATAATATTAGTTTCAACATTAATAGGTGTACCCGAAATATAGTGCTTTATTCTTTATCCATTGACCACCTTAGGATTAGTGCCTTCGGCATTATTGATCTTGATAGCTCCAGACCAATAAACTTCTTCGATGATATATGGTCCTTTCCCATTTGGAGAGAAGTTTTCCTACAAAAAACCTAAAACGAGAATTGTACAATAGAACATACTCACCTACTTTGAATTCCCGCTCTTCAATTCTTTTGTCATGCCATCTTTTAACTTTTTCTTTGAACTAGTAAGTATGCACGTGCAACACACATATTCTAATGTATGATAAAAACATCAACCATGTATTTTAAATCGTATTCCTCTCCCAAACGCTAAATACAAATCAAATGATCAAAGGGCAAAGAACAAAAGGGACATGCGACACTCCATTTAGTCGACAATATGTCAAATCTAAATGGCTTCAGAGGATCTAGAATCGGACCCTCATATCCTCTCTAAACACCCAGACAGGCTCTTCAGTAATTGTTCAGACGAAGAAAATACAACCCAACCGGACGCCCCATATCTGGTCCAAGCGCCCGAACTGATCGACAAGCCCCATATCCAACACATATGTGGGAAGGAAATGGGGATTTGGCCAACCGCGGACCACCTTTTTTTTTCTTTCTTTTCTCTTTTTTCTGTTCGCCAATCACATGAATATGACCGGACAATATGAGAAAGGTGGTTGTTTTATAAGGAAATTGAGGGTCCAAAACGGTCGTGTCTGGGCACGTCCGAGCCAAATTAAGCAATTGCGTTTGTAGAAGTTCTAATTAGGCCACACAAAGCAAGCAGAGGAACGCCTATACTTAGAGCATCTACAGTCGGACTCCTCAAATTGATCGGGCGGACGCAGAGACCACTAACTGGGCATGAGAGAAAAATAAAAAGTAGCAAAAGGTTGACCCAATCGGACCCTCGAAGCCTCCTTAAACGTCCAGCCTATCCGACGGCCCTCATATTCATCTCGTATATGTGATGAGTATGAGGAGTGCCGGGGCATGCCCGAACAGTGGTCCAGCGTCCGCCACAGAGGATTGGGTCCTCCCATAAAACATATTTTCTCACTCTCCTTCTCCACCAACACATGCATGTGACCGAACATGCAAGGAAAAAGTGAGGGACATGGCTCTGTGAACGTAAAAACAGGGAGTCAATTTTGTTCAATCCGGCCGTATATGCTCTTACCTGCCCGTATAAATAGATGCTACTTCCAAAAAGAAGAGCATTTGCTATTAAGAAGAAAACAATTAAAAAAAGCAGCCAGTGAGTGGCTATTAGTCTCTCACCACACAAAAAGGCACTTCGCTTTCCCCGCTGCATCCTCTCCTTCGCATGCCGCCTCCACTCTAGCCCGCCAGCGCACTCTATCTCATGCCCCGCTACCTCGTTCCCCACCATGGCCTCGCCTCCCCTCGCCGCCACCCCGCTGGTGTACTGTAGGTCGACTCTGCCGCCTCCGTGCCCCGATGCAGATCAAGCAGCGGGCATCTCGGAGCGAACCGAGATCCACTTCATCTACATGAGGAAGATGCTTCGACCTGGAGCTCCAGGGCGTCCCACAACCGCGAGCACCTCAGGCTCAATCGATACCAGATGGAGCGGAGTCGCACTGTTGTCAAGGGCCACGGAGCTCGGGACGCCGCCGCCCCGCCCCCGCTTCGACACCGTCAAGCATCACCAACTCAGCTCGATGTAGGGGGAGGATGGTTCTTCTTCTTGGGACGCCGTGCCGTCATGGAAGGTCTCCATTTTCCTCCCTCTCGTTTCGATTTGGTACGATGCTAGATTTGGTTCCCTTCCCTCCCTGATGCAGTTCCACACACCTCTCTCTAACATCACATTGCTAGCGTAGATTACTCAACATCCACAACCATTATCAAAAAAAACTTTACATGAAAGAAAATGAAAGGGGTTCAAAGTCTGCAGAGCAATTTGGCATTCGAGGACATCTTCAAGTCAGAACAGAAGTAATGTACTGAAGTTCAGTCAATCTAAGGATACCAATTAACTGTAAGTCAATCTTAGGATAGCATTCGCCTGCAAATATGTGTACACATACTCTTGCTTGAACAACAACAGCACCACCGTGTCCTATTTCAAAATTTCACTAATGGATAGAATTGTTTTCACTGCAAAAGAAGCACAAGCTTACCAAATCTCTATAGGAAGGTATTTGCTCAGGGAGTAACATGAGGTCAACATCTTCCCCTTTGCTAGCATATTTCTCACCATATCTCTTAGTGTCTAGTTGACCATCTTCATAATCAGGAGCACCAGTAAGAAAAGCAATTACCCAACTGTTTTTTTAAGAATAAACAGCTGGTAGTTAGACATAAAAACAACAAGTACAAAAGTCTTTGCAAAATACACTATCCTTACAAACATAATTGCCTTTCTCACAAGAAGCATTGAAAAATTGTAGAAAGAGACATGTTAACATACCCTAAGCAAAAGTATAACCATACTCTGAACTCAAGTACTCAATTAGAGAAGACATGGCTGTTCCAAAACCACGCCCACCAAGAAAAACTATATCTGCTTCATGCCTAGAAGCAGCACTTCTCTCCCATGAAGATGTAGGCCATAGTGTTGTTGGGAAACATAGCATGTAATTTCAAAAAAATTCCTATGATCATGCAAGATCTATCTAGGAGAAGCATATCAACGAGACGGGAAGAGTGTGTCTACGTACCCTCGTAGACAGAAAGCGGAAGCGTTAGATTAATGCGGTTGATGTAGTCGCATGTCTTCGTGATTCAACCGATCAAGCACCGAACGTACGGCACCTCCGAGTTCTGCACACGTTCAGCTTGATGACGTCCCTCGAGCTCTTGATCCAGCAGAGGGTCAAGGGAGAGTTCTGGCAGCACGACGGCGTGTTGACGGTGATGGTGAAGTAGATCACGCAGGTCTTCGCCTAAGCATTACGACAATGTGACCTGAGGTGTAAACTGTGGAGGGGGCACCACACATGGCTAAAAGAGTAACTTGTGTGACCTAGGGCACCCCCTGGCCCTGTATATAAAGGAGGAGAGGGGAGGCCGGCCGGCCCTAGGTGCGCGCCAAGTGGGGAGGAGTCCTACTAGGACTCCAATCCTAGTAGGACTAGGATTCCCCTTTTTTTCCTTTAGTGGAGAAGGAAGGAAGGAAGGGAGAGGGAGAGGGAGAAGGAAAGGG
This sequence comes from Secale cereale, assembly GCA_902687465.1. Classification (NCBI taxonomy): domain Eukaryota; kingdom Viridiplantae; phylum Streptophyta; class Magnoliopsida; order Poales; family Poaceae; genus Secale; species Secale cereale. The sequence continues at coordinate 169,940,013 of LR738712.1, forward strand.
AGGCCATGCCCCTTCCCCTTGTCCAATTCGGACAGCCCATGGGGGCGCGCGCCACCCCTTGTGGGCTTCCCTCTCTCTCCCCTATGGCCCATGTAGGCCCAATACTTCCCCGGGGGGTTCCGGTAGCCCCTCGGTACTCCGATAAATATCCGAAACGTCCCCAAACCATTCCGGTGTCCGAATACTATCATCCAATATAACTTTATCAAGGTACGTGCTTTGTGGAAGTCCAATCAAGCATCTTGATCTATCTCTATAGATCTTGATGCCCAATATATAAGCAACTTCACCAAGGTCTTTCATTGAAAAATTCTTATTCAAGTATCCTTTTAGGCTATCCAGAAATTCTACATCATTTGCAATCAACAATATGTCATCCACATATAATATCAGAAATGCTACAGAGCTCCCATCTACTTTCTTGTAAATACATGCTTCTCTGAAAGTCTGTATAAAACCATATGCTTTGATCACCTCATCAAAGCGTATATTCCAACTCTGAGATGCTTGCACCAGTCCATAGATGGATCGCTGGAGCTTGCACACTTTGTTAGCACATTTAGGATCGACAAAACATTCTGGTTGCATCATATACAACTCTTTGTTGAGAAATCCTTTAAGGAATGCAGTTTTGACATCCATTTGCCAGATTTCATAATCATAAAATGTGGCAATTGCTAACATGATTCGGACAGACTTATGCATCGCTACGGGTGAGAAGGTCTCATCGTAGTCAACTCCTTGAACTTGTCGAAAACCTTTCGCAACAGGTCGAGCTTTGTAGACGGTAACATTACCATCGACGTCAGTCTTATTCTTAAAAAATCCATTTATTTTCTATGGCTTGCCGATCATCGGGCAAGTCAACCAAAGTCCACACTTTGTTCTCATACATGGACCCCATCTCAGATTTCATGGCCTCAAGCCATTTTGCAGAATCTGGGCTCATCATCGCTTCCTCATAGTTCGTAGGTTCGTCATGATCTAGTAACATGACTTCCAGAACAGGATTACCGTACCACTCTGGTGCGGCACGTACTCTGGTTGACCTACGAGGTTCGGTAGCAACTTGATCTAAAGTTTCATGATCATCATCATTAGCTTCCTCACTAATTGGTGTAGGCATCATGGGTGATGAGACATTCTCCAATTCGAGAGAAGGTACAATTACCTCATCAAGTTCTACTTTCCTCCCACTCACTTCTTTCGAGAGAAACTCCTTCTCTAGAAAGGATCCATTCTTAGCAACAAAAATCTTGCCTTCGGATCTGTGATAGAAGGTGTACCCAACAGTTTCTTTGGGTATCCTATGAAGACACACTTCTCCGATTTGGGTTCGAGCTTATCAGGCTGAAGCTTTTTCACATAAGCATCGCAACCCCAAACTTCAAGAAACGACAACTTAGGTTTCTTGCCAAACCACATCTCATACGATGCTATCTCAATGGATTTAGGTGGTGCCCTATTTAACGTGAATGCAACTGTCTCTAATGCATAACCCCAAATGATAGTGGTAAATTGGTAAGAGACATCATAGATCGCACCATATCTAATAAAATACGGCTACGATGTTCGGACACACCATTACGCTGTGGTGTTCCAGGTGGCGTGAGCTGTGAAACTATTCCACATTGTTTTAAATGAAGACCAAACTCGTTACTCAAATATTCACCTCTGCGATCAGATCATAGAAACTTTATTTTCTTGTTATGATGATTCTCTACTTCACTCTGAAATTTCTTTGAACTTTTCAAATGTTACAGACTTATGTTTCATTAAGTAGATATACCCATATCTGCTCAAATCATCTATGAAGGTCAGAAAATAACGACACTGCCGCGAGTGTTAGTTGATCGCACCATTGTTCCGGAGAACAGAGTTTTAGTCATCTTGCCCATGAGGCATGGTTCACAAGTATCAAATGATTCATAATCAAGTGATTCCAAAAGTCCATGTGCATGGAGTTTCTTCATGCGCTTTACACCAATATGACCTAAATGGCAGTGCCACAAATATGTTGCACTATCATTATCAACTTTGCATCTTTTGGCATCAATATTATGAATATGTGTATCACTACGATTGAGATTCAACAAAAATAGACCCCTCATCAAGGGTGCATGACCATAGAAGATATTACTCATATAAATAGAACAACCATTATTCTCCGATTTAAATGAATAACCGTCTCGCAACAAACAAGATCTAGATATAATGTTCGTGCTCAACGCTGGCACCAAATAACGATTATTTAGGTCTAAAACTAATCCCGAAGGTAGATGTAGAGGTAGCGTGCCGACGGCGATCACATCGACTTTGGAACCATTTCCCATGCGCATCGTCACCTCGTCCTTAGCCAATCTTCGTTTAATCCGTAGCCCCTGTTTCGAGTTACAATTATGAGCAACCAAACCAGTATCAAATACCCAGGCGGTACTACAAGCATTAGTAAGGTACACATCAATAACATGTATATCAAATATACATTTGTTCACTTTGCCATCCTTCTCATCCGCCAAATACTTGGGGCAATTCCGCTTCCAGTGACCAGTCCCTTTGCAGTAGAAGCACTCAGTTTCAGGCTTGGCTCCAGACTTGGGTTTCTTCCCGGGAGTTGCAACTGGCTTGCTATTCTTCTTGAAGTTCCCCTTATTTCCATTGCCCTTTTCTCGAAACTAGTGGTCTTGTTAACCATCAACACTTGATGCTCCTTCTTGATTTCTACCTCCGCAGCTTTGAGCATGGCGAAGAGCTCGAGAATTGTCTTCTCCATCCCTTGCATATTATAGTTCATCATGAAGCCTTTATAGCTTGGTGGCAGTGATTGAAGAACTCTGTCAATAACACAATAATCTGGAATATGAACTCCGAACTGAGTCATGTGGTTATGGTACCCAGACATTCTGAGTATGTGTTCACTGACAAAACTGTTCTCCTCCATCTTGCAGCTATAGAACTTGTTGGAGACTTCATATCTCTCAACTCGGGCATTTGCTTGAAATATTAGCTTCAACTCTTGGAACATCTCATATGCTCCATGACGTTCAAAACATCTTTGAAGTCCCGATTCTAAGCCGTAAAGCATGGCACACTGAACTATCGAGTAGTCATCAGACCGCGTCTGCCAAACGTTCAAAGCATCCACATTCACGGGAGGGGGCTTGTCACCTAGCGGTGCTTCAAGGACATAATTCGTTTGTGCAGCAATGAGGATAATCCTCAAGTTACGGACCCAGTTCGTGTAGTTGCTAACATCATCTTTCAACTTAGCTTTCTCTAGGAACGCATTAAAATTCAAGGGAACGGTAGCACGTGTCATTGATCTACAACATAAATATACAAAAACTATCAGGACTAAGTTCATGATAAATTAAGTTCAATTATCTAAATGACCATGTTATCCAAATCAACTAAACCATGTCCGATCATCATGTGAGATGGAGTAGTTTTCAATGGTGAACATCTTATGTGATCATATCTACTATATGATTCACGCTCGACCTTTCGGTCTCTAGTGTTCCGAGGCCATGTCTGTACATGCTAGGCTCGTCAAGTTTAACCCGAGTATCCTGCGCGTGCAAAATTATCTTACACCCGTTTTATGTGAACGTAGAGCTTATCACATGTGACGCCCGAAGACCGACGTCCCAGAAGATTCCAGTTGTTCCGGGTTCCCCCGTGTGTTTCATTTGTGCTTGTGTTATTTATTTTGCTTTGCATCATGTCATCATGCCATCATGTCATATTTCTTTTGCATCTCAACCAAATAAATTGCATAGATCTTTTGATCTATTTAAATCGAGGGAAGGATGACTTCTCTTTAAAACATATCCTCCCAATATTTAGGGAGCTATATAATAAATATTCCATTATTTGGAATTAAGCATAACACACTTGCAAAATTCACATGCCTATTCCATCTCAAGTTTGACTTCAAAACCTTTGCCAACAACTCATATCTCTTTTCTCGAGGTTCCTCCAAAAATGTGAACATTTTTGGACACTTCAAAAAATCTAGTCTTTGTTCAAACCTTTTGAATTAAATTCAAAGGAATTTGAATTTAATGTTTCATTCATGCCCACTTATATTTTCTGGGGTCACCCTCATTTTTGTGAGTCCAGGGAATTTTACCCCTTGTCCAAATTCTTTTTGCAACCCTTCCTTCTTTTCTTTTTCTCTTCTTTGTTTTGTTTGTTATTTTGAGAAAAGAGTGAGGGAGAAGTGAGCTCCAGCCAGGCCAGCAGCTGGCCCAAGGCCCAGTTTTACCTCCCAGCCGGCCCATCCCGCCACAGGCCTCCTGGCCCATTCTCTCCCCAACCCTAGCCGACCGACCTCTCCCTCTCTTTCCCCATCGACATCCCGCAGCGCTGCCACCTCTCATCGTTCTCGCGGCCCCTCCTTCCCTCAGCGATGCACCACTCCTCCTCTTCTCGATCTCCTCGTGACCCACCGCTCTCCGTTCCCCTCGTCCTTCTCCTCGTCGCCCCCTGCCATGGCGAGCCCGCACCGACCTCTCCTCCTCCGCGCCCCAAGCCACGTCGTCCCGCTCCTCTGCGTCGGCATCGAGGCGCCCGAGGCCACGCGCTCCTCCCCTCGCGCTCACCACGTCGGCGTCCTTCGTTGTCCAGGCCGCCATCGCGCCGACCACTTCCTCCCTTGCGCCACCTCGCCCCCACCATCGTGGCCACCACTAGGAGGTCGCAGCCTCGCGCCATCCCCATGGCCCGAGCTAACCCCGCGTCTCCCCCACGCCGGAGAGCACCACCGCTGCTGGTGGGAAGACGTCGCCCCGACAAGTTCCCCGCGGGCCTTCTTCCTCCTGCGCCAGTTCTAGGCCGTCGTCCATGCCGCTGGCGACAACTAGATCAGCAGGTCCCCTGCTTCTCTCTGTTGGATCCATGCGCCCAGAGTCAACCGCACCGCTGGAACGCCCGAGCTCCTCCTTGCCTCACGTCCGTCCAACCAGAGCCCACTACTGGATTGCCAAGGCCACCTCTATGGATTTCTGCAAGTTCCACGACGACCCCGAGTACCACTACACATGGCGATGCGACAAGTACCTCTACGGAAGTGTGTACACCTACGTAACGTGAACGAATACCGTCGCCCCGAAGATGTTGGATTCATCAAGTCCCTCTCCGAAACGAACATGTACCACTACTTCCACTACCGTCGCCGAGGACCCGTGTATGCAAGCGTCAAGTTCGACTACCGTCGCCGTGTACCACTACTTCCTCGACGAACGTGAACGATTACTTCCTCTACGACCCGTGTACCACTACTTCCACTACGTCCCTCGACCTCGAACCGCCCCGAAACGAACGTTCCGAAGGTATAACCCCGAGACGATGACCCGAGAACGTTTGCATGTGCTGTATGAGATGTTTCACTTGTGTGCTCCGTGCCCGTATCATCTTTTGTCATGCTCCTCGGTTGCCTCGTTGCCGACTCGTGGGAACCCGGTGACGGGATCACCCCACCTTCCATCTTGTTCGACCCGCTCACGCCATCTTTCTTTTGCTCCGGTCTCTCAACGAGTTACCGGAACCGAGATGTTGTCGTTGCATCATTTTCGGATTCGTTGCCGTGGCACCCTTTCCTTTCACCACGGTGACAATACTTCATATCTCTTCATGGTAACTTTTACTAAAAATTGCATAAACTTGATCATGTCATCCGCATCATGTTAACAACATTAATATGTGTGAATTGTTGTTGCTAATTTTTTTGCTAAATATGACATATGGGGATTTTTCCGGAATTGTTGTTGTTATTTCCGGCCTCATTTAAAATGTCTAAATAGGTAGTTTGTTTTTGCTTCACCTCTTGCCATGTTAACAAACATTTAATCTTGTCTTGTAAATAAACGAGAGTCAACTAAATAAATAACATGTGGTGTTTCGTCAATATGCAACTCGTTGCATATTGAGCTCCTATTAACATGTAGTTTTGTTTGTGCACATTGCCATGACATGCATATTTAAACCGGACATGCATCATACTTGGATGTGCATCATATGCCATGGTTATGATATGTGTGTTTACCATGTTGTTTGCTTCTTTTCGGTTGCTTCTTTTGTTAGCTTCGGTTCCGTTCCGGAGTTGTGAGGATCCGTTCAACTACTTCATGGACTTGTTCTTCTCCCTTGCGGAATCCCAGGCAAGATGATCATACCCTTGGATACCTTTACTACCATTGCCATGCTTAGTTGTCTCGATGCTATCGTTACATGTCGCGCTACCCATCTTTTATGTCAGCCTCTCCTTGTTGCCATGAAACCTCTAACGTTTGAAACCTTCCTAGCAAAACCACTGTTTGGCTATGTTACCCGCTTGCTCAGCCCCTCTTATAGCATTGTTAGTTGCAGGTGAAGATGAAGATCATTCCAGGAGGGAACTTGTTGTTGGAATATCACAATATCTATTATTATTATTAACACACCTATATACTGGGCATGGGTGAAAGGCTTGGCCTTTTGCTCGGTGTTTTGTTCCACTCATGCCACCGTAGGCACCGATAAACCGGCATTATGTTCCTTGATTTTGCGTTCCTTACACGATGGGTGGATGGGGACCCCTTGACAGTTCGTCTTTGAATAAAACTCCTCCAGCAAGGCCCAACATTGGTTTTAATTTGCCTCATAATAACAACTTAATTAATTAATTAAATTTGCATAGGGGTTCGCGTCCCCGGGTTCTTAATTCTACATAACAGGGGGGGGCCAGTGCTGATGGTGTTGGTCCCAAACGGGGAGCCTGCAGGGCCACCACGGGGAAACTCGATGTTTGGTTTTACCTGTAGCTTCACCCATCCGGACGTGGCCTGAGACGAGATACGCGCGGCTACTATCAGGGTGTCGGCACGCCGGGAGGTCTTGCTGGACTTGTTTTACCATTGTCGAAATGTCTTGTGCACCGGGATGCCGAGCCTGATCGGATTTCCCTAAGATAAGGAGTGATGATATTATATTTATCACTTCAGCTAATCGTGAGAGCTTGTGATGGGCTAAGTTGGGACACCCCTGCAGGGTTATGATCTTTCGAAAGCCGTGCCCGCGGTTATGTGGCAGATTGGAATTTGTTAATGTCCGGTTGTAGAAAACTTGACAGAGGATCCGAAGTAAAACACACAACTATGTGAGTAACCGTGACTGTCTCTTTTCACTTTGAGAAGAGAACACGGTGGGGTTATGTTTGACTCGTAGGTAGTTCAGGATCTTTAGCGATCACTACTAGTTGCGACCGTTTGCGTAGATGCTCATCTTATTCTTGTACTCGTAAGTTAGCCACCATATTATGCTTAGCCACTGCTGCAACCTCACCACTTTACCTCTTCCTACCCATAAAGCTTTGCTAGTCTTGATACCCATGGTTATGGGATTGCTGAGTCCTCGTGGCTCACAAATACTACAACACCAGATGCAGGGTCAGCCGAGAATGATGCAGGAGCTGGTTCAAGTACTTCTGGGAGCTCGATGAAGAGAGTGGCCGTATGCTTGTGACGTTTTCGACGATCAGTAGTGGTTTCTACTAGGGGCGATTCAGACCTGTGGCTTTATGTTGTTTTTGGTATCTTTCTTTTGGATCTTCGCCCGTAGTCGGGTTGTGATGTTTTTGAATGATGTCTTGTTTATGTAATGTATTGTGTGAAGTGGCGAGTGTAAGCCAGCTATCTCCTTTTGCAATTTCATCCCTATTTTTACATGAGTCGTGCAAAGATACCAAACTTGAGATCATTCCAGAATGGGCTTATACCTTTAAGTCGTGCCTCGACACGTAGGAGGTATAGTCCCATCCTGGGCATTACATCACACCCGATCATCATGTGGTGTCTCGGCACGACGAACTGTTGCAACACTGCATACTCAGGGAGAACACTTGTACCTTGAAATTTTAGTAAGGGATCATCTTATAATGCTACCGTCGTTCTAAGCAAAATAAGATGCATAATAATATAAACATCACATGCAACCAAAATATGTGACATGACATGGCCATCATCATCTTGTGCTTTTTATCTCCATCTCCAAAGCATCGTCATGATCTCCATCTTCACCGGCTTGACACCATGATCTTCATCGTAGCGTCGTGGTCGTCTCGCCAACTATTGCTTCTACTATTATTGCTAACTCATAGTGATAAAGTAAAGCAATTACATGGCATTCACAATTCATACAATAAAGAGACAACCATAAGGCTCCTACCGGTTGCCGATAATTTACAAAACACGATCATCTCATACAATAACGTATAACTCATCACGTCTTGACCATATCACATCACAACATGCCCTGCAAAAACAAGTTAGATGTCCTCTACTTTGTTGTTGCAAGTTTTACGTGGCTGCTATGGGCTTCTAGCAAGAGATGCTCTTACCTACGAAAAAAAACCACAACGGTGATTTATCAAGTTTGCTGTTTTAACCTTCAACAAGGACCAGCCGCAGTCAAATTTGATTCAACTAAAGCAAGAGAGACAGACACCCGCCAGCCACCTTTATGCAAACAAGTTGCACCTAACGGTGGAACCGGTCTCATGAACGCGGTCATGTAATGTTGGTCAGGGTCGCTTCATATTACAATACCACCGAATCAAAATAAGACGTTGGTGGTAAGCAGTATGAACATCACCGCCCACAATTCCTTTGTGTTCTACTCATGCATGTCATATACGCATAGACCTGGCTCGTGATGCCACTGTTGGGAAACGTAGCATGTAATTTCAAAAAAATTCCTACGATCACGCAAGATCTATCTAGGAGATGCATAGCAACGAGACGGGAAGAGTGTGTCTACGTACCCTCGTAGATCGAAAGCGAGAGCGTTAGATTAACGTGGTTGATGTAGTCGAACGTCTTCGCGATTCAACCGATCAAGCACCAAACATACGGCACCTCCGAGTTCTACACACATTCAGCTTGATGACGTTCCTCGAGCTCTTGATCCAGCAGAGGGTCGAGGGAGAGTTCCGGCAGCACGATGGCATGTTTTGGAAGAGGCTCCCACTGACTTTGTACTATCTCACACCACAATATTACATAATTACAAGGGTGGGATTAAGGCCCCCAGGGCATAACTAAGGCTAGTCAGAAAAAAGAGCAGGCAGGCTCACACACTAAAACAAGGTGGTTGTAATGGAACAAAATTACAGGCCTTGGAGGAACGTGGAGATGAAAGGGTGCAGCTCCTGTTTACAATTATGCATAAGCAACTACACCAAGCTCTTGAAACATACTAGCCAAGAGGCAAGGGAGTGCGGCACCCTCCTAAAATGTTCATTGTTTCGTTCCTTCCAAACACTCCAAGCAGCTAACATGAAAATGTCCATAAAGAGGGGGTGGCTCCACTGCTGCTTGCCAGCATGTATCAAACTGAGACGATTATCATTGCTTGGCCAGACGATCCCCAGCTTGGCCCAACATTGCACACTGAAGGGGCAGTGGAAGAAGAGGTGTTCCACCGTCTCTTCAGGGGGCTGATTACACAACAAGCATGCATAATTGCTATTTTGGATGTTGTAGTGATGACATTTGAGCATGTTCCTTGTGTTCAGGCGATCGACCATGAGGAGCCAACAGAAAAATTTAAATTTGATGGGGCTCTTGGCCTTCCACAACCACCCAAACACCTCATCCGCCTCCACCTCTCTGAAGCAGTGTGCGTAGTACACACTGGAAGAGAATCGATTGGCAATCGAGCAGGCCCAAACATCTTGTTCCTCTGCGACTATTGCAACATGAGCGCATTGCCCTTGGATCGCCTTGATCTCCTCGCGGGCCTGCGCAGAGATGGGGAGTTGAAATAGCTCACCAGGGTCATTGGCTTGCAAAACTGAATCAACAGTCGCATCTTCGTCCATGCAAAAGGAGAAGGCCCTGGGGAAGGAGTGCATGAGTGGGTGTTCTTCTTCATCGAGCCACACATCCTTCCAGAAAAGATTTGAGAGTCCATTCCCAACCCCCACTGACGTGATTCCTCTGAAGACATCACTGTGCATCATAACATCTCGCCTCCAAAAGGAACCAACAACATTGCATGCATGGGTCACTTTATCAGAGTAGTGCACCTCCCAGACAAGCGAGACCCAAGGTATATCCTCTTTGTTATAAAATTTAAAGAGGTGTTTGAGCAAGAGGGCCACATTCTGAGTTTTGATATCAATGACACCCAACCCACCCTTCCTCTTCGGTCTGCAAACTAGATCCCATGCTGCCAAGGAGTAGTTTTTGACGCCGTCATTTGTGTTCTTTGCCCAAAGGCAATACCTGCGGAGCTTGTCCAGATGTTCAACCACACGGGGTGGAAGTTTGATGGTGCACATGGCATAAATGAGCATTGACCTAATTGCAGAATTAACCAGTGTGGGTTTTGCGCCAGTGGACATCAGGGACAAGGCTGTTGACAACTTCCTCTCCACACCGTGCACCAATGGCATTAGGTCAAGCACTGTCGGTCTAGTGGTTCCATAGGAAGGCCAAGGTAAGTTAAAGGCATCACTCCCACCATGCAGCCAAAGATGTGATCTAGATCATCAGTTTTATCTTGGGACAGATTGATCAGGATGAGTGTGGACTTGCCAAAGTTTATTCTGAGCCCTACCGAGTCTGTATAATCCACTAGGATGGATTTCATAACGGCTGCTTGGGACTGGTAGGCAGGCATCAGAAGGATCGTGTCATCGGCGTATTGAACCACCGGGTACTCGGTCACATTAGGCGAAGGGAAGGGCAGGTGGATCAGGCCGCGCCCGAACGCATCATTGATGGCCGCTTGCAGCAAGCCTGCAACGAGCACCAAGATCAAAGGTGACAGCGGGTCCCCTTGACGAATGCCACATTTGCATTTGAATTTTCTCCGCAGGAAACCATTCAAGAGAACTAATGAAACACCAGAACCAAAGATCAAGTTCATCCACACCAGAAGCATGACGGCATATTGACAGTGATGGTGAAGTAGATCGCGTAGGGCTTCGCCTAAGCACTACGACAATATGACCTGAGGTGTAAACTATGGAGGGGGCACCGCACACGGCTAAAAGAATAACTTGTGTGTACTATGGTGCCCCCTGCCCCTCTATATAAAGGAGGAGAGGGGAGGTCGGCCGGCCTCCCCTCTCCCGGGGCGTGCCAAGTGGGGAGGAGTCCTACTAGCACTCCAGTCCTAGTAGGACTAGGATTCCCCTTTTTTCCTTTAGTGGAGAAGGAAGGAAGGAAGGGAGAGGGAGAGGGAGAAGGAAAGGGGGGCCTCGCCCCCTTCCCCTTGTCCAATTCGTACATCTCATGGGGGGTGCGCGCCACCCCTTGTGGGCTTCCCTCTCTCTCCCCTATGGCCCATGTAGGCCCAATACTTCCCCGGGGGATTCCGGTAGCCCCTCGGTACTCTGATAAATATCCGAAACATCCCGAAACCTTTTTAGTGTCTGAATACTATCATCCAATATATCAATCTTTACCTCTCAACCATTTCAAGACTCCTCGTCATGTCCGTGATCTCATCCGGGACTCCCGAACAATCTTCGGTCACCAAAAACTAATAACTCTTAATACAAATCGTCATCGAACGTTAAGCGTGCGGACCCTATGGGTTCTAGAACTATGTAGACATGACCGACACACTTCTCCGGTCAATAACCTATAGTGGTACCTGGATGCTCATATTGGCTACGTCATATTCTACGAAGATCTTTATTGGTCAAACCGTAATGACAACATATGTTATTCCCTTTCTCATCGGTAAGTTACTTGCCCGAAATTTGATCGTCGATATCTTCATACCAGGTTCAATCTCATTACCGGCAAGTCTCTTTACTCGTTCCGTAATACATCATCCCGTGACTAACTCATTAGTCATTTGCTTGCAAGGCTTATTATAATGTGTATTACCGAGAGGCCCCAGAGATACCTCTCCGATACTCGGAGTGACAAATCCTATTCTTGATCTATGCCAACTCAACAAACACCTTCGGAGATAACTGTAGAGCATCTTTATAATCACCCAGTTACGTTGTGACGTTTGATAGCACATAATGCATTCTTCCGGTATCCGGGAGTTGCATAATCTCATAGTCGGAGGAATATGTATTTGACATGAAGAAAGCAATAGCAGTAAAACTGAACGATCATTATGCTAAGCTAAAGAATGGGTCTTGTCCATCACATCATTCTCCTAATGATGTGTAACACCCCGAACACACCCGCCGGTGGTCGTTACTCCTGGCGGGTTCTTGACTGGCCCCACATATCAATACTAGTCTTTTCTGCACACTTTGTCCTCACTCGTGCGCACCCGGGAGCAACTTCCCGGCCGATCACCCATCCTGAAACTACTCCAAGCTGAGCACGCATAACTTTGGAGTTCTATCCAAATGGGTGATACGTCTCCAACGTATCTACTTTTCGAAACACTTTCGCCCTTGTTTTGGACTCTAACTTGCATGATTTGAATGGAACTAACCCGGACTGACGCTGTTTTCAGCAGAATTGCCGTGGTGTTATTTTTGTGCAGAAATAAAAGTTCTCGGAATGACCTGAAAATCAGCGGAGAATATTTTTGGAATATATAAAAAATACTGGCGAAAGAATCAAGACCAGGGGGCCCACACCCTGTCCACGAGGGTGGGGGCACGCCCACCCCCTGGGCACGCCCCCTGTCTCGTGGGCCCCGTGAGGCTCCACCGACATCAACTCCAACTCCATATATTCACGTTCGGGGAGAAAAAAAGTAGAGAGAAGGATTCATCGCGTTTTATGATACGGAGCCGCCGCCAAGCCCTAATCTCCCTTGGAAGGGCTGATCTGGAGTCCGTTCGGGGCTCCGGAGAGTGGAGATCGTTGCCATCGTCATCATCAACCTTCCTCCATCACCAATTTTATGATGCTTACCGCCATGCGTGAGTAATCCCATCGTAGGCTTGCTGGACGATGATGGGTTTTGTCAGGGATATTACTAGCAGGTATAAACCGGCTAGGGAGATCCGGATTACGATAATGTAGCTGTGTTGTTATAAGCTCAGTAGAGGTTACGGCCCATGAAGGCTTAGGGCCCATGTGTAAAGTTTACGGTTTATAAACCGTCCTATCATGTAACTTGAGGTACAAGGAAGAAAGAGTAGAGACCGAGGCGGACACGATTATGAGCCGGCCTCGGGACTCTGTAAACTGGACCAGGCATTGCCTCCTATATAAAGGAACGACCCGGCGACGGTTTAAGCCCAGGCAACAAACCGTCGAGAGACAGGCAAGCAATCTGCTCCTTGTACATCGACGCCCAAGCAATACCAAACCAAACTAGACGTAGGCTTTTACCTTCATCAAAGGGGCCGAACTAGTATAAACCCTCTGTGTTCTTTGTGTGCTTTAACCTCTTCAAGCTAACCCGCGCGATGGCTCCACACCTAAGTCCTCTAAACCGGACATCTGCCGTGCTAATTCCACGACAGTTGGCGCCCACCGTGGGGCTATCGCACGATGGTTTCGAGTTCTTGAAGGGCAGCTTTGAAGGACTCAAGGGTTACACGGTCGGCCGGATGACCAAGAGTCGCCGCGGCCGGATCTACATCGACGACGCAGGCTGGGGCCCTGAGGCTGATTCAATCGAATACGGGTACCGGGTCCCCTTCGGCGGCATCCACGTCTTCATCGGCAAGATTGGTGAACCGGGACCTGAGCCGGGCATCTTCCCCAACATCGTCGAGCCGGCTCAGCGTGCGAGATCGGCCCAGATTCAGCCTGCCATGAAGCGCGTTTTCGTTGGAGCAATACATGGAGTCCAAGCCGAGGACGGATCGGATTCTGGTGGCGAGACAGTTGTCTATTCCGACGATGAATCTTCATCCGGAGAGACTGAATCTTTGTATCTGTTGCGGGACGGTCGATCCGGGGGTGTATCCGATGTTGATAGTATTCCTGACCCCTTTGATCCGCCAAACCGGGTGGCTGTCTTTATGGCCGGATCGCAATCTGCGCAGCAGCCCACGGTGACCGGGGCGTTCACAGCAGAGGTAGCTGGTGCAGGGCGAGCAACCAAGCCCCCTCACCATCTGACGCTCTATCCACCTTGGTTGAGGAGTTGACAGCCCGAGCAACAACAGAGGTGGCTCCTGCTAACAAGGCGCAACATGATGCAGAGATCCTTCAGCTAAAGGGTCGGATCGAGCAAGCCAGGCGGGATCTGGACGCAGAGAAGGCCGCAATGGTGACAAGGCAAGCAGAGTTGGATTCCCAAGCTTTTCGGCTCAGGATGGATCAGGTCTCTGTGCAGGAAGTAAGGAACATAAGGTATTAGACTCGTCTACCGCCAGTCTATGAGGCGATGAATCTCTTTGGCACGCTAGGAGCGGGAGCCAGCAATAATCTAGAAGTAAACCGGAGGGGAGCCCCAGCAACAGGCGCACCGGTTCAATAACCAACCGTGGAGCAGAATCATCGGGTTGTGCCCACACCGCACGTCCCCACTCCTCCTGGCCATTACTCAAATCCCTTGGATAACATTGTCGCTGCCGCTTCACGGCTGGCCGCTTTACCCATTGAGGGAACATCTCCCGTGGCAGCGGAAGCGCGCAGGGTCAAGGAATTGCTAGACACAGCGTTGACACAGCAGCAGGCGTACTCTTACAGCAGGGAGAGACTTCATTCAACACCCCGTCACAGCAGGAGTTATACTAGGCATTGGGATGAACCGGAGGTGTCTAGCAGCGAACGGAGACGTCACCGTCACAGGCAAGATAATCCGGCGGGGGCAGAGGCGCACGCCCAGGAGGCAGTAAACCGGTTCAGACCTACTGCCCACGAGGATACCCGTCAAACGATGCCGGTTCACCCAACCACAGCAGAGACGGGGGTCATGACGAGTTCTTTTGGAGTACAGTGCCTTGTTCCCGCTTTACGAAGCGTAAGGTTACCCAAGGACTTCAAAGGACCGCGAAAGGTGCCTAACTATACAGCAGATCTGGCTCCAGAGGCTTGGGTTGAGAGCTATGAGATGTCCATGGAGATGCTAGAGGTGGATGAAGTGGCGTGCGCGAAGTATTTTACCATGATGCTTGAGGGTACATCCCGGACGTGGTTATAGGGCTTACCCCCTAACTCCATCGGATCATGGGGTGAGCTGCGTCGTCAGTTTATCAAAAATTTCAAAGACACGTGCAAGCAACCGATGTCCATAGTGGACTTGGCGGCGTGTGTTCAAGGAGAACAGGAGCTGACGAGCGCCTGGGTCCGGCGAGTTTCGGAGATCCTACACTCTTCCAATAACATCAATCCTAGCACGGCAATAGTGACACTGGAAAACAATTGCCGGTTTCAGTCTCTGAAGCTGAAGTTGGGACGGCTCAAGCGGGATTGTAATGACATGGGGACACTCATGAGCGCTCTAGTGAAGTATGGGGACTCTGACAACACTAAATACCCAGAAGCGGAGGGAGACAAATCCGAAAAAGCAAATAAGGCTGGTAAACCGGCGTAGGTTAATCCGGCAGGAACAAGCTTCATTGGTAAGCGAAAGGCAGAAGGTGGCTCTGATTTTGTGGCCAACACCAATGTTCAAGGAAACTTTCAGCGCCGCAAGGGTAGACCGCCTCCACAGAGCGGCGGAGGATTCATTAATCTGGATCAACAGTTGAACGAGCCTTGCCCGAAGCACAACACAGAGGAATGCCCAGCTAAACATACATGGGGGCAATGCCGGGTCATGATAGAGGCCATGAGCCGAGCCAAATTCAACAAAGGACCACCGGGCGGCGGTTCAGGCCCCGGATTTCATGGTCCGGGTCACCAGGGTAATGGCTCCGGATCAGGATATCATGGTGGCAATAATGGCTACAACCAAGGCAATCATCAGCATGGTCAGGGCGGTTGCAATAACCAAGGCAACCACCAGCATGGTCAGGGCGGTTACAATAACCAAGGCAACCAACAGCATGGCCAGGGTAATCACAATAACCAGGGCAATCAGCAGCGTCAGCAGCAGCATCAATCCGGATATCAGAGTAATCCGAAGGAGCTGAGTAGTGGACAGTATCATGTGTTTACTACGAGTTTGTGTAAACGAGATCAAAAAATCCTAAAGCGGGTGGTGCACACGGTTGAACCGGCAACACCACGATTCCTGCGCTGGTCGGAACAACCTATTGTGTGGAGCAGAGAGGATCACCCGCCGCGGGTTGATAATCCGGGCCAGTTGGCCTTAGTGGTGGCACCACAGGTGGGTGGCTACAAATTCACTAAGGTACTCATGGACGGCGGCAGCAGCATCAACATCTTATATTACGAGACGTTCCATCGCATGGGGTTAACGGACAAAAAGCTAAGACAGTCCAACACGGTGTTCCATGGAGTGGTGCCAGGTAAATCGGCTTACCTGGTCGGGAAAATTGACCTACAGGTTACCTTTGGAGATGAACAGGATTCCAGGTCAGAAACAATAACCTTTGAAGTTCTAAAGATCCGGAGCCCATATCATGCCCTGTTTGGACGGCCGGTTTATGCCAAGTTTATGGCTAGACCGTGCTATGTTTATCTACAACTCAAGATGCCGGGTCACAAAGGAACCATCACGGTTCATGGAAGTCGCAAGATCGCATTGGAGTGCGAGGAAGGAGACGCGGCTTATGCAGAGGCAGTATGTGCTACGGAGGAGTTGAAGTTCTACAAAGACAACGTTGATCCGGCAGATATGTCCCCGTTGAAGAAGCCAACTACAGAACATGATCCGGCATTGAAGTTTAAATCGGCAGAGGAAACCAAGCAAGTCGACTTTGTACCAGGCGACTCATCCAAGCAGTTCACTATCAGCGCTAACCTTGACCCCAAATAGGAAAGCGCGCTCATCGAGTTCATCCGTGAGAACCGGGATATCTTTGCATGGAAACCTTCTGACATGCCAGGTATATCGAGGGAACTCGCTGAGCACAGTCTTAATATTGATCCGAAGTTTAAACCGGTCAAGCAGTATCTGCGCCGCTTCAATGAAGAAAGGCGCAAGGCTATTGGTGAAGAAGTGGCCAGGCTTTTGGCCGTAGTGTTCATAGTAGAAGTGTTCCACCCGGAGTGGTTGGCCAATCCGGTTCTGGTGCTAAAGAAAAATGGAAAGTGGAGGATGTGTGTGGATTACACAGACTTAAACAAAGCTTGTCCAACCGATCCTTTTGCTCTCCCCCGTATTGATCAGATCATCGATGCTACGGCAGGATGTGAGCGGCTAAGTTTTTTGGATGCATATTCAGGGTATCACCAGATCAAGATGGCAATTAAGGACCAGGAGAAGACAGCCTTCATCACTCCTTTTGGTGCCTTTTGCTACGTATCTATGCCCTTTGGGCTCAAGAGTGCCCAAGCAACTTACCAGCGTTGCGTATAGAACTGTCTCAAGGGGCAGATAGGGAAAAATGTCCATGCCTATGTGGATGACATCGTGGTAAAGTCAAGGAAGGAGGAGACGCTGATAGAGGACCTCAAGGAAACCTTTGATAACCTCCGGGTTTATAAGATGATGCTTAATCCGGAGAAATGCGTTTTTGGTGTTCCAGCTGGCAAGCTCCTTGGATTCTTGGTGTCAAACAGAGGAATAGAAGCCAATCCAGAGAAGATCAAGGCGATCACATCCTTGACTAAACCAGCTTGCATCAATGATGTCCAGCGTATCGCCGGCCATATTACAGCGTTAAGCCGATTCATCAGTCGTCTGGGAGAGAAGGCAATTCCACTTTATCAGATGCTGAAGAAGACAGACCGGTTTATATGGAGCGACGCTGCAAACGCCGCGTTTGAGGACTTGAAGCGGCAACTGGCAGAACCACCGGTCCTTGCTGCCCCTGTTGATAAGGAGCCGCTGCTGTTATATGTGGCCGCCAATGCCCGGGCAATTAGCGTGGCAATCGTGGTCGAGCGCAAAGAAGCAGGCAAGGAATATCCGGTTCAGCGTCCGGTTTATTATGTCAGTGAGGTTCTCATTGAATCCAAACAAAGGTATCCTCACTGGCAGAAGCTAGTGTATGGCGTGTTTATGGCAAACCGGAAGCTGAAGCACTACTTTCAAGGCCACCAAATCACTGTTGTCAGTCCAGCTCCATTGGGGGATATAATCCAGAACAGAGAAGCCACTGGCAGGGTAGCAATGTGGGCCATTGAGCTCAGCCCACACGGATTGAAGTATGTGCCACGTACTGCTATCAAATCCCATGCATTGGTAGATTTCATCAATGACTGGACAGAATTGCAAGCGCTGGAGGAGAAGCCGGATCATACGTACTAGACTATTCACTTTGACGGTCCAAGGCAATTAGAAGGCTCGGGGGCTGGAGTTGTGTTAACTTCCCCGCGAGGTGACAAATTTTGTTATGTCCTCTGCCTAATGTTTCCTTGTACTAATAATGCAGCAGAATATGAGGCATTGCTTCATGGCCTGCTGATGGCTAAGGAGATGAACTTGAGCCGGGTCAAGTGTTTTGGTGATTCAGATTTAGTGGCACAACAAGTATCCGGCAAGTGGGACTCTAAAGACCCTCTCATGGCAGCTTACAGACGAGAAGTTGAAGCAGTTGCAGGATATTTCAAAGGATATCAGGTGGATCACATAGACCGGCGAAAAAATGAAGCGGCCGATGCTCTAAGCCAGCTGGGTTCTCAGCGTAAACCAGTGCCACCGAATACTTTTTTGGACGAGCTACACAGTCCATCAGTTCAGGTACCATCGGAGGAAGATTTGGCTGTTCCTGATCCAGAAGCGCAGCTGGTTGCGACACTTCATGTTATTCCGGATTGGACGCTCCCTTATTTGGCATACCTAAGCTGAGGAGAGTTGCCAGATGATGAGATTGAAGCAAGGCAGATAATCCGGCGGTCCAAATCCATGACAATTGTAAACGGGGAACTTCATCATCGTAGCGTTTCTGGAGCGTTTCAGCGGTGTGTATCATCTGAGGAAGGCTGTGACATCCTTCGAGAGATTCATGAAGGTTATTGTGGTCATCACACCGGTTCAAAATCCTTAGTAGCTAAAGCTTTCCGTCACGGGTTCTACTGGTTGACAGCCCATGCTGATGCGGAGGATCTAGTTCGGAAATGCGATGCCTGTGAGAAATTTTCACGACGTGCTCTTGTTCCGGCACAGGAGCTGCGGATGATACCAATTACTTGGCCGTTTGCGACTTGGGGGCTGGATATGGTTGGGCCTTTCAAACGATCCCAAGATCAAAAAACTCACCTGCTGGTTGCAGTGGATAAGTTTACAAAGTGGATTGAGGCAGAGCCTGTGAGCAAGTGTGATGCGGCAACATCGATTAAATTCATCAAGAAGGTAATTTTCCGGTTTGGCTTTCCACACAGCATCATCACTGACAATGGCACCAATCTATCTAAAGGGGAGATGGAAGAGTTTTGTCAAAGGGAGCATATTCGCCTAGATGTGTCTTCTGTAGCTCACCCTCAATCCAATGGTCAAGCTGAAAGGGCCAATCAAGAGATTTTGCGAGGTATCAAGCCCCGGCTTACGACTCCCTTGCAAAGAACACCAGGGTGCTGGGTTGAGGAATTGCCCTCTGTCCTCTGGAGCATCAATACTACACCGAACAGGTCCACAGGTTACACACCTTTCTTCATGGTGTACGGTGCTGAAGCGGTTCTTCCAAGTGATATCTGCCATGACTCACCACGGGTGGTGGCTTATGTTGAAGCAGCCAATGAGCAAGCAAGACAGGACAGTTTGGACCGGCTGGATGAAGAGCGTGACATAGCAGCAGCAAGATCTGCAATTTATCAGCAGGACCTGCGCAGATATCACAGCCGCCGGGTTAAAACCAGAACGTTCCAGGAGGGGGACTTAGTACTCCGGCTCATCCAGGACTAGACGGATATGCACAAGCTATCCCCACCTTGGGAAGGACCCTTTGTGGTCAGCAAGAACCTACACAACGGTTCGTACTACCTGGTGGACGTTCGAGAGCACGAAGACTCACGGACATCAGAAGAAGAGACGAAGAGGCCGTGGAACATTGCCCTTCTGCGGCCTTACTACACCTCAGCCATGAGCTCCGCCTTATGTATCCTATATATATTATGATTAATAAATAAACCGGCACCCCTGGTAAACCGGGGGACCAGCCTTTTTTCTTCTAAATAAGTGTCTTATGAAAGTTAATACAAATATTTCAAACAGTCTATTTTGTTATGCAGGACAATGCTATAAGGGACCAAACAGGACTTGCCTTTCAAGTGCAACTCCTTGATAGGAACCCTACCTCCAGGATCACTAGGGGGCTACGGATCACATGTGAATCCTCGCTTAAATCTCTTCTGGTCCAGCTTACATGATTGTCTTCACATCAGCGCCCTTTGGATTGCATCCATCGATTGGCAAACAATGTTCTTGTCCCTAGGAGTACTTCCTTTGATGGCAAATGCAAAATTCTTGCCCCTTGGTTGATACATCCTTTGATGGCAAAATAAAAAAACTGTTCTTGTCCCTAGGAGTACTTCCTTTGATGGCAAATGCAAAATTCTTGCCCCTTGGTTGATACATCCTTTGATGGCAAAAGAAAAAAAACTGTTCTTGTCCCTAGGAGTACTTCCTTTGATGGCAAAGGCAAAATTCTTGCCCCTTGGTTGATACATCCTTTGATGGCAAAATA
>LR738712.1:169960849-169973495 GCA_902687465.1 Secale cereale
AAAAATTCTTGCCCCTTGGTTGATACTTCCTTTGATGGCAAAAGAAAATATGTTCTTGTCCCTAGGGGTACTTCCTTTGATGGCAAATGCAAAAATTCTTGCCCCTTGGTTGATACTTCCTTTGATGGCAAAAGAAAAAGTTCTTGTCCCTTGGAGTACATCCTTTGATGGCAAAAGAAACAGTTCTTGCCCCTTGGAGTACATCCTTTGATGGCAAAAGAAAAAAATCATAGCCCTTTGGGTCGCACCCATTGATTGGCACATATGGAGCCTGGCAGCTCGTAAAAAGCCTCGACTACATGGTCTTATTTGCAAAACTGTGTTTTGTGTTTTGTGATTTTTTTTCAAAGTTTTCTATGGTTTTTTTTTATCCGGAACTGGGCAACACCGGACGATAAGAATTATGTCCTGGAAGCACCGCTAGGTGAAAAGCCCGTTGCAGATGCAACACCGGACGTTATGAACGTCTGGCAGAGCAAAGCTGATGACTACTCGATAGTTTAGTATGCCATGCTTTATGGCTTAGAACCGGGAAGTTAATATTTCAAGAAAATGCCCGAGTTGAGAGATATGAAGTCTCCAACAAGTTCTATAGCTGCAAGATAGAGGAGAACAGTTCTATTAGTGAACACTTACTCAGAATGTCTGGGTACAACAACCACATGACTCAACTTGGAGTCAAAGTTGATGAAGATAGTGTTATTGACAGAGTTTTTCAATCACTGCCACCAAGCTATAAAGGATTCGTGATGAACTATAATATGCAAGGGATGCAGAAGACAATTCCCGAGCTCTTCTCTATGCTCAAAGCTGCGGAGGTAGAAATCAAAAAGGAGCATCAAGTGTTGACGGTTAACAAGACCACTAGTTTCAAGAAAAAGGGCAAGGGGAAGAAGGGGAACTTCAAAAAGAATAGCAAGCCAGTTGCTACTCCTGGGAAGAAACCCAACTCTAGAGCCAAGCCTGAAACTGAGTGCTTCTACTGCAAAGGGACTGGTCACTGGAAGTGGAGCTGCCCCAAGTATTTGGCAGATAAGAAGGATGGCAAAGTGAACAAAGGTATATTTGATATACACGTTATTGATGTGTACCTTACTAATACTCGTAGTAGCACCTGGGTATTTGATACTGGTTCGGTTGCTCATATTTGTAACTCGAAACAGGGGCTATGGATTAAACGAAGATTGGCTAAGGACGAGGTGACGATGCGCGTGGGAAATGGTTCCAAAGTCTATGTGATCGCCGTCGGCACGCTACCTCTACATCTACCTTCGGGATTAGTTTTAGACCTAAATAATTGTTATTTGGTGCCAGCGTTAAGCATGAACATTATATCTGGATATTGTTTGTTGCGAGACGGTTATTCATTTAAATCAGAGAATAATGGTTGTTCTATTTATATGAGTAATATCTTTTATGGTCATGCACCCTTGACGAATGGTCTATTTTTGTTGAATTCGATCGTAGTGATACACATATTTATAATATTGAAGCCAAAAGATGCAAAGTTGATAATGATAGTGCAACTTATTTGTGGCACTGCCGTTTAGGTCATATTTGTGTAAAGCGCATGAAGAAACTCCATGCTGATGGACTTTTGGAATCACTTGATTATGAGTCACTTGGTGCTTGCGAACCATGCCTCATGGGCAAGATGACTAAAACTCCATTCTCCGGAAGAATGGAGCGGGCAACTGACTTATTGGAAATCATACATACTGATGTATGTTGTCCAATGAGTGTTTAGGCTCGCGGTGGGTATCGTTATTTTCTGACCTTCACAGATGATTTGAGCAGATATGGGTATATCTACTTGATGAAACAGAAGTCTGAAACATTTGAAAAGTTCAAAGAATTTCAGAGTGAAGTAGAGAATCGTCGTAACAAGAAAATAAAGTTTCTACGATCTGATCGCGAAGGCGAATATTTGGGTTATGAGTTTGGTCTTCATCTGAAACAATGTGGAATAGTTTCACAACTCACGCCACCTGGAACACCACATCATAATGGTGTGTCCGAACGTGGTAACCGTACTTTATTAGATATGGTGCGATCTATGATGACTCTTACCGATTTACCACTATCATTTTGGGGTTGTGCTTTAGTGATTGATGCATTCACGTTAAATAGGGGACCATCTAAATCCGTTGAGACAACACCTTATGAACTATGGTTTGGCAAGAAACCCAAGTTGTTGTTCCTTAAAGTTCGGGGCTGCGATGCTTATGTGAAAAAGCTTCAACCTGATAAACTCAAACCCAAGTCGAAGAAATGTGTCTTCATAGGATACCCAAGGGAAACTGTTGGGTATACCTTCTATCACAGATCCGAAGGCAAGATATTCGTTGCTAAGAATGGGTCTGTTCTAGAGAAGGAGTTTCTCTCGAAAGAAGTGAGTGGGAGGAAAGTAGAACTTGATGAGGTAATTGTACCTTCTCCCGAATTGGAAAGTAGTTCATCACATAAATTAGTTCCAGTAATTCCTACATAGATTAGTGGAGAAGCTAATGACGATGATCATGAAACTTCAGATCAATTTATTACTGAACCTCGTATGTCAACCAGAGTACATTCTGCACCAGAGTGGTACGGTAACCCTGTTCTGGAAGTCATGTTACAAGACCATGACAAACCTACGAACTACGAGGAAGTGGTGATGAGCCCAGATTCCGCAAAATGGCTTGAGGCCATGAAATCTGAGATGGGATCCATGTATGAGAACAAAGTGTGGACTTTGGTTGACTTGCCCGATGATCGGCAAGCCATTGAAAATAAAGGATTTTTAAGAGGAAGACTCACGCCGATGGTAATGTTACTATTATAAAGTTTGACTTGTTGCGAAAGGTTTTCGACAAGTTCAAGGAGTTGACTACGATGAGACTTTCTCACCCGTAGCGATGCTTAAGTCTGTCCGAATGATGTTAGCAATTGCCACATTTTATGATTATGAAATTTGGCAAATGGATGTCAAAACTGCGTTCCTTAATGGATATCTCAAAGAAGAGTTGTGTATGATGCAACCAGAAGGTTTTGTCAATCCTAAAGGTGCTAACAAAGTGTGCAAGCTCCAGCGATCCATCTATGGACTGGTGGAAGCATCTCGGAGTTGGAATATACGCTTTGATGAGGTGATCAAAGCATATGGTTTTATATAGACTTTCAGAGAAGCCTGTATTTACAAGAAAGGGGATGGGAGCTCTGTAGCATTTCTGATATTATATGCGGATGACATATTGTTGATTGGAAATGATGTAGAATTTCTGGATAGCATAAAAGGATACTTGAATAAGAATTTTTCAATGAAAGACCTTGGTGAAGCTGCTTATATATTGGGCATCAAGATCTATAGAGGTAGATCAAGACGCTTAATTGGAATTTCACAAAGCACATACCTTGATAAAGTTTTGAAGAAGTTCAAAATGGATCACTCAAAGAAAGGGTTCTTAGCTGTGTTACAAGGTGTGAAGTTGAGTAAGACCCAATGCCCGGCCACTGCAGAAGATAGAGTGAAAATAAAAGTCATTCCCTATGCCTCAGCCATAGGTTCTATCATGTATGCAATGTTGTGTACCAGACCTGATGTGTGCCTTGCTATAAGTCTAGCAGGGAGGTACCAAACTAATCCAGGAGTGGATCACTGGACAGCGGTCAAGAACATCCTGAAGTACTTGAAAAGGATGAAGGATATGTTTCTCGTTTATGCAGGTGACAAAGAGCTCGTTGTAAATGGTTACGTCGATGTGAGCTTTGACACTGATCTGGATGACTCAAAGTCACAAACCGGATACGTATTTTTGTTGAATGGTGGAGCTATCAGTTGGGGCAGTTCCAAGCAGAGCGTCGTGGCAGGATGTACGTGTGAAGCGGAGTACATAGCTGCTTCGGAAGTAGCAAATGTAGAGTCTGGATGAAGGAGTTCATATCCGATCTAGGTGTAATACCTAGTGCATTGGGTCCAATGAAAATCTTTCATGACAACACTGGAGCAATAGCCTTGGCGAAGGAATCCAGGTTTCACAAGAGAACCAAGCACATCAAGAGATGCTTCAACTCCATTCGTGATCAAGTCAAGGAAGGAGACATAGAGATTTGCAAAATACATACGGATCTGAATGTCGCAGACCCGTTGACTAAGCCTCTTCCATGAGCAAAACATGATCAGAACCAAGACTCCATGGGTGTTAGAATCATTACTATGTAATCTAGATTATTGACTCTAGTGCAAGTGGGAGACTGAAGGAAATATGCCCTAGAGGCAATAATAAAGTTGTTATTTATATTTCCTTATATATCATGATAAAAGTATTTTATTCATGCTAGAATTGTATTAACCGGAAACTTGATACATGTGTGAATACATAGACAAAAACAAAGTGTCCCTAGTATGCCTCTACTAGACTAGCTCGTTAATCAAAGATGGTTGTGTTTCCTAACCATAGACATGTGTTGTCATTTGATCAACGAGATCACATCATTAGGAGAATGATGTGATGGGCAAGACCCATCCATTAGCTTAGCACTATGATCGTTTAGCTTTATTGCTATTGCTTTCTTCATGACTTATACATGTTCCTCTGACTATGAGATATACAACTCCCAAATACATGACGAACACCTTGTGTGCTCTCAAACGTCACAATGTAACTGGGTGATTATAAATATGCTATACAGGTGTTCCCAAAAGTGTTTGTGGTCTTGGCATAGATCAAGAATATGATTTGTCACTCTGAATGTCGGAGAGGTATCTCTGGGCCCTCTCGGTAATACATATCATAATAAGCCTTGCAAGCAAATGACTAATGAGTTAGTCACGAGATGATGTATTACAGAACGAGTAAAGAGACTTGCTGGTAACGAGATTGAACTAGGTATGATGATACCGACGATCGAATCTCGGACAAGTAACATACCGATGACAAAGAGAACAATGTATGTTGTTATGCAGTTTGACCGATAAAGATCTTCGAAGAATATGTAGGAGCCAATATGAGTATCCAGGTTCCTCTATTGGTTATTGACCGGATATGTGTCTCGGTCATGTCTACATAGTTCTCGAACCCGTAGGGTCCACAAGCTTAACATTCGATGATGATTCGTATTACAAGTTATGTGTCTTTTATGATCGAAGATTGTTCGGAGTCCCGGATGAGATCACGGACATGAGGAGGAGTCTCAAAATGGTTGAGACATAAAGAATGATATATTGGACAATGTTGTTCGGACACCGGATGAGTTCTGGGGGGTCATCGGATAAATATTGGAGTACTGAGGGGTTATCGGAACCCCCGGGGGAACTAATGGGCCTCCATGGGCCTTATTGGAGAGAGAGGAGGGCAGCCAGGGCAGGCCGTGCCCACCTTAGTAGTCCGTATTGGACACGGGAAGGGGGGGTGGCGCCCCCTTTCCTACTCCCTCCCCCTCTCCTTCCTTCCCCCTCTCTTCCCCTTGTTGGAAACCTACTAGGAATAGGATTCCTAGTAGGAATCCTACTTGGGGAGTGCCCTATGAGGGCCGGCAGGCCTCCCCCTTGCTCCTTTATATACGGGGGCAGGGGCACCCCAAAACACACAAGTTGACAATTGTTTTAGCCGTGTACGAGGCCCCCCTCCACATATTCCACCTCAGGTCATATCGTCGTAGTGCTTAGGCGAAGCCCTGCGCGGATCACATCATCAACACCGTTGCCACGCCGTCGTGCTGATGGAACTTTCCCTCATCCTCAACTGGATCAAGAGCTCGAGGGACGTCACCGTGCTGAACGTGTGCTGAACACGGTGGTGCTGAATTTTCGGTACTTGGATCGGTTGGACCGTGAAGACGTTCGACTACATCAACCGCGTTACTAAACGCTTCCGCTTTCGGTCTACGAGGGTACATGGACACACTCTCCCCACTCGTTTATATGCTTCTCCTAGATAGATCTTGCGTGATCGTAGGAAATTTTCTGAAATACTACGTTCCCCAACAGGTTTATATCATATTGCATGAGTTTATCCCTCTACATCATGTCATCTTCCTTAAGGTGTTACTCTGTCTTTAACTTAATAATCTAAATGCATGCAGGATAGTGGTCGATGAGTGGAGTAATAGTAGTAGATGCAGGCAGGAGTTGGTCTAATTGTCACGGGCGTGATGCCTATATTCATGATCATTGCCTTAGATATCTTCATAATTTTGCGCTTTTCTATCAATTGCTCGACAGTAATTTGTTTACCCACCATATGCTTTCTTCGAGAGAGAAGCCTCTAGGGAAACCTATGGCCCCGGGGTCTATTTTCCATCATATATTTTCAGATCTATAAAACCAAAAACCCAAAAATATCTTGCTGCAACTATTTTGTGTTTACTTTATTTTGCTTTTTTACTTTTGTTTTAATCTATCTCTATTAGATCTCACTCTTGTTCGTGATCGTGAATGGATTGACAACCCCTTTTCCGTGTTGTGTGCAAGTGTTTGCTAGTTTGTGCAGGTGCATAGATTAGATACTTGCTTGTGCCTCCTACCGGATTGATACCTTGGTTCTCAACTGAGGGGAATACTTATCTCTACTTTGCTGCATCACCCTTTCCTCTTCAAGGAAGAAAATCAATGCAAGCTCAAGAAGTAGCAGGCATTCTCCTCCATCGTTGCCACCATAGAGAATCTCCGCCAAGTTAGGGTGAGATTCGATCCCCTAGTGCTTCAACTTCTGATTCAATGCACTAGAGTATTTTGCATCCGAAAATTTCCCACAGATTGAAAGTTTTGTTCCATCAAACTCCGTAGAATTAGATTTGAGCAAAGAAAATTAGGGTTAGGTTTGCACAGAAATTATCTCGGAATGATCGAATGGAAAGAATCAGACTCACTGATTTGGCCTCTGGCCATTGCACACTGTAAGTCTCGGTGCCACCGAGTGGTACAAATTGGTGAATCCGATTCTAAGGTTTTTGTAGAACCCTAGCTTGTTGGAGAGACCGAAACACATCTTGGTCCGATCGAGTCTGTGTGACCAAGTCTTTGTAATAGCTTCGGTGCTACCAAAATTATCTGCTCGATGATTCTAAAATCATTTCTGTGAAAACCTAAATCTAAAGTTTTTACTCCAAATTTTGGCAAAATGTTGTGTTTTTTATGCTCATCCATTCCACTCTACCCCATGTACTTCGCAGGTGCAGTGTCAGTATGTCAGATGCCAGTGACAACCAAAATATGTTAGGGGAGCAGAATGTTAACTTGAGTGCAGGTTCAACTCATGAGGGCAGTTTTTATGAGGGAGAGAGGAGCTCTCCGGATTTTCCAAAAGTAGCCACCAGGTCCAAGAAGAAAACATATGATGACGAGGATGACGATTTTGTTACATGAGAGGTAACATCAAAGAATAAGAAAGTTGTTATTGCAAAAGAATATGAAACTGCTGCAAGCTCCAAGTCATCTGGTAGTTCCAAGGAGAGAACTGTTGTGAGGAAGGTTCCTATCTCCAAGAAGGAAAAAATCTCAGGAGATGCAGAGGATGATCCAACCAAGAAAAACAGGGTGAGGAAGGAGTCAGTTCAGGTGACCTTCAAACCCACCTCCATGAGGAGAGATGACATGCTTGAGCATGAGGAAGATGAAGAGGAAGAGCCGGCTACTAGCCCACCTCCTACCAAGCAATAGAAGCTCAAGGCAGATGCTATGAAAAGTGCAGCCCCCTCCAAGTCCTAGCCTAAGGCTCCTACTTACAAGGCAAGAGGGAAAACTACCAAAAACATCTTTGTTGCTGAAAAGAACAAGGCTCCAGTGCCTGAAAGAGAAGAGGAAGAAGAGGATGCCCCAGTGCTTATAAAGCTGAGACCCATATTACCAGAGCATAATGATGCTCATCATGTTGCTAAGAACATGAAGGAGGGGAAAGACAAAGGTTTGAGGAAATGGAGATAGGTAGAACCTTACTCCATCAAAAGGAAGACTGTTATTGATTATCGCTTCTACACCAAAGGAAGACTGTTATTGATTATCAATTTCGATGAGACATTTTTACTTGATAAGAAGCCCATTGTTAGTGACATGAAGTGCATGGACTGGAAGTACATTGATTTGCATGAGGACAACTTCCCCCGCATTCATGTGTACTTCATGACTATTGATATTGATGCATTCATAGTGAAGAAGGGGACTGCATGGAACGATGAAATGATCATGCAATTTTACTCTACAGCTCACTTCTATCCCAATGGAAGAATAGCTTGGATGACTGAGGAGTGAGGTACCAGCCTAGTGTGATTGAGTGTGCCACATTGCTTGGTGTACCCGAGGCTGATGATAATGACATCGATGTATATGCTAAGCCAAAGATGGTCCACAATTCAATGGCTAACATGTACACGGAAGTACCTGAGAAGTACACATAATCTCACAAACTTGGCTCAGTCTATTTCTTGTTGGTAGGACTTGCTACCTCCAACACTATCATGAGGCATAATTTGATGCCCAAGTCAAGCGATGAGAGGATAATTCGAGGTCACTCCATTAATGTGCTGCATCATATTGATCAAGATGAGAAGTTCAAAGTCATGGGTCTTATTGTAGAAATTATCAAGAGGATAATTGCTGATCAAAAGAGGTCTTGTGGATTTGCCCCTCATATTCAGGTTCCTATCAACTCCAAGGGTGCAAACAAGAACTTTATGTTAGATTGTGAGCATTTTCCACTTCGGCCAGAGCTTGAGGACAATACCGTGACGATGGATCCATCCAATCCTACTTCAGCCGCAACTCATGCAAGTGTAGAGGCTGCAAGGGCTTCAACACCTAGTGCTTCCTCAGCTTCATTTCTCAAGACCAAGACTGACCAAATGTAATATCTCATTCAAGCTACTCGGAGGATCGAGTGGAGTTTGGCCAGCCTCGCAGAGAACCAGAAGAGTCTTGAGAGGATTGTAGAAGCTCAGTTTTATGATCTGGATGCCAAGCTGACAGAAGTTCAGTCCATAGTTGAGAACCTCAAGAAAAAAGTGGATGAAGCCAAGGTACGAGCTTCCAGTGATGATGAGGACACCCCTGGTGATGGCATTCCCACAACTACTCAGTTTAGGACTATGCCTAGATTAGTTGCAGTTCCGGCACCTTCTAGAGCCACAGTCTCTGCGCCAGCACCTACACCATCGGTTCCCCCCTACATGCCCCCTGCCGCCTCCACTCCTCTAGTTCAGCAGACATCGTCTGAAGCGCTTGCAGATGCACTCATCTCCACTCCAACATCAGCACACACTAGTGCTCAAGGTTCTTCAGAAGATCAAGCCTAGAGACGTTTAGCTCTATACTTATTGAAATTTTTGGTACTTGTTTCCAAAGGGGGAGAATTTGTATAGAACATAGGGCTTCGAGGGAGAGAGTGCTTTGCATTTTCTTGCTTGTTTTTCTTTCAGTTTTTCCTACAATTTGGTTTGTGGTACTTTGAGATACTTTTGTTTGATGCTTGTATGGGACTACGTTATCATGTGCTTGATCATACCGTACATTAATGCTATTCTTGCTTGGATATCCATTTCATATGCTCTTGTATGAGTATTCACTTGTTTGCTTGGTGATGAGTGCTAATTATTTTGCAATCTTATCATTTTGAGCGCTCTACCAAGATTTATGTGGCATGGAAGAGCAACCCATGATCCCAATCAATTGTGCATTTGCATTCAAACACAAATTCTTAATAATGCACAAAATTAGGGGGAACTCTTGCTTATCACATACTTCTTGAAGCAACGATGTATTCCATTCGTTACATCATTTCGAAGCTTTGATCTATATGTTGTCACCAGTTACCAAAAAGGGGGAGATTGAAAGTGCAACTAATCCTCGAGTGGTTTTGGTAATTAATAACAACATATATGTCATTGATCTAATGAACATTGATGATATATTTCAGAAAATATCAATGATTGGTATGGCATGGACAAGTGGATATGGACCCCTCAAAATGTGAAAGACAAGAATTGGCTACCCCAAGACTCTACATTTTTGGTTTAGTGATCCAAGATCACATTGAGTCCCTTAGGAGAGCCAATACTATTAAAAGGGCATGAGGTATTGTTGATGAGGTTGTTGCTCAAAGTGCTGAGTGACATTACTCCAAAAACCCTCAATCACTTTCCCACAATCAGATTTGTCCAAACCCTAATTCATCATTTCGGTCCCACCGATACAATTCATTCTGCACCCACCGAGATGATCATTCTACTGCCACAACCAAAACCCTAACATGTCGGTCTGAATGAATTGGTTCTTGGTCCCACCGAGAAGGCCTTGCCAAGTTTCTGTGATGAAGTCATTTCATTTCGGAATCACCGAGAAAAAATGATCGTAATTACCAAGATACGACTCTGTCCTAGCCATTGCACTTCGGTCCCACCGAGATGGTAAAATCAGTCTCATCAAAAATGTTAATGTCTAAGTCTTTCGCACTACTCGGTCTCAACGGTTGAATTTTTGGTACTGCCTATTTCTACCCCTCCACCACCACTTACTCTAAAAGAGAGCTATCAGAACGAAACATAACTTCCACCATTCATTTTCTGAGAGAGAACCACCTACTCATGTGTTGAGATCAAGAGATTTTATTCCTACCATTTGAACCTTGATTTCTAGCCTCTTCAAGTTGCTTTCCACTCCAATCCTTCTCCTACCCAAGCCAAATTTCTAAGAGAGAGATTGAGTGTTGAGGAGACTATCATTTGAAGCACAAAGTAAGGAGTTCATCACCAACACAACATCTATTACCTTTTGAAGAGCGGTGTCTCCTAGAATGGTTCGGTGAAACTTGGGAGCCTCCAAGATCATGTGGAGTTGAACCAAGGAGTTTGTAAGGGCAAGGAGATCCCCTACTTCGTGAAGATCTACCCGATTGAGGCTAGTCCTTTGTGGATGGAAGCCATGATGGAATAGACAAGGTTGCTTCTTCGTGGACCCTTCGTGGGTGGAGCCCTCCGTGGACTCGCGCAATTGTTACCCTCCGTGGGTTGAAGTCTCCATCAACGTGGACGTACGATAACACCACCTATCAGAACCACGCCAAAAATCATCGTGTCTTCATTGTGTGTGAAATATCTAAACCCCTCCTTTACTTACATGTGCAATATTTCACTTTCCGCTACTATATTCTTAGAATTGCATGTGTAGGGTGATCCTTGACTTGTTAGAATTGCTAAAATCTGCCCACAACTAAAATTGGGAAAATCTCGGATTCTTATTTGGTCAAGTAGTCTAATCACCCCCCCCCCCCATCCTACAACGGACACTCGCCACCTACGGAGGAAGAACGCGAAGGCGCTCTGACTTGCCATTAAGCAGTCGGAGCGCGAGGTGGTGGATGCGGCTCGGGTGGCCAAGCTAAAGCGGCAGCAGGACTGGGCAGTCCACCTGATGAAGGGTCTCATTGTCCCCTTCGATTCCTCATTCGATGACGACAACGACCATAACTCCACCTACTCCTCCCATGACCAAGATCCACCATCAGTCGCGGACACCTACAGCTGCACCGACGACAAGAAGGGCAAATGCCCGGCGAGGAAGTGGTGATCCCTCTCCTCCTCCGTTTATATTATCGTTTTTTAGTTGTTTAAGTTAAGAACTTGTCCGGTGGTGAACTATGGTGATCTTTTGGATGATGTAATGGATTTATGTGCACTTCATTGTCCATTTGATGCTGATTTATTTTTTCCATTATTTGATCATAGAGATTAGTTCATCACATTGCATGCATAGTATGGATATAGGGTGCCGGATATGAGGTACGCAGATCTGGAATCGGGGAGTGACCACTCACTGCCCGGGCGAGTCCGCGGGCGTTTGAGGGCCCGAATTTGCTGGTTGTGGCTCTAACCTCCATGACCAATGGTAGGCGTCGGCGCGCTGGCTGAAATTTCAGTCGGTCGCACCACAACCGCTTAATTAACAACATAATAGCCATTGGATATGTGGTCCACCTTTAAAAAAGTCAAACACACATTCCCAAATCTCCCCCGCCTAGTCCAGCACTAGCACGATTGTTTATGATACGTCTCCAACGTATTCATAATTTTTGATTGTTCCATGCTATTATATTATCTATCTTGGATGTTTTATAAGCATTTTCATGCTATTTTATATCATTCTTGGGACTACCCTATTAACCTAGAGCCCATGCCAGTTTCTGTTTTTCCTTGTTTTAGAGTTTCGCAGAAAAGGAATATCAAACGGAGTCCAATTGACCTGAAAATTTACGGTGATTTTCATGGACCAAAAGAATCCCCGGAGCAAAAGAGTTGGGCCGGAAGAGCCACAAGTCATCCACAAGGGTTGGGCGGCGCCCACCCCCTAGGGCGCACCCCCTACCTTGTGGTTGAATCATGGATCCCACTAAATTGTTCTCGACGCCAAAAATTCTTATAAATACCGAAACCTCTAGAAATAAACCTACATCAGGAGTTCCGCCGTCGAAAGCCTCTATAGCCGCACAAAACCAATCGGGAGCCCGTTCCGGCACCCTGCCGGAGGGGGAAACCATCACCGGTGGCCATCTTCATCATCCTGGCGCTCTCCATGACGAGGAGGGAGTAGTTCACCCTCGGGGCTGAGGGTATGTACCGGTAGCTATGTGTTTGATCTCTCTCTCTCTCTCTCTCTCTCTCTCTCTCTCTCTCTCTCTCT
>LR738712.1:169973630-170023863 GCA_902687465.1 Secale cereale
CTCTCTATCTATCTATCTATCTATCTCCCTCTCTCTCTCTCTCTCTCTCTCTCTCGTGTTCTTGTATTGGCACGATCTTGATGTACCGTGAGCTTTGCTACTATAGTTGGATCTTATGATGTTTCTCCCCCTCTACTTCTTGTAATGGATTGAGTTTTCCCTTAGAAGTTATCTTATTGGATTGAGTCTTTAAGGATTTGAGAAGACTTGATGTATGTCTTGCATGTGCTTATCTATGGTGACAATGGGATATTCACGTGATCTACTTGATGTATGTTTTGGTGATCAACTTGCGGGTTCAGTGATCTTGCGAACTTATGCATAGGGGTTGGCACACGTTTTCATCTTGACTCTCCGGTAGAAACTTTGGGCACTCTTTGAAGTTCTTTGTGTGGTTTGAATAGATGAATCTGAGATTGTGTGATGCATATCATATAATCAAACCCACGGATACTTGTGGTGACATTGGAGTATCTAGGTGACATTAGGGTTTTGTAGATGTGTGTCTTAAGGTGTTATTTTAGTATGAACTCTAGGACTATTTGTGACACTTATAGGAATAGCCCAGTAGATCGATCAGAAAGAATAACTTTGAGGTGGTTTCGTACCCTACAATAATCTCTTCGTTTGTTCTCCGCTATTTCTGACTTTGGAGTGACTCTTTGTTGCACGTTGAGGGATTGTTATAAGATCTAATTATGTTATCGTTGTTGAGAGAACTTGCACTAGTGAAAGTATGAACCCTAGGCCTTGTTTCCAAGCATTGCAATACTGTTTGTGCTCACTTTTATCATTAGTTACCTTGCTATTTTTATATTTTCATATTACAAAAACATATATCTACCATCCATATTACACTTGTATCACCATCTCTTCGCGAACTAGTGCACCTATACAATTTACCATTGTATTGGGTGTGTTGGGGACACAAGAGACTCTTTGTTATTTGGTTGCAGGGTTGCTTGAGAGAGACCATCTTCATCCTAAACCTCCCACGGATTGATAAACCTTAGGTCATCCACTTGATGGAAAATTTCTACTGTCCTACAAAACTCTGTGTTTGGAGGCCCAACACGAGTCTACAAGAAGAAGGTTGTGTAGTAGACATCAAGCTCTTTTCTGGCGTCGTTGCCGGGGAGGTGAGTGCTTAAAGGTATATATTTAGATCTTGCAATTGAATCTTTTAGTTTCTTGTCTTATCACTAGTTTGGTTTATAAAAATAAAAATACAAAAAAATGGAATTGAGGTTACCTCATATGCTTCATCTTTTAAATGTCTTTCGTGTAAATGATGGAAAGGAAAATTGTGCTCAAGTGTTAGAAGAAGAATTTAATAAAATGTTGTTGGGGAACGTAGCAGAATTTTAAAATTTTCTACGCATCACCAAGATCAATCTATGGAGTCATCTAGCAACGAGGGAGAAGGGAGTGCATCTACATACCCTTGTAGATCGCGCGCGGAAGCGTTCAAGAGAACGGGGTTGATGGAGTCGTACTCGTCGTGATCCAAATCACCGATGATCCTAGCGCTGAACGGACGGCACCTCCGCGTTCAACACACGTACGGAGCGGGGACGTCTCCTCCTTCTTGATCCAGCAAGGGGGAAGAGAGGTTGATGGAGATCCAGCAGCATGACGGCGTGGTGGTGGAAGCAGCGGGATTCCAGCAGGGCTTCGCCAAGCGCAACTGGAGGAGGAAGAGGTGTCATGGGAGGGAGAGGGAGGCGCCAGGGCTTAGGGTGCGGCTGCCCTCCCCCCTCTTTATATAGGGCCCCTAGGGGGACGCCGGACCTAGAGATCCAATCTCTAGGGGGGGCGGCCAAAGGGGGGGGACTTGCCCCCTAAGTCAAGTGGGGCGCCCCCACCCCACCCCTAGTGTTTCCAACCCTAGGAGCAGGGGAGGCCCATGGGAGGGCGCACCAGCCCACCAGGGGATGGTTCCCTTCCCACTTCAGCCCATGAGGCCCTCCGGGATAGGTGGACCCCCGGGGCCCTTCCGGTGGTCCCGGTACAACACCGGTGACCCCCGAAACTTACCCGATGGCCGAAACTGGACTTCCTATATACAAATATTCACCTCCAGACCATTCCAGAACTCCTCGTGACGTCCGGGATCTCATCCGGGACTCCGAACAACTTTTGGGTTACTGCATACTAATATCTCTACAACCCTAGTGTCACCGAACCTTAAGTGTGTAGACCCTACGGGTTCGGGAGACACGCAGACATGGCCGAGACGACTCTCCGGCCAATAACCAACAGCGGGATCTGGATACCCATGTTTGCTCCCACATGCTCCTCGATGATCTCATCGGATGAACCACGATGTCGAGGATTAAATCAATCCCGTACGTAAATCCCTTTGTCTATCGGTACGATACTTGCCCGAGATTCGATCGTCGGTATACCGATACCTTGTTCAATCTCGTCATGGCAAGTCTCTTTACTCGTTGTGTAACACATCATCCCGTGACCAACCCCTTAGTCACATTGAGCTCATTATGATGATGTCGTACTGAGTGGGGTCAGAGATACCTCTCCGTCATACGGAGTGACAAATACGAGTCTCGGTTCGTGCCAACCCAACAGATGCTTGCAGAGATACCCGTAGTGTACCTTTATAGCCACCCAGTTGCGTTGTGACGTTTGGCACACCCAAAGTATTCCTACAGTATCCGGGAGTTGCACAACCTCATGGTCTAAGGGAAGGATACTTGACATTGGAAAAGCTTTAGCATATGAACTACATGATCTTGTGCTAGGCTTAGGATTGGGTCCTGTCCATCACATCATTCTCCTAATGATATGATCCCGTTATCAATGACATCCAATGTCCATGGTCAGGAAACCGTGACCATCTGTTGATCAAAGAGCTAGTCAACTAGAGGCTTACTAGGGACACATTGTTGTCTATGTATTCACATATGTATTACTGTTTCCGGATAATACAATTAAAGCATGAACAATAGACAATTATCATGAACAAGGAAATATAATAATAACCATTTTCTTATTGCCTCTAGGGCATATTTCCAATAGTCTCCCACTTGCACTAGAGTCAATAATCTAGTTACATTATGATGAATTGAACACCCATAGAGTTCTGGTGTTGATCATGTTTTGCTCGTGGAAGAGGTTTAGTCAACGGATCTGCGACATTCAGATCCGTATGCACTTTACAAATATCTATGTCTCCATCTTGAATATGATTCCGGATGGAGTTGAAACGGATGTTGATGTGCTTGGTCTTCTTGTGAGACATGGGCTCCTTGGCAATGGAAATAGCTCCAGTGTTGTCACAGAAGAGACTCATCGGACCTGATGCTCTTGGGATAACTCCTAGGTCGGTGATGAACTCCTTCATCCAGACTCATTCCTGCTTTGCTTCGGAAGCAGCTATGTACTCCGCTTCACATGTAGATGCCGCCACGACGCTTTGCTTGCAACTACACTAGCTGACTGCCCCACCATTCAAAATATACACGTATCCGGTTTGTGACTTGGAGTCATCCAGATTTGTGTCGAAGCTAGCATCGACGTAATCCTTTACGACGAGCTCTTCGTCACCTTCATAAACAAGAAACATATCCTTAGTCCTTTTCAGGTACTTCAGGATGTTCTTGACCGATGTCCAGTGTTCCATACCAGGATCACTTTGGTACCTCCCCACCAAACTAATGGCAAGGTTCACATCTGGTCTGGTACACAGCATGGCATACATAATAGAACCTATGGCCGAGGCATAGGGGATGACACTCATCTTTTCTCTATCTTCTGCCGAGGTCGGGCATTGAGCTGTGCTCAATCTCATACCTTGCAATACAGGAAAGAACCCTTTCTTGGACTGATCCATATTGAACTTCTTCAATATCTTGTCAAGGTATGTGCTTTGTGAAAGACCAATGAGGCGTCTCGATCTATCTCTATAGATCTTGATGCCTAATATGTAAGCAGCTTCTCCAAGGTCCTTCATTAAAAAACACTTATTCAAGTAGGCCTTTATGCTTTCCAAGAGTTATACATCATTTCCCATCAGCAATATATCATCCACATATAATATGAGAAATGCTACAGAGC
The DNA here is from genome assembly GCA_902687465.1 of Secale cereale. Classification (NCBI taxonomy): domain Eukaryota; kingdom Viridiplantae; phylum Streptophyta; class Magnoliopsida; order Poales; family Poaceae; genus Secale; species Secale cereale. The sequence goes on from LR738712.1 coordinate 169,977,708, forward strand.
TCCCACTCACTTTCTTGTAAATACAGGCTTTTCCCCAAGTCTGTATAAACCCAAACGCTTTGATCACCTCATCAAAGTGAATGTTCCAACTCCGAGATGCTTGCACCAGCCCATAGATTGAGCGTTGGAGCTTGCATACCTTGTTAGCATTCTCATGATCGACAAAACCTTCCGGCTGCATCATATACAGTTCTTCCTTGAGGAAGCCATTAAGGAATGCCGTTTTGACATCCATTTACCATATCTCATAATCATAGAATGCGGCAATTTCTAACATGATTCGGACAGACTTCAACATCATTACGGGAGAGAAAGTCTCGTCGTAGTCAATTCCTTGAACTTGTCGATAACCTTTAGTGACAAGTCGAGCTTTATAGATGGTCACATTACCATCCGCGTCAGTCTTCTTCTTAAATATCCATTTATTTTCTATGGCGTGCCGATCATCGGGCAAGTCCACCAAAGTCCATACTTTGTTATCATACATGGATCCTATCTCGGATTTCATGGCTTCAAGCCATTTGTTGGAATCCGAGCCCGCCATCGCTTCTTCATAGTTCGAAGGTTCACCGTTGTCTAACAACATGATTTCCAGGACAGGGTTGCCGTACCACTCTGGTGCGAAACGTGTCCTTGTGGACCTACGAAGTTCAGTAGTAACTTGATCTGAAGCTTCATGATCATTATCATTAACTTCCTCCCTAGTTGGTGCAGGCACCACAGGAACATCTTCCTGCGCTGCGCTACTTTCCGGTTCAGAAGGGGTGACAATCACCTCATCAAGTTTCACTTTCCTCCCACTTACTTCTTTCGAGAGAAACTCTTTCTCCAGAAAGGATCCATTCTTGGCAACGAAGACCTTGCCTTCGGATTTGAGGTAGAAGGTGTACCCAATAGTTTCCTTAGGGTATCCTATGAAGACGCATTTTTCCGATTTGGGTTCGAGCTTTTCAGGTTGAAGTTACTTGACATAAGCATCGCATCCCCAAACTTTTAGAAACGACAACTTAAGTTTCTTGCCAAACCAAAGTTCATACGGTGTCGTCTCAACGGATTTAGACGGTGCCCTATTTAAAGTGAATGCGGCAGTCTCTAAAGCATAACCCCAAAATGATAGCGGTAAGTCGGTAAGAGACATCATAGATCGCACCATGTACAATAGAGTACGATTACAATGTTCGGACACACCATTACGCTGAGGTGTTCCAGGCGGCGTCAATTGTGAAACAATTCCATAGTTCCTTAGGTGCGTGCCAAATTCGTGACTTAAATATTCTCCTCCACGATCCGATCGTAAGAACTTTATTTTTCTGTCACGTTGATTCTCAACCTCATTCTGAAATTCCTTGAACTTTTCAAAGGTCTCAGACTTGTGTTTCATCAAGTAGACATACCCATATCTACTTAAGTCATCAGTGAGGGTGAGAACATAACGATAGCCACCGCGAGCTTCAACACTCATTGGACCGCACACATCAGTATGTATGATTTCCAATAAGTTGGTTGCTCGCTCCATTGTTTAGGAGAACGGGGTCTTGGTCATCTTACCCAAAAGGCATGGTTCACACGTGTCAAATGATTCATAATCAAGAGACTCCAAAAGTCCATCCGCATGGAGCTTCTTCATACGTTTGACACCAATATTACCAAGGCGGCAGTGCCACAAGTATGTGGGACTATCATTATCAATCTTACATCTTTTGGCATTCACACTATGAATCTTACATTCTTAAGAAGTTGATCCCCACTAATACCAATTCTCTTAACATGCACGCTGTCCACATCAACACTATGCCACGTCATCATTCAGTTTGCAATGAGCAGTCCATCAGTACGGCCATGACGGTGGAATTACACGTAAAGACAGCTGAACAATCTATGAAAAAAAAGTGCTTTGTAACTAATGATGAGAGCATGCGAGGCCACTTCATGCATGGTTCCGTTGGCAGCCGTACATGCGGCCTTTCCACCTTACTACCTACTAATCTCTTCAATTAATCTTTCGCTGCAGAAATAAATAAATCATGACCCTTCGTCTCATAGACTCTCCGTTTCCACTTCCAATCGTAATCCACGCCTCCTCTCTCTCCCTATACGATCGACTTTCTCTCTCTCTCTCTCTGCCCGAAAATAACACCAGTTTTCTCAATAGCCACGGCGTCTGGGAGCCGATCTCTGCTTCACGGCGTCCTCCGGCTCGATCGTCGGTGTTGCCCGCCTCTGCAGTTCTCTAGGATTCTCTAGCGAATGTTACCTTGCCGGTTTTGTGCCCTGCGTGCCCTGGTTCTCCCGTCCCATGTCTGTCTCCGTTCCGAATAAGGTAACTCCGGCGTCGCTGGGAGATCGGTTCCGGCCGGTTCAAGTAGAATCGGAATGGCTACTGAAGAATTTCCAATTCAAAGTTACCTTTCTTTTCCTCCTTGCATCAGGCGGCGCCAGGGAGGGCATCAGCCATCGCGTGGAGGGGATTTTTGTTGTTGCCTCGAAGGAGTCCACCGGATGCCCATGTCATAGAATTTTCAATCTATTTCCTTTTCATCTGGAAGAAATGAATTGATACGATGCTGGGCAGGGCCTCAGCCATCGCATGGAGGAAAGAAAAAAATTGGCCTGGAAGGAACTCCCGATGTACAGAGTCCTTTCCTCTGATTTTAGAACTATGATGTTCTTATCAGTATACAAGTGTTCTTCCCAACTGATTATCATGGGGCTGCAACTTTAATCTATTGATTGATATGACTCTGCAAAGTTTATGATACATATAGAAGCATCGGCATTCAATATCTACACGAGTTAAGTATGTTAGGATTTTACCTGATATTTTCTTCACCGATGTGGCCAAGTAAGTTCATGCAGTACATATATGTGTTTCCTTTTCTCTGTTAACTTGACATATTGTTGCTAATTGCCGAAAGAGATATTGGTTTATCATTTGTAAACATTTTTTTTCCTGCCACATCCTGCCCATTTGGAGAAGATATCGTAAATTATTATTGTGCCTATTTATTTTGTGACCATTCAACGACTATGCGACCTTATTTTCTTCTTTCGGTACATTCATTTGCAAAATACACCCTATTATCCCTCATGAAAAATTTCTTGCAATTATTTATTACTCTCAGAATGTGGCAATATACACCATTATGTACATTGGGCTGTTGCTTATTGAAGTAGAGCCGGTTCAAGAAGCTTATGTCATCTCTAAATTTTATAGTGGTTGTTTTATCTCAGTACTATATATGGTTGAATATCCACACCTTATAGTTTCTTAATTTATATTGGGGATTTACATTGATGGCCAGGAAAATTAGCATGTCTGATGTGACAAAGGTTTCATCCATCATTTGTTTGTGAGACCCATGACTAAGGTGAATTTTTCTTCCATGATTTGTTGGAGTTTTTTTCTTCATATTTAGCTTTTAGTGTAGTTTTTTTATGCTTTAGGATATGTCATGTTTTACAGATGAAACAAGTTTTACTAAATTCTACATTCAAAAATGTTTCACTTAGTTTTCTCATAATATCTCCATAAGATATGTTATTATTGTTGATATTAAGTCAATTCCGCATTTTCTTCAATATGCAATTGCAATTTAAAGATAGTTATTTTGCCGTTAATGCAGCTCCAAATTAATTCTGGTGGTTTATTTGTACCTATTCCAAGTTGCTAACTTAACATAGCTCCCTTCTATATAGATAACTTCTATGGATAAGATGTAACTTTCACATTGGTGACCATGGTTCTTCATATATGCAATGCTAGCTAAGGATAGTTTAACGAATGTCATCGGAAGATATTGCAACCTGTTCCGGCAGCAACGCGCGGGGTATTATCTAGTATGTGTAACATCACGTTCCAGATTCATTAAGAATAAACCATTGACCGGCGGGGCATGACCATAAAACATTTCTCTCATATAAATAGACCAACCATTATTCTCGGATTTAAATGAGTAGCCATCTCGCATTAAACGAGATCCAGATACAATGTTCATGCTCAGAGCTGGTACTAAATAACAATTATTGAGGTTTAAAACTAATCCCGAAGGTAGATGCAGAGGTAGCGTGCCGACGGCGATCACATCGACCTTGGAACCATTCCCGACGCGCATCGCCACCTCATCCTTCGCCAGTCTCCGCTTATTCCGCAGCTCCTACTTTGAGTTACAAATGTGAGCAACTGCACCGGTATCAAATACCCAGGAGCTACTACGAGCGTTGGTAAGGTACACATCAATAACATGTATATCACATATACCTTTGACGTTGCCGGCCTTCTTATCTGCTAAGTATTTGGGGCAGTTCCGCTTCCAGTGACCCGTTCCCTTGCAATAAAAGCACTCAGTCTCAGGCTTGGGTCCATTCTTTGGCTTCTTCCCGGCAACTGGCTTACCGGGCGCGGCAACTCCTTTGTCGTCCTTCTTGAAGTTCTTCTTACCATTGCCTTTCTTGAACTTAGTGGTTTTACTCACCATCAACACTTGATGTTCTTTCTTGATCTCCACCTCCGCTGATTTCAGCATTGAATACACCTCGGGAATGGACCTCTCCATCCCTTGCATATTGAAGTTCATCACGAAGCTCTTGTAGCTAGGTGGGAGCAATTGAAGGATTCTGTCAATGACTGCTTCATCTAGGAGATTAATTCCCAACTGAGACAAGCGATTCTGCAACCCAGACAATTTGAGTATATGCTCGCTGACAGAACTATTCTCCTCCATCTTACAACTGTAGAATGCGTCGGAGACATCATATCTCTCGACTCGCGCATGAGCTTGGAAAACCATTTTCAGCTCTTGGAACATCTCATATGCTTCGTGATGCTCAAAACGCTTTTGGAGCCCCGATTCTAAGGTGTAAAGCATGCCGCACTGAACCAGGGAGTAATCATCACAATGCGACTGCCAGGCGTACATAACGTCTTGATTCACTGGGGCGGGTGCGTCACCTAGCGGTGCTTCAAGGACATATGTTTTCTTGGCAGCTATGAGGATGATCCTCAAGTTACGGACCCAATCCATATAGTTGCTACCATCGTCTTTCAGCTTGGTTTTCTCTAGGAATGCGTTGAAGTTGAGGACAACATTAGCGTGGGCCATTGGATCTACAAGAAATATTGTGAATATTTTAGACTATGTTCATGACAATTAAGTTCATCTAAACAGATTTAATGAACTCCCACTCAGATAGACATCTCTCTAGTCATCCAAGTGATACATGATCCAAATCGACTAGGTCGTGTCCGATCATCACGTGAGACGGACTAGTCATCAACGGTGAACATATTTATGTTGATCGTATCTTCTATACGACTCATGTTCGACCTTGCGGTCTTCCGTGTTCTGAGGCCATGTCTGTACATGCTAGGCTCGTCAAGTGAACCCTAAGTGTATTGCGTGTGTAAATCTAGCTTACACCCGTTGTATGCGAACGTTAGGACCTATCACACCCGATCATCACGTGGTGCTACGGAACAACGAACCTTAGCAATGGTGCATAGTTAGGGGAAACACAATTCTTGGAATTTTAGTGAGAGATCATCTTATTTACTACCGTCTTTCTAAGCAAATAAGATGTAAAAACATGATAAACATCACATGCAATCAAATAGTGACATGATATGGCCAATATCATTTTGCTCCTTTCGATCTTCATCTTCGGGGCTCCATGATCATCATCGTCACCGGCATGACACCATGATCTCCATCATCGTGTCGTCATGAAGTCGTCTCGCCAAACATTACTTCTACTACTATGGCTAACGGTTAGCAATAAAGTAAAGTAATTACATGGCGTTTTCAGTGACACGCAGGTCATACAATAAAATAAGACAACTCCTATGGCTCCTGCCGGTTGTCACACTCATCGACATGCAAGTCGTGATTCCTATTACAAGAACATGATCAATCTCATACATCACATATATATCATTCATCACATCCTTTTGGCCATATCACATCACACGACACATGCTGCAAGAACAAGTTAGACGTCCTCTAATTGTTGTTGCAAGTTTTTACGTGGCGGCTATAGGTTTCTAGCAAGAACGTTTCTTACCTACGCCAAAACCACAATGTGATATGCCAATTTCTATTTGCCCTTCATAAGGACCCTTTTCATCGAATCCGATCTGACTAAAGTGGGAGAGACAGACACCCGCTAGCCACCTTATGCAACTAGTGCATGTCAGTCGGTGGAACCTGTCTCACGTAAGCGTACGTGTAAGGTCGGTCTGGGCCGCTTCATCCCACGATGCCACCGAATCAAGATAAGACTAGTAGCGGCAAGTAAATTGACATGATCTACGCCCACAACTACTTTGTGTTCTACTCGTGCAAAATACTACGCATAGACCTAGCTCTGATACCACTGTTGGGGAACGTAGCAGAATTTTAAAATTTTCTACGCATCACCAAGATCAATCTATGGAGTCATCTAGCAACGAGGGAGAGGGGAGTGCATCTACATACCCTTGTAGATCGCGCGGAAGCGTTCAAGAGAACAGGGTTGATGGAGTCGTAATCGTCGTGATCCAAATCACCGATGATCCTAGCGCCGAACGGACGGCACCTCCACGTTCAACACACGTACGGAGCAGGGATGTCTCCTCCTTCTTGATCCAGCAAGGGGGGAGGAGAGTTTGATGGAGATCCGGCAGCACGACGGTGTGGTGGTGGAAGCAGCGAGATTCCAGCAGGGCTTTGCCAAGCGCAACTGGAGGAGGAAGAGGTGTGACGGGAGGGAGAGGGAGGTGCCAGGGCTTAGGGTGCGGCTGCCCTCCCTCCCCCATCTTTATATAGGGCCCCTAGGGGGGCGTCGGCCCTAGAGATCCAATCTCTAGGGGGGCAGCGGCCAAAGGGGGGGGGACTTGCCCCCCAAGTCAGGTGGGGCGCCCCCCACCCCTAGGGTTTCTAACCCTAGGTGCAGGGGAGGCCCATGGGGGGGCACACCAGCCCACCAGGGGCTGGTTCCCTTCCCACTTCAGCCCATGAGGCCCTCCGGGATAGGTGGCCCCACCCGATGGACCCCCGGGACCCTTCCGGTGGTCCCGGTACAATACCGGTGACCCCCGAAACTTTCCCGGTGGCCGAAACTGGACTTCCTATATACAAATATTCACCTCCGGACCATTCCGGAACTCTTCGTGAGGTCCGGGGTCTCATCCAGGACTCCGAACAACTTTCGGGTTACCGCATACTAATATCTCTACAACCCTAGCATCACCGAACCTTAAGTGTGTAGACCCTACGGGTTCGGGAGACACGCAGACATGGCCGAGATGACTCTCCGGCCAATAACCAACAGCGGGATCTGGATACCCATGTTTTCTCCCAAATGCTCCTCGATGATCTCATCGGATGAACCATGATGTCGAGGATTCAATCAATCCCGTACGCAATTCCCTTTGTCTATCGGTACGATACTTGCCCGAGATTCGATCGTCGGTATACCGATACCTTGTTCAATCTCGTCATGGCAAGTCTCTTTACTCGTTCCGTAACACATCATCCCGTGACCAATCCCTTAGTGACATTGAGCTCATTATGATGATGTCTTACCGAGTGGGCCCAGAGATACCTCTCCGTCATACGGAGTGACAAATCCCACTCTCGGTTCGTGCCAACCCAACAGATGCTTTCGGAGATACCCGTAGTGTACCTTTATAGCCACCCAGTTACATTGTGACGTTTGGCACACCCAAAGTATTCCTACGGTATCCGGGAGTTGCACAACCTCATGGTCTAAGTAAAGGATACTTGACATTGGAAAAGCTTTAGCATACGAACTACACGATCTTGTGCTAGGCTTAGGATTGGGTCTTGTCCATCACATCATTCTCCTAATGATGTGATCCCGTTATCAATGACATCCAATGTCCATGGTCAGGAAACAGTGACCATCTGTTGATCAACGAGCTAGTCAACTAGAGGCTTACTAGGGACATGTTGTTGTCTATGTATTCACATATGTATTACTGTTTCCGGATAATACAATTAAAGCATGAACAATAGACAATTATCATGAACAAGGAAATATAATAATAACCATTTCATTATTGCCTCTAGGGCATATTTCCAACAAATGTTTGGCACTAAATCTTTGAATGATGAGCATGATTGCAATGTTGTTAGTATGAATTCTTTGAATATCTGTGATGCTAATGATATGCAAAGCCACAAGCTTGGGGATGCTATGTTTGATGATGATGATATTTTTAGTCCCCCAAGTTTTGATGAGAAAATTTATTATGATGAAAGCATGCCTCCTATTTTTGATGATTATTGTGATTACACATATGTTATAAATAATACTAATAACCAATACTCCCTCTGTAAACAAATATAAGAGCGTTTAGATCACTATTTTAGTGATCTAAATGCTCTTATATTTCTTTACGGAGGGAGTAGTTATTTTCTTGAGTTTGCTCCCACCACTATTCATGAGAATAAATTTGCTTATGTGGAGAGTGATAAAATTCCTATGCTTATGAATCATGAAAAGAGTGCTTTATGTGATGGTTATATTGTTGAATTCATTCATGATGCTACTGAAAATTATTATGAGAGAGTAACATATGCTTTTAAGTATTGCAATAATATCAAGTTTCCTCTCTATGTGTTAAAAGTTTTGAAGTCATGCTTGTTTTGCCTTCCTATGCTACTTGATTCTTGTTCCCATAAAATGTTTGCTCACAAAATCGCTATGCATAGGAAGTGGGTTAGACTTAAATGTGCTTGTCATGCAATTCATGATGCTCTTTTTGCGTTTCAATTCTTTACTCCTATGTGAGCATCATTGTAATCACCATGCCTAGCTAAAAAGGCGTTAAAGAAAATCACTTGTTGGGAGACAACCCAATACCTTTACCTACTGTTTTTGTGTGTTCACATGATTAAGCTACTGTAGTAATCATATTTTATAGCTTTTGTTTCAATAATGTGTCAAGTAAAGCCTTTGTGATAGTGTGGTTAATAGTTGACTTGATTCTGTGCAAAAACAGAAAGTTTTGCGTCCAGTGCAGAAAATCAATAAATCACTGGAATGTGATAATTAGCTGAAATTTGTACACATAATTTATATACAAATTTCCTACATTGTCCTAATTGTTCAAAAAAATTAGAGTTCCAGAAGTATGCGAAGCTTTCAGATTACTACAGAATGTTCTGTTTTTAACAGATTCTGTTTTTCATGTGTTGTTTGCTTATTTTGATGAATCCATGAGTAGAGGGTATGAACCATGGAGAAGTTGGAATACATTAGATATAACACCGATGTGAAATTCAAATGAGTTCACAATAGTACCTAAGTGGTGATTTGCTTTCTTATACTAACGGAGCTCATAAGATTTTCTGTTGAGTTTTGTGTTGTGAAGTTTTAAAGTTTTGGGTAAGGATTTGATGAACTATGGAATAAGGAGTGGAAATAGCCTAAGCTTGGGGATTCCCAAGGCACCCCAAGGTAATATTCAAGGACAACCAGGAGACTAAGCTTGGGGATGCCCCGGGAAGGCATCCCCTCTTTCGTCTTCGTCTATCGGTAACTTTACTTGAGGCTATATTTTTATTCGCCACATGATATGTATTTTGCTTGGAGTGTCATTTTACTTTGTTTAGATTTTCTTACTATTATTTAGAATAAGTTTTAGTATATTTTGTTTCAATAAAAAAGACAAGTATAGCCTTTACCATGCTTATTTTGCAAGTATATATGTTGTTGTTTGAAAACAGAAAGTTTTCTATCATTGACTGAATTCTTATGGATAGTCAGAACGTGATAAAATATTGAATTTTTTACAAAATTAGCATGAATAAGTTCTATGTAACTTGGTAATTAACTAATTATTCAGAAGTTTTTGAGTTAGGGAAGTATGGGAACAATTCCAGTCTTCACAGACTGTCCTGTTTAGACAGATTGCTGTTATGTTTGCATTGTTTGCATATGTTTGCATGTTTAATTATTCTATTTGAGGATAGGAGTACTAAATATGCAGAGGCATTTAGTATGCAATGTTGAATCATAATTTTGGTGATTAAATACAGTATGGAATGATAAGGTTTTGAGTTGCTTTATACTAACTTATCTCACGAGTTCTTGTTAAGTTTTTTTTTTGTGGATGAAGTTTTTGAGATTTAGGGAAACCGTGACATGAGAGGAATTAAGGAGACACAAAAGCTCAAGCTTGGGGATTCCCAAGTCATCCCAAGGTAATATTTCAAGAAGTCTCAAGCATCTAAGCTTGGGGATGCCCCGATAGGCATCCCACCTTTCTTCATCGACAACTATCGGTTAGTATTGGTTTAGCCTAAGTTTTTGCTTCTTCACACGATATGTGCTATCCTTGCAATATCATTTTATTTTGTTTTGCTTGCTGTATGAATAAAGTACCTGAGATCTGAAATTCTTAAATGAGAGAGGGTCTTTTCATAGCTAGTTAATTATATGACTACTCATTGATCTTCACTTATATCTTTTTGGAGTAGTTTATCAGTTGCTCTAGTGCTTCACTTATATCTATTTAGAGCACGGCGGTGGTTTTATTTTATAGAAATTGATGGGCTCTCATGCTTCACTTATATTATTTTGAGAGTCTCCAAACAGCATGGTAATTGTCGGGACCCCGATCCTAAGTCACACAGGTCTAGCCTGTAGCACATCATATCACTTTGCGGCCTCACGCACGGTATCCCCACGGGTGCCACCTTACCTGGCCCGGGACCGTTTGCGCATTTTGGCACACATATATGATGGTGTCGCTAGCATCCATATGACAAAGAACCCGGGCCGACATGACTAGTTATAAACCAAAAGTGGCGCTAAATTACACAGACAGGCATACATGACCCAGCAACGAACGTGTCGGTCATCAACGTATGAACCCAAGTCGTAGCAAGCTACAAGGACTTAAAGGAACAACGCGTGACATTTCCCCTAAGGGACAGACACAGGAACGAAGAAGGACACATGCCGGCCAGCCTAAGTGTTCCGGAGCAGTAGCAAGCTACCAAGGCTCAGTGGAAGCACTAGGAGACATTTCCCTGTAAGATAGGCTACCAAGGGTAAACAACTAGGTGTCGGATCCCACACATAGCAATACACATTACACGTACGCATAACATGCAAGTATCTGCTGCACAACATGGCATCACAACATAACTCAACAACTCATATAGATAAGGCCCAGAAGAGCCATCATAGCATTTATTACAAACAGGGGTCACATGACCCAACATACAGAGCATACAGGCAACGGAAGCATAACATGTCTGAGTACAGACAACTACAAATGAAAAAGGCTGAGAAGCCTGACTATCTACAAGACCCTTCCAAGGGTACAAGACCGTAGCTGAGGTAACAAGCTAAACGTCGAAGTCCATGCGGAACCACTAGTGAGACTGAAGTCTCTCTGCAAAACATAAATTAAGCAAACGTGAGTACAAAGGTACTCAGCAAGACTTACATCAGAACTAACTACATATGCAACAGTATCAACAAAGGGGTGGTGGAGTTTGACGGCAGCAAGCCAGCTTTGACTCGGTGGCTATCCTGAACTACAACTTCAAGTAACTCTTTTGAGGTGGCGCACACGAGTCCACATATTCACCAATCAATACACCACTATGGATCCGCTCCCGTCTCCCTACGAGAACGCCATCCATAACACTCACACTTGTCTTGAGTATTTTAGAGTATCCACTTTCACTTGTCTATGTACCAAGTAAGCATCCAAGAAGTCCATAACCGCGGACCCGGCTATTCGAATAGATCATGTTAACCCTGCGGGGGTGTACTTCTTCACACACGCTCTCGCCACTTACCGCCATGTACACGTCGTGTATCTCGGCAACCTTCAAGTGGAAGCCTGGCGAGGGTGTCGGCCACGACCTGACTAACCACACAAGACTCTAGTCCAGGTTTATCGCCTATTCGGGTTCCATCCGTGGGGAGATCCGGCCGGGGTGTCGCTCACGGCCCCAACCGATGTGTACAGGGTTCCCAAGCCCACCATCCGGGTGCCACTTGGTACATCGGGCCACTGCACCTAGTTTGTCCCAAGCCCACCTGTACCGGGTGCCACTTGGTAGACTACTAGCACTACCTACAAACACCAGAAACTAGTTGCAACTCCTGGACAGAGATCGAGTTGATTAATAAGTCGAGAGGGGCACTTAAGCATTCCAATGAGTGGTAGTAGCTATGTCATTGGACAACTTACACAGAACTTAGTTCTTAAGGACGGCCCCAGTGAGACAACCCACCATGTACTCCTACATGGCCTCTCACCGCTACCTTTACCAAATCGTGTTCACACACTTAGCTCACACAGAGTAGGACATGTTCATAACTTCCCAATTCATCCCCGATGAATCAGACCTGACACAACTCTAAGCAATAGCAGGCATGACATACAAGCATGGATGAGTAGGCACAACATGGCTCAAACAACTCCTACTCATGCTAGTGGGTTTCAACTATTTACTGTGGCAATGACAGGTCATGCAAAGGAAAGGGGTTCATCTACCGCAGCATGTAGCAGTTGAAACGTTGTTGTCCTAATGCAGTAAAAGAGAGCAGGAGCGAGAGAGTGGGATTGTATGAGAATGCTCAATCGGGGTTTGCTTGCCTGTCACTTCTGAAGATAGTAATAGTTCTTCATCGGTGTCATCGAACTCATCGCCGGAACGTCGTCTACTGAGAGGGGACAAATACCGGCAACAGAGAAGGAACACAATCAATGCAATGCAACAACATGATGCATGATCATGACATGGCAATATGCTGTGGATTGAGCTAATGCAACTAGCAACACAATTAAATGAAGTTGGTTTGAACCCAAGGTTCAAATTCAAACTCCACATGTGGTTATTTAAATGCCATTTAATTGATTTGACCTGAACAGCAGGTTTAACTTGTTCAAACATGCATGAAAATGCCATAAACAGATTCCTCATATTTTTCTGATCATCTTTCATATATAAATTATTTTCATCTGAGCTACGGTTGATTTTATATGAATTTTAGAAGTTTTAACTAATTTCTGAAATAAATAAATCATTTCTAATTTATTTAGAATTCCAGAAAGGCTTTATGACGTCATAGTGACATCATCAATACGTCAGCAAGTCAAAGGCGCCAGCCCAGGTCAAACCTGACGGCTGGGACCCACATGTCAGTGTCTCAACTAATTAACTAAATTAGATAACACTAATTTAAGCCTAACTCTAATTAGTCAGGGGCCTGGGCCCACACGTCAGTGAGCCAGGGCTAAACAGGGGGGGTTAATTCTAATCTAACTAAAGATTAGGGGCGTCGGGGCCCATCTGTCATTGACCCAGAGGGTCATTAGGTTAGTGCTAACTAGTTGTTAGACCTAGCTAAGCAGTGCCACGTCAGCACGCCGGAGTTACTCGCCGGCGACCACAGAACACGGCGGCGAGCTTCAAAAATCTCCGTCCAGCGATGGTTTGGCGCGCGACTAGGCTCTACAGAAGGCTTGGAGTGCTCCGCGTCCAGTGGTGCAGGAAGCAGCAGCTCCGGTGGCCTAAATCGACGGCGGCAGCGACTTGCGTGGCGGCCGGAGTTCGGGCATCGATGAGCGCGGGGCTGCGGTGCGCTGGGAGGGCAGCTGGCGGTTGCGTTGGCTTCCTGCAAAGACTCTGAGCATGGTGACGCGCGCGGATGCGAGCTATGGTGGCTTGGACCACAGTGGCGCCATGGCCGACGGCATGGAGCTCTTTACTCCGGTGGCTAGGCTGGCTAGAGGAAGGAGTTGAGCGCGAGGAGAGGGGGTAAATGCTCGGGGGCTCACGGTGGTTGCAGAGGCGTCGACGTGGGCTCGGGGGAGGCTCGGAGCAGAGCAGGGCGTCGAGGGGGATCTCCGGTGATGGCGGTCGGGGATAAGCTCGGTGAGGGCGGTGCATGGCAAACGAGCGCTTGCGGCTCGGCCTTCTCGATGAAGCAGTTGATGGCGGAGCTCTCGGGCATGGCGCGGCAGCGAGGGGGCGACGATGGCCGTGGTGGTGACGAGCGGCGGCGACGAACCCGTTCGGGCGGGTGAGAAAGAGAGGTCTGGGGGAGAGGATGAGAACGAGGGAGAGAGTGAGGGGGTCCAAGGGGTGTGTGGCGTCCTCTAGGTGCTTCGGGGCGGCGAGGAGGCAGGCAGGCAAGGTGGAGGTGGCCGGCGTACGGTGGCCACGCGCCCTCCTGCCCATTGGCAGGAGGTTGAAGACAGTAGGAGGGAGGAGGGGGGCTGGGCTGGCAGAAGCTGGGCCAGGCTACAGGGAGACCAAGTAAGTGGCCCAGGTGGGCTTCCTCTCTCTCTCACTTTTCTCTTTTTTTGTTTCTGTTTTCTATTTTTGCTTTTGTTTTGAATTTGGTTTACTAACCAAATTATTTTTGCAGCTTCTGGAAACTTTTGTGGATGTAAAAAAATTAATTCCAAAGCTCCACAAGAAGTCTCAGAATTATTGGGGCAATAAAAATATTCATAAGATTTATTTGCTCCAACTCAAATACATTAGTGAATTAAATCAAAGCCCAAACGATTCCCCAAAATGTTCAATATTTTTGGTTTGGACCAAAACCCTTGCCAAAATTATCAAACATTAATGAAGGCAATTTTTGGGTTTATTGAAAATATTTTTAGGTTAAACCTAATTGCTTTGATTTTGTGCTAGGGTTTAGTCATCCCCATTTCAGGTTTGCTTTGAAAATAAATATGATGACATGAAGATCAAACAAAGACAACAGGGGAAGCTAGGGCTATGACAACTCACCCCCACTAAAACAAGAATCTTGTCCCGAGATTCAAGACGTGAGGTAAGAAGACAGAGGGGACACAAAGCCATCACAAACTTCTCGTTTCATATGTCCTCCTCGAAGCTGTTGATTCATTGCATCATGTTGATCTTGGCATCTTTGCTTTCGAGGTCTTTGTCCAATACGGTGACGACGAAAGAAACTCTACAAAATTGATCCTCTGAAAGATCGAGCAACTCAAGACCAACTCATGGAGTGAGACGTTGAAACATCTCTTGAGCCGAGATACAAAACACACATCCAGAGGGATGGAGTGAAACAAACGATGAAGATTTACTTGGTAGGCAATAATTCCACACCTAAGAAGATGGTGATCGATGTCACTAGACGGGGCACCTTAGAGAAGGTGACACATAGAATTATTCCCTTAAGTGGCAAACAGAATTACTTTTGATATAGAGACCATTGAAATTCCCTATACCAGCCTGAGGCAGATCACAATCGATAGTTAGAAGGAGTTCGAAGGAACAACATACTCGAGCCAGAATGGATGATGTGGACTACCTTGTTGAAGACAACACAAGGGATGATTTTGCTTATCATCGGAAATGGATGGGACCCATGGTAAAATGGCACATTGGCGGTGCAAGCTGGGAACAAAATGCAAATGCTGGGAATGATTCTGGTAACTGGGAAGAAACCCAACAGTAGAGAGTAAATCTACTCTTTGAGAGGTTATAGCATAACCAAGCACACTGGGAGCAATCCCGGTTAGGGCCGGTGATAACACCTAGTGCTTGTGCGTGCCCTCAAGAACTTTAGCATTTCCGTAATCATAAAGGTTTTACCAACATCAGTGCCGAGGATCCTAGCAACACATCATACTACCATGATGAACGGTAATGGAGGATGCAGATGCAAAGGAAGATAACACTTTCTCAGATTTCACCTTAGCGGAGCCAAGGAAGCAAAATCTGGATGATCGACTGAGAGACATTTAGCACTCCGCTTCTAATGTTCTCCTTGGTGTGTTAGCGTAATCCATTCATAGATATGTTTGGTATCTTGATCATCAAGTAAAGGTCGTACTTCAGGAGCACAAAAATCCATAAGGAACAACTAGGAAGTAAATCCAACGAAATCCTTATGGGGAGGTGGCCAACTTCTTCAATCAAGATTATACATCAATAGGTCTTCCGGCTGGTGTGTTGTCCACAACATCCACTTACCGGGTTACAGAGAGACCACTATTATAGTTCTTGGGAAACGTTCAACCATCATATCTGCCTAAGATTCAGATCTGGTTGGTGTCAGGATATTCCAGACTCATCAAATCTAGGAAGAAAATGAAAGTTTGCAACACAAATCGACGAGATGACGTTGCGAGATTCTCGGGAAATGGACTGCGGTAGTAAGCTCCAAAACATGAGCTGGTTCTGCTACACACATGTGAACACGCTGTCGCAGACAAGCATGACCACGTAGTAGTCTTATAATAAAACACTACCGAGTTCTTTTTGGGAACCATTATTAATGACATCAAAGTCTCCACGCGTGGAAGTCCAAGGAATTCACCTTAGAACAGACTCCTTTATCTTGAACAATCAATCAGTGGCTTGGTGTGCTAGGAATACGTATGGAGTGGAGGTAATTAATCTACCAAACCATAGAATACTTTGCACGTATGCATGACTGATTTGGGATGATTCCAGGGGAAGCAAAATAAACCTTTCTCAAATTCATGGCGGCAACTTGCATCAAATGCACATGAATTGGAGGAAGTCACTTCTTTCATCCTAACATAAGCTTCATGAACGGAACATGAAGGTAATGCTTACAAAGTTTCCAACACTAGCTTAATGTCCAACAAAATCATGGAGAGGATAAGGATGTTGTCGATGGGCTCAACAATAACTCATCCAGGTTTCCATACAGGTGGAATTTCACAATTAAGTGAACACGGTGTTAGCATTGGGCAGACCAAGAGATATAATGGTGTATGCTCGAGGAATCAACCACGAGTAAGACAACGTTACGAATATCGTTGGTTCTAATTTGACTTGGCGATAACCCATACTCAAATCAAAGTTTGGACAAGACAATAGATCCACAAATGATCACGGAGATCAATCGATGAAGATATCATTTATCTTCAATACACACACAAGATATCCCTTTGGAGTGAGCTATGTGGGTTAAGAATGTATCTTCCAACTCTCCAAGTTGTTGTCTAGCTTAACCAACTAGCTCAAGGGTATGCAATACAGATTCCTGGAGAAGGATTGGTTACAAGAAACCAACTTGATCACAAGCTCAACATAGCGGTCAGGGGACAACCTGGAAATACTTCCGAGAAGATAACCGGAAAATCATGAACCACCAATATGTTACTAAGCTCGCAAATAATATTGCTTTTCAGGGCAAGATGATATGATCACAAGAGTGAGGGATTTATGCAATCCTAACTCATTGATCAAAGAGTGCACCAGAAAAATGGACTAGGTAGCACGATCAATCTTAGAATGGTGATTTAGTAACCAACACACTAAGAATGAAATTGTTGTCCTTTAACCACCAAGCAACGAGGTTGCTAGGGTATTGATTCACACATCATGATTCACTTGTCGGCATTCCATGTACAATAACACGGGGACCGAGAAATGAATAATGAGGGCGAGAAGTATCACTGTATCAAGAGTTCATAGGCTGATGTGCAATTCCCATGGAATTCTTGACATAAAGATGGCAATACTCCAAGGTAAAACAGAACAAAAGCCGGATTGGCATTTTGATCTGCGGGATACAAGTGCTCTGACCCAATCCTAGATATGGATAAGGTACTGGAGTTTGTCTCTCCTAGTCATTCCGGAATAGAATGGCTTGACGGACCACAAGAGTAAAAGGCATCGATGAACACGAATGCACAACTACTCCTGACTATCAACTAATAGACGGGGGTCATAATACAACTAAAAAGGGACAACTCAAAGGAACATATAACTTTCTGAGTTGTAGAAGCATAGAATAGCATGTCGAACTAGTTCAACATATTTCTTTCGGATAATCCATGCAGAAAGGTAGAATTAGCAGAGTCACAATGTGGAATGGAGAACTCATCAAGAGCACTCTGGTTGTGATCTTTTGGTTCAGAAGAACTTCTGTCATAACGGTTCATGGTATTGGAAGAACGATAACCATGGACCTTGAAGACTATCACAAGGTTACTAATATCCTAAAGGGACGAGCAAATACTACCAACATGAAGTAAGTAGAATGAATCTGGGGTTCACGAACCCAGGAATAGAATGCCTACTAACTAAATGGCATCACGGGATGCTTTTGAGAATAATGGCCAGAATCATCACACTTGGAATATAAAACATTGCTAGATTACTGGGTGATCTTCTAAGATACTTAGGGTCATAATAATAACTCCAACCTATATGTCGAGGCAACGGAGTACCTCAACACACTGGCTAGTGTGGTTAATCTGGCCTAAAAGGACATTAAGAACAGGTAGGAATGATTTGCAAATGCATCAGATTGTATAGAGACCTGGGATGACTCGGACAGCATAACGGCTGTAAATGCTCGAAAGTAATTTTGAGACTCGTGCACAAAGATAGCATAACCACTCAACATCATAATGTCAAGGTTCCGAGATCAACAGTTGAACACACCGAAGTAGTAGAAACTGAACTGAGGGTTGAATACACCATTAACGTGATCCTGATAAATAGAATGAGAATCCTAGTTCTTAATCCCCGTAGAATAGAAGAAGGTGACTCAGATCAGAAGGTCATAAGGTAAAGGAGTAAAAAGAGCCTTACGTTCCCTTCCACAATCAATTCCCTTATATAACTGAAGAGTTTCTAGACACAACTTCGACCAGTTTGGCTTACTAATCCTACAGACAGTCAGGCTCTGATACCAAAGCTGTTGGGTCCCCGATCCTAAGTCACACAGGTCTAGCCTGTAACACATCATATCACTTTGCGGCCTCACGCACGGTATCCCCACGGGTGCCACCTTACCTGGCCCGGGACCGTTTGCGCATTTTGGCACACGTATATGATGGTGTCGCTAGCATCCATATGACAGAGAACCTGGGCCGACATGACTAGTTATAAACCAAAAGTGACGCTAAATTATAGAGACAGGCATACATGACCCAGCAACGAACGTGTCGGTCATCAACGTATGAACCCAAGTCGTAGCAAGCTACAAGGACTTAAAGGAACAACGCGTGACATTTCCCCTAAGGGACAGACACAGGAACGAAGAAGGACACATGCCGGCCAGCCTAAGTGTTCCGGAGCAGTAGCAAGCTACCAAGGCTCAGTGGAAGCACTAGGAGACATTTCCCTGTAAGATAGGCTACCAAGGGTAAACAACTAGGTGTCGGATCCAACACATAGCAATACACATTACACGTACGCATAACATGCAAGTATGTGTTGTACAACATGGCATCACAACTTAACTCAACAACTCATATAGATAAGGCCCAGAAGAGCCATCATAGCATTTATTACAAACAGGGGTCACATGACCCAACATACAGAGCATACAGGCAACGGAAGCATAACATGTCTGAGTACAAACAACTACAAATGAAAAAGGCTGAGAAGCCTGACTATCTACAAGACCCTTCCAAGGGTACAAGACCGTAGCTGAGGTAACAAGCTAAACGTCGAAGTCCACGCGGAACCACTAGTGAGACTGAAGTCTCTCTGCAAAACATAAATTAAGCAAACGTGAGTACAAAGGTACTCAACAAGACTTACATCAGAACTAACTACATATGCAACAGTATCAACAAAGGGGTGGTGGAGTTTGACTACAGCAAGCCAGCTTTGACTCGATGGCTATCCTGAACTACAACTGCAAGTAACTCTTTTGAGGTGGCGCACACGAGTCCACATATTCACCAATCAATACACCACTATGGATCCGCTCCCGTCTCCCTACGAGAACGCCATCCATAACACTCACACTTGTCTTGAGTATTTTAGAGTATCCACTTTCACTTGTCTATGTACCAAGTAAGCATCCAAGAAGTCCATAACCGCGGACCCGGCTATTCGAATAGATCATGTTAACCCTGCAGGGGTGTACTTCTTCACACACGCTCTCGCCACTTACCGCCATGTACACGTCGTGTATCTCGGCAACCTTCAAGCGGAAGCCTGGCGAGGGTGTCGGCCGCGACCTGACTAACCACACAAGACTCTAGTCCAGGTTTATCGCATATTCGGGTTCCACCCGTGGGGAGATCCGGCCGGGGTGTCGCTCACGGCCCCAAACGATGTGTACAGGGTTCCCAAGCCCACCATCCGGGTGCCACTTGGTACACCGGGCCACTGCACCTAGTCTGTCCCAAGCCCACCTGTACCGGGTGCCACTTGGTAGACTACTAGCACTACCTACAAACACCAGAAACTAGTTGCAACTCCTGGACAGAGATCGAGTTGATTAATAAGTCGAGAGGGGCACTTAAGCATTCCAATGCGTGGTAGTAGCTATCTCATTGGACAACTTACACAGAACTCAGTTCTTAAGGACGGCCCCAGTGAGACAACCCACCATGTACTCCTACATGGCCTCTCACCGCTACCTTTACCAAATCGTGTTCACACACTTAGCTCACACAGAGTAGGACATGTTCATAACTTCCCAATTCATCCTCGATGAATCAGACCTGACACAACTCTAAGCAATAGCAGGCATGACATACAAGCATGGATGAGTAGGCACAACATGGCTCAAACAACTCCTACTCATGCTAGTGGGTTTCAACTATTTACTGTTGCAATGACAGGTCATGCAGAGGAAAAGGGTTCATCTACCACAGCATATAGCAGTTGAAACGTTGTTGTCCTAATGCAGTAAAAGAGAGCAGGAGCGAGAGAGTGGGATTGTATCAGAATGCTGGTACGTCCCAAACGTATCCATAATTTTTGCTTGTGACATGCTTGTTTTGCATCATTGTCTCATGTTTATATCAAAGTTTTCTATCTTTTTAGGCATTTGTTGGACTAACCTACTAATGGTTGCAAAAGTGCACAATGTTCTTGTTTTACACTTTATTGTGTTGGAATTACTTGGAAATTGACAAAAACGCAAAAGGAGTCGTATTGGAGTAGGACTCTGACTTTCCTGAAATCTGTGTGAGAACGTTTTTATAAGATGGTCACGTTCTGGCACGAAGACGACGTGAAACGGAAAAAACATAGTTGCGAAAGTTGTGGGAAATTTTGAGAGGATGCTTCTGGATATAAAATTCTTCCAAATCGGAGTCCGGACGGCCGAGAAAAGCCCGTTTTACTGAAGCCCAAAATCTGATGACGGGAATCCGAGAGTCTATATAAAGAGAGGAAACCTAGGTCACCAAGGGCCACGAATTTTCCTCCTCCCAAGCCGCCGTCTTGGAGGGGAGGACCTGCACCATTGCGGCACCATCCACAAGGAAGAAGGGGGGCCAAGGGGCCGCCGCCGCCCTAGGGCAGCCGCCGCCGCCGCCGTGGCTGCCGCCGGCCGCCTCCTCCTCCGGGCTGCACCTCTCCATCAACACCACCATCAATCCCTTGCTCACCATGGCCATGTGTGAGTAGTCTTCTCCGGGGCTGAGGGCTTGTACGTGTAGCTATGTGGTTATCTCTCTCTCCCATGCTGTGATCTTCGTTGTGATCATAGGCTATGTTAATCTAGGGTGAACCCATGATATTTCCCCTTCCTCTATGTATTGGATTGATGTACTCACTTGTCTTTATCTAGTATAATCCCCGAGATCAAGGTGACAGCGGTCTATTGGACATGGATTAGAAGAATATTTTCATGAGTGATTTCCTCTTTTGTGTGTTGATTGAAGATTGAGAGTCTCTTGGTGCTTGTCTTTGACTATCTTTGAGATATGTTGTGGTGATTGTGGTACTCTCTTTGGATGGCCGCGGTGACATTGGGAAATCCATAGATTGAGAACTACGAACTTTGAGGTGTGCTTTTGTAGCCCTACATAATTCTCGTCCTCTCTTGACCACAAAGGAATGACCTCCGAGTGCGTCTCCATTGCATGTTTTATGGGAAATATCATGTGATTAGACTATGTCAATGTTGTTGGTAGTTGCCACTAGTGAAAGTATGAAGCCTAGGCCTTGTTTCCACCATTGCAATACCATTTGTGCTCACGTTTACCACTTGTTTGCTTGCTGCACTTTTATTACAGATTTATATTACTTTGCTTTGCCACTCCTATCATCCATATTTTACCATCTCTTCGCCGAACTAGTGCACCTATACATCTGACAAGTGTATTAGGTGTGTTGGGGACACAAGAGACTTCTTGTATCTTGATTGCAGGGTTGCTTGAAAGGGGTACGTTCAACCTCCACTTCCCTGAGTTCGATAAACCTTGGGTTACTCACTTAAGGGAAATTTGCTGCTGTCCTACAAACCTCTGCTCTTGGAGGCCCAACACTGTCTACAGGAATAGAAGCGTGTAGTAGACATCAAGCTATTTCTGGCGCCGTTGCCGGGGAAGTGAGGTAAGTGAAGGTACCTTCTCTAGATCTTGCAATTAAATCTTTTTGTTTCTTGTTTTTATTTTCACTAGTTTCGCTTAATGGAAAACTACAAAAATATGAGAGAGCTTTATAAGCTCTACCTTGAACTTGGACATGATGTGTTCGAAGAGAAAATTAAAAAACCTTTGGAACTTTATTATTTGCATAACAATCATGATGGTGGTGATGTTATTAGTATGTTTTTTTTAATATCAATATTGCTAATGACATGGAAAGCTCTAAGCTTGGGGATGACACGTTTGATGAACATGATATTTTTAGTCCCCCAACTTTTGAGGAGAAAATTTACTTTGATGATACTATGCCTCCTATATATGATGATTACAATGATGAATATGATATTTTCAGTCCACCTACTATTGAGGATAAAATTTATTATGATTATGATATGCCTCCTAAATACGATGATTACCATGATGGTTATGATAGTCTTACTCTCACTATTCCTAATAAGAAAGATTTTGCTTATATGAAGAGTAATGACACTTTTATGCTTTTGGATCATGGAAATAATGCCTTATGTGATAGTTATATTGTTGAGTTCATCCATGATGCCACTGAAATTTATAATGAGAGAGGGAGACATGGTTCTAAATATCTTAATAATAAGAAGTTTCCTCTTTTTATGGTGAATATTTTGAAGTTATGCTTGTTTTGCCTTCCTATGCTAGTTGCTTTGTGCTTCAATGAATTATTCTATTGCAATATTCCTATGCATAGGAAGCATGTTAGGCTTAAATGTGTTTGGTATTTGCTTCTTGATGCTCTCTTTTGTTCTTCAACTCTTATTCCTACGAGAGCATCATTAAAGTCTTAAGCCTATCTTTATGGCTATAAAGAAAGAGCTCTAGGAAGACAACCCTTGTTATCTTTGCTTTCAGTTTGTTCTTTCAGTTTTAGTGATCTTGATGTTTGTTACTACTGTAGCAACATCATTGTATCTTTATTTTTCAGCTTTGTGCCAAGTTTAGCCTCCGATTGCAAGAAAGTTCAAAAGTTGTGACATGCTGTCCAGAAAACAGATTCTGTCCTTGGACAGAAAAATTCGAATAAAATCACCAGATCATCTTTTTGATCTGAATTTTTTTGACAACGTGCTCTATACAATTGGATTTCGAGCGTATGTTCTGAGTTTTTTCATTTGAGTTGCAGAAGTGCCCCGAAAAAATTATTTACTACCTGCTGGTCTGTTTTTCACAGATTCTGTCCCGTTTTGCCTTTTCTTCGTTTTGCAAACCTTGAGCTTGCTTTTTCTTTGCAAAAACCTTTTGGCAATCTTGAGAAACAGTAGCTCTTCAAGATTATCCTTATTTCCAGTAGGGAAAAATTATTTTATTGTGGGTACTAACCTCGCTAATCAGATTATGATGAGTTATGTATGAAGGGATTTTTCAAGTGTGCGAGGGAAGATGATAAAAGAAGATTCAGGAGGGTCAAACGCTCAAGCTTGGGGATGCCCCCGTGCACCCCCAAGAAATATTCAAGAAGACTCAAGCGTCTAAGCATGCATCCCCTTCTCCATCAACAATTATCAGTTCGTCTTTTGTTCCACTATAATTACCACTTCATGTGTTATGTGCTATGCTTGGAGCGTCTTGCTCTTTTCTTTTTAGTTTTGTTTTGTTTTCTTTGCTGGTTTTAAATAAGTTGCATCTGATCATTCTTGTTTGGGAGAGAGACACGCTCCGCTTTTTCATGAAACACTCATGTTCTTCACTTATATCTTGTTGAGTGTTTTAGCTACCTTGTTATATGCTTCTAGCTCTTGTTTTTCTTTCATATCATGTTCAGAGCTATTAGTTCTTTTATAGAAAGTACTCTCTTGCTTCACTTATATTTTTTTGGAGAGTTGATTGGTTTAATTGCTAAGTAATATGTTGGTAAAGTAAATGCCAAGTGTGGCTGTGGTGCAAAGAATAAAAAGCTTGCATAGTCTTGAAGATCATTGAGTAATTTGATCCCTATCAATTGTTTTGAGAAATTAAGTAGTCATGTCTAAACATGGAGATCATTTAATAAAGTCTTATTAGTGAAGAAATACCTTTGAAGTTTGCAATTGTTTAGTTTTTCACCATTGGTAGTTTTAAAGTTCTTGTTCTCTTTTTAGAAGTAAGATGGTTGACAAGGAAGACAGTGTAGAAGTCTTATAATTATGCTGAAAGGATGTTATAATTCTCTTGTACCGGTTAACATGTGCTTGCTAAAAACTTGCTAAACCAAAAAATCTGTACTGAGCAGGAATGCTGCTCGTGCATCCAAATTCCATAGCCAAAATTCTGCCATATGTGTCCACCATACCTACCTATGCATGGTATTTAATAGCCATTCCAAGTAAATTGCTCATGTGCTACCTTTAAAACCTTCAAAATTTATCCTTATTTGTGTCTCTGTTTTAGCTCATGAGGAAGTGGTAGATAGTTCATTATTACTTGTGTTGGACAGAACGACCCCTGACGTGCATGAATAATGTGCATGTCCTTAATTTTGCAAAAAGAGCTGGCAAAAGGGTATGCCCAGCCCACTTTACATGTCATCAATATCAATATCAAAAACCACCTTCACACATCGTACCTGAGAAATCAGACAAACTTTGGCTAGTGATAAACAAAGGAGAAAGGGGAGTGTTATCATTCCTCTATGGGAGCCGCTCTTAAGTTCTGTTTGGCATGAGTAGTAGTGCATTGTTTATTACCATTCGTTGACATAAGCATACATCTCTCAAAATTGCTTTTATATCTCTATGTTTTCAAAAATAAAAAGCTCTAGCACATGAGTAATCCCTGCTTCCCTCTGCGAAGGGCCTATCTTTTACTTTT
The DNA here is from genome assembly GCA_902687465.1 of Secale cereale. NCBI lineage: Eukaryota > Viridiplantae > Streptophyta > Magnoliopsida > Poales > Poaceae > Secale > Secale cereale. The sequence continues at coordinate 170,002,864 of LR738712.1, forward strand.
AAATGTTGAGTCAGTTTTCCTATGTTCTAATCTTCTTCCTCCACCATAAGCAAGCATCTAGTGTTAACCCTGGGTTCAAGTTGATTATGTTAAAAATTTCTGCTTAGTTATATATAATCCTTGTGCATTGAACTTATCCATGAGATAAAATGTTGAAAAGTGGAAAGCATTGCTGAAACTTTATCTTCCTTTTGTGTTAACTAGCATGCTTTTGATGAGAGAACTCCTTTGGGGCTAACAGTTGTGCTTAACTTTATAGTTTCATGTCTTCAATTGTACTATTCATGAAAAGAATTTACTTAGATGATCACTTGGTTATTCATTGTTTACTTGCTTTCAACTATAGACAATTGTTTTGGTTCACTTTATTTCAGTTCATGTGCTTTACTATATTACTTGATCAAGATTGTGTTAGTAGCATGTCACCTCAAAAATTATCTATGTTATTATTCTACCTACTCGAGGACGAGTAGGAATTAAGCTTGGAGATGTTGATACGTCCCAAACGTATCCATAATTTTTGCTTGTGACATGCTTGTTTTGCATCATTGTCTCATGTTTATATCAAAGTTTTCTATCTTTTTAGGCATTTGTTGGACTAACCTACTAATGGTTGCAAAAGTGCACAATGTTCTTGTTTTACACTTTATTGTGTTGGAATTACTTGGAAATTGACAAAAACGCAAAAGGAGTCGTATTGGAGTAGGACTCTGACTTTCCTGAAATCTGTCTGAGAATGTATTTAGAAGATGGTCATATTCTGGCACGAAGACGACGTCAAACGGAAAAAACATAGTTGCGAAAGTTGTGGGAAATTTCGAGAGGATGCTTCTGGATATAAAATTCGTCCAAATCGGAGTACGGACGGCCGAGAAAAACCCGTTTTACTGAAGCACAAAATCTGATGACGGGAATCCGAGAGTCTATATAAAGAGAGGAAACCTAGGTCACCAAGGGCCACGAATTTTCCTCCTCCCAAGCCGCCGTCTTGGAGGGGAGGACCTTCACCATTGCAGCACCATCCACAAGGAAGAAGGGGGGCCAAGGGGCCGCCGCCGCCGTGGCTGCCGCCGGCCGCCTCCTCCTCCGGGCTGCACCTCTCCATCAACACCACCATCAATCTCTTGCTCACCATGGCCATGTGTGAGTAGTCTTCTCCGGGGCTGAGGGCTTGTACGTGTAGCTATGTGGTTATCTCTCTCTCCCATGATGTGATCTTCGTTGTGATCATAGGCTATGTTAATCTAGGGTGAACCCATGATATTTCCCCTTCCTCTATGTATTGGATTGATGTACTCACTTGTCTTTATCTAGTATAATCCCCGAGACCAAGGTGACAGCGGTCTATTGGACATGGATTAGAAGAATATTTTCATTAGTGATTTCCTCTTTTGTGTGTTGATTGAAGATTGAGAGTCTCTTGGTGCTTGTCTTTGACTATCCTTGAGATATGTTGTGGTGATTGTGGTACTCTCTTTGGATGGCCGCGGTGACATTGGGAAATCCATAGATTGAGAACTACGAACTATGAGGTGTGCTTTTGTAGCCCTACATAATTCTCGTCCTCTCTTGACCACAAAGGAATGACCTCCGAGTGCGTCTCCATTGCATGTTTTATGGGAAATATCATGTAATTAGACTATGTCAATGTTGTTGGGAGTTGCCACTAGTGAAAGTATGAAGCCTAGGCCTTGTTTCCACCATTGCAATACCATTTGTGCTCACGTTTACCACTTGTTTGCTTGTTGCACTTTTTATTACAGATTTATATTACTTTGCTTTGCCACTCCTATCATCCATATTTTACCATCTCTTCGCCGAACTAGTGCACCTATACATCTGACAAGTGTATTAGGTGTGTTGGGGACACAAGAGACTTCTTGTATCGTGATTGCAGGGTTGCTTGAAAGGGGTACGTTCAACCTCCACTTCCCTGAGTTCGATAAACCTTGGGTTACTCACTTAAGGGAAATTTGCTGCTGTCCTACAAACCTCTGCTCTTGGAGGCCCAACACTGTCTACAGGAATAGAAGCGTGTAGTAGACATCAAATGCTCAATGGGGGTTTGCTTGCCTGGCACTTCTGAAGATAGTAATAGTTCTTCATCGGTGTCATCGAACTCATCGCCGGAACGTCGTCTACTGAGAGGGGACAAATACCGGCAACAGAGAAGGAACACAATCAATGCCCATGAACATGACATGGCAATATGATGTGGATTGAGCTAATGCAACTAGCAACACAATTAAATGAAGTTGGTTTGAACCTAAGGTTCAAATTCAAACTCCACATGTGGTTATTTAAATGCCATTTAATTGATTTGACCTAAACAGCAGGTTTAACTTGTTCAAACATGCATGAAAATGCCATAAAAAGATTCCTCGTATTTTCTGATCATTTTTCATATATAAATTATTTTCATCTGAGCTGATTTTATATGAATTTTAGAAGTTTTAACTAATTTCTGAAATAAATAAATCATTTCTAATTTATTTAGAATTCCAGAAAGGCTTTATGACGTCATAGTGACATCATCACTACGTCAGCAAGTCAAAGGCGCCAGCCCAGGTCAAACCTGACGGCTGGGACCCACATGTCAGTGTCTCAACTAATTAACTAAATTAGATAACACTAATTTAAGCCTAACTCTAATTAGTCAGGGGCCTGGGCCCACACGTCAGTGAGCCAGGGCTAAATAGGGGGGGTTAATTCTAATCTAACTATAGATTAGGGGCGCCGGGGCCCATCTGTCATTGACCCAGAGGGTCATTAGGTTAGTGCTAACTAGTTGTTAGACCTAACTAAGCAGTGCCACGTCAGCACGCCGGAGTTACTCGCCGGCGACCATAGAACACGGCGGCGAGCTTCAGAAATCTCCGTCCAGCGACGGTTTGGCGCGCGACTAGGCTCTACAGATGGCTTGGAGTGCTCCGCATCCAGTGGTGCGGGAAGCAGCAGCTCCGGTGGCCTAAATCAACGGCGGCAGCGACTTGCGCGGCGGCCGGAGTTCGGGCATCGACGAGCGCGGGGCTGCGGTGCGCTGGAAGGGCAGTTGGCGGTTGCGTTGGCTTCCTGCAAAGACTCTGAGCATGGTGACGCGCGCGGATGCGAGCTACGGTGGCTTGGACCACAGTGGCGCCATGGCCGACGGCATGGAGCTCTTGACTCCGGTGGCTAGGCTGGCTAGAGGAAGGAGTTGAGCGCGAGGAGAGGGGGTAAATGCTCGGGGGCTCACGGTGGTTGCAGAGGCGTCGACGTGGGCTCGGGGGAGGCTCGGAGCAGAGCAGGGCGTCGAGGGGGATCTCCGGCGACGGCGGTCGGGGATAAGTTCGGTGAGGGCGGTGCAGGGCAAACGAGTGCTTGCGGCTCGGCCTTCTCGATGAAGCAGTTGATGGCGGAGCTCTCGGGCATGGCGCGGCAGCGAGGGGGCGACGGTGGCCGCGGTGGTGACGAGCGGCGGCGACGAACCCGTTCGGGCGGGTGAGAAAGAGAGGTCTGGGGGAGAGGATGAGAACGAGGGAGAGAGTGAGGGGGTCCAAGGGGTGCGTGGCGTCCTCTAGGTGCTTCGGGCGGCGAGGAGGCAGGCAGGCAAGGTGGAGGTGGCCGGCGTACGGTGGCCACGCGCCCTCCTGCCCATTGGCAGGAGGTTGAAGACAGTAGGAGGGAGGAGGGGGGGCTGGGCCGGCAGAAGCTGGGCCAGGCTACAGGGACACCAAGTAAGTGGCCCAGGTGGGCTTCCTCTCTCTCTCTCTCTCACTTTTCTCTTTTTTTGTTTCTGTTTTCTATTTTTGCTTTTGTTTTGAATTTGGTTTACTAACCAAATTATTTTTGCAGCTTCTGGAAACTTCTGTGGATGTAAAAAGATTAATTCCAAAGCTCCACAAGAAGTCTTAGAATTATTGGGGCAATAAAAATATTCATAAGATTTATTTGCTCCAACTCAAATACATTAGTGAATTAAATCAAAGCCCAAACAATTCCCCAAAATGTTCAATATTTTTGGTTTGGACCAAAACCCTTGCCAAAATTATCAAACATTAATGAAGGCAATTTTTGGGTTTATTGAAAACATTTTTAGGTTAAATCTAATTGCTTTGATTTGGTGCTAGGGTTTAGTCATCCCCATTTCAGGTTTCCTTTGAAAATAAATATGATGACATGAAGATCAAACAAAGACAACAGGGGAAGCTAGGGCTGTGACAGTAATTTTCTTGGGTTATGCATTTAGTCCTGATATAATAGGCATCCAAAGAGGGTATAACAAAAACTTTCATATATAGAGCATTGAATACTATGTGAAGTTTGACTCCCTTTTAATTGTTTTGAGATGTTAAGATGGTAATGTTAGAGTCATGCTAGTGGTAGTTTGTGAGGTTAAAGAAATAATTGTGTTAAGGTTTGTGATTCCCGTAGCATGCATGTATGGTCTCCTAACTATGTAACCGAATTAGAGCACTTTGTATTTTGAGTGTTTTTCTTTGCGTGAAGGTCGGGGGCGCGCGATGGTTAGCTCCTACCAACCTCCCCCTAGGAGCATGCGTCGTAGAACTTTGCTTTGAGAGCTAATATTTTTTTCGCAATAAGTATGTGAGTTCTTTATGACTAATGTTGAGTCCATGGATTATACATACTCTCACCCTTCCACCTTGCTAGCCACTCTTGTGCCGCACAACTTTCGGCAGTGCATAAAACCCTTCTTATACCTTCCTCAAAACAACCACCATACCTACCTATTATGGTATTTCCATAGCATTCCGAGATATATTGCCATGTAACTCTACCGTTCCGTTTATTGTGACACGGATTATCATTGTCATATTGCTTTGCATGATCATGTAGTTGACATAGTATTTATAGCAAAGCCACCATTCATATTTTTTATACATGTCACTCTTGGTCTTTGCACATCCCAGTACACCGTCAAAGGCATTCATATAGAGTCATATCTTTGATCTAGTATCGATTTATAAGTAAATAAAAGTGTGATGATCATCATTATTAGAAAATTGTCCCATGTGAGGTTATAAATAAAGAGGCCAAAATAGTCTCCAAAAAAGGAGAAAAGGTCTCGAGAAAAACAGAGGAGCCTAGAGAGAGAGAGAGAGAGAGAGAGAAGGGACAATGTTACTATCCTTTTCCACACTTGTGCTTCAAAGTAGCACCATGTTCTTCATGATAGAGAGTCTCCTATGTTGTCACTTTCGTATATTACTAGTGGGAATTTTTCGTTATAGAACTTGGCTTGTATATTCCAACGATGGGCTTCCTCAAATGCCCTAGGTCTTCATGAGCAAGCAAGTTGATGCACACCCACTAGTTGTCTTTTGAGATTTCATACACTTATAGCTCTAGTGTATCCGTTACATGGCAATCCCTACTCACTCACATTGATATCGATTGATGGACATCTCCACAGTCCATTGATTTGCCTAGTTGATGTGAGACTTTCTCCCTCCTTTTGTCTATTACCACATTCTATTCCACCCATAGTACTATATCCATGGCTCACGCTTATGTATTGCGTGAAGAGTTGAAAAGGTTTAAGAATGTTAAAGTATGAAAACAATTGCTCGATTGACACTGCGATAGGCATGATTTATAATTTGTGTTAAGAAGAGGGAGCATAAAAGACTATATGATTTTGTAGGGATAACTTTCTTTAGCCATGTTATTTTTTAAGCTTCGCAAATTACTGAAGTATTATTGTTTTGATATTGATATACTTTTATTTTGAGTCTTATGGATCTGAACATTCATGCCACAATAAAGAATATTACATTGATAAATATGTTAGGTAGCATTCCACATCAAAAAATCTATTTTAATCATTTACCTACTCGAGGACGAGCAGGAATTAAGCTTGGGGATGCTTGGTACGTCTCCAACGTATCTATAATTTTTGATTGTTCCATGCTATTATATTATCTATCTTGGATGTTTTATAAGCATTTTCATGCTATTTTATATGATTTTTGGGACTAACCTATTAACCTAGAGCCCAGTGCCAGTTTCTGTTTTTTCCTTGTTTTTGAGTTTCGCAGAAAAGGAATATCAAACGGAATCCAATTGACTTGAAAATTTACGGTGATTTTTTATGGACCAAAAGAAGCCCCCGAAGCAAAAGAGTTGGGCTATAAGAACCACGAGTCATCCACAATGGTGGGGGCGTGCCCACCCCCCTAGGGCGCGTTGACTCGTGGACCCCCCTGACTGGTTCTCGATGCCAAAAATTCTTATAAATATCGAAACCCCAGAAATAAACCTAGATCGAGAGTTCCGTCACCAAAAGCCTCTGTAGCCATGAAAAACCAATCAGGAGCCCGTTCCGGCACCCTGCCGGAGGGGGAAACCATCACCGATGGCCATCTTCATCATCCCGACGCTCTCCTTGACGAGGAGGGAGTAGTTCACCCTCGGGGCTAAGGGTATGTACCGGTAGCTATGTGTTTGATCTCTCTCTCTCTCCCGTGTTCTTGATTTGGCACGATCTTGATGTACCGCGAGCTTTGCTATTACAGTTGGATCTTATGATGTTTCTCCCCCTCTACTTCTTGTAATGGATTGAGTTTTCCCTTAGAAGTTATCTTATTAGGTTGAGTCTTTAAGGAATTGAGAACACTTGATGTATGTCTTGCATGTGCTTATCTGTGGTGACAATGGGATATTCACGTGATCTATGTTTTGGTGATCAACTTGCGGGCTCAGTGACCTTGTGAACTTATGCATAGGGGTTGTCACACGTTTTCGTCTTGACTCTCTGATAGAAACTTTGGGCACTCTTAGAAGTTCTTTGTGTGGTTTGAATAGATGAATCTGAGATTGTGTGATGCATATCATATAATCAAACCCGCGGACACTTGTGGTGACATTGGAGTATCTAGGTGACATTAGGGTTTTGGTTGATGTGTGTCTTAAGGTGTTATTTTAGTACGAACTCTAGGGCTGTTTGTGACACTTATAGGAATAGCCCAATAGATCGATCAGAATGAATAACTTTGAGGTGGTTTCGTACCCTACTATAATCTCTTCGTTTGTTGTCCGCTATTAGTGACTTTGGAGTGACTCTTTGTTGCATGTTGAGGGATTTTTATATGACCTATTTGTGTTATCGTTGTTGAGAGAACTTGCACTAGTGAAAGTATGAACCCTAGGCTTTGTTTCCAAGCATTGCAATACTGTTTGTGCTCACTTTTATCATTAGTTAGCTTGCAGTTTTTATATTTTTCAGATTACAAAAACCTATATCTACCATCCATATTACACTTGTATCACCATCTCTTCGCTGAACTAGTGCACCTATACAATTTACCATTTGTATTGGGTGTGTTGGGGACACAAGAGACTCTTTGTTATTTGGTTGCAGGGTTGCTTGAGAGAGACCATCTTCATCCTACGCCTCCCACGGATTGATAAACCTTAGGTCATCCACTTGAGGGAAAATTAATATTGTCCTACAAAACTTCGCGCTTGGAGGCCCAAGATGATTCTACAAGAAGAAGGGTATGTAGTAGACATCATTGTCCGCTCGCAAAGAAATCGCTGCCCAGCGCGCTCGTGGCTAGTGACACCCTTCCTCGCCAAAAACTGCCACCGCTTGCACCACCGCTCGTCTCTCGCTGAGCCGTCACATCAGTAGCTTGCCCCCGCCGCCTCTGGTTGCAGCACCGGGGGCCTTGGTTCCAACTCATCGCCATGACGGTTGCAACATCGGCTGCTCCGGTTCCAGCTCGCCTTGTGTTGATTGTAGCATCTGCTACCTTCGGTTGCAGCTCACTGTCGTGCTTGTTCCAGCTTGCCGCGATGCCGGTTCCAGCACCAGGCGTTCCTCCCAGATGCAACTCGCTGCCGTCCTCGTAGCACCCGTCCTCGTAGCACCCGTCCTTGTCGGTCCAGCAGGAAGCGGTTCCCTCGTAGCAAAATGTTGCCGTCTTGTAACACGCCAACGCCTCTGTCGTTGCAGCACCTAGCAGCCGCCATGGTACCACATCCGTCGCTGCACCGTCGTGTCGCGGGCCGCAGCTCTCAACGTCGCCGCTCGCACCATTGACGCGTCAGTTGAAATTTTTTCTCACAACGGTTGAAGCTTTTTTCACGGGTTGAAGCTTTTCACCGTGCCGATTGAAGATTATTTCATCTATGATCAAAGCTTACTCTGTAAACGGTTGCAATTTGTTTTGTCTTGCAGTGTCAGGTTCAAACTTTGTATTTCTATCGGTTGAAGCTTTTCTCTACTCCTAATGTCTCAGTTGGTAGTCTCCGTTCACCGATCAAATTTCGTCCCACCAAACCCGGTTTTTTTTCGTCCTCATTCCCACCTCCCACGTATCAGCGATCCCGCCCTGGTTCCACCGCCGAACAAAAAAAACAATGCCCACATGAGGTTCCTACAGTCGTTTCCCACCTCCCACACGGTCGATCGAGAAAAAAACGCTTAAAAAATCTACGAAAATAAACCTATGAAAAAACCAACACTCTCCTCCCGCAAAACAAAACGCTTCGCACAGAGCTTGTGCCGCCGCTGCCGTGCTTCTCGACCACCTCCTGCTGCCTTGTCCCTCTCTTCCCTCCGAGCGTGCCGTCGGCGACGAGGCGTACGGCGCCGCCACGGCCGTTCTCGACCGCCTCCAGGAACCCACCACGCGCGTCGAGATGTACGGCACCACCACGGCTGTTCTTGATCGCCTCCAGAGACCCGCCACGCGCTCCGAGGCGAGGTCCCCTGGGCTCCGTCAGTCGCCGCTTCGCCGACGACCCCGCCGCCGGGGCAGGAGGAGTGCTTCCGCGCCTCCAGGAACCTGCCACGCGCATCGAGGCGAGGCGCCTCCTGGGCTCCGTCCGTCCGTCGCTGCTTCGCCGACGCCTACCTGCAAGGTCGCCAGCCCCCCTTTCCTTCCCAGTAAATCGAATGTTGATCTGGCCTTCAAGAATGAATTAATCCTTTCCACATGTGAAGAATCCTTTCCACCGATTCAGTAAGGACACAAATTGTGAGGTTGGTCACAGTCTGGATGTTCTTCAGGTGATTGGCGTAGAGTCCCGAAGTCCTCCTCTTCTGCCTCCCGGTGCCGCAGAGTGTTTACCACCATGACCTTTCAAGTTGGCCCCTGACACAATTGTTGTACAGTGATCTGATCTAGCAAGCGTACCATTGGCCGGCCGGCCAAGTAATATCTTCTCGACTCTGCCCAGTCTCGATGTCCAAGCACTCAATCACATAAGGTAAATGTTAGAAGGGAGAGAGAGGTTTGGTGGAATAATTGTTGCATTGCTTGAGCCTCGTGGGCATATATATAGGAGTACAATGATCTACTTGGAGTACAAGGCAAGCCAGAACAAATCATATTCTATCTCTTCTTTCCTAATAAACATTATACTCAACATCCCCCGCAGTCACAACGGTAGCGACGCAGACGGTGAGACTGGAGAAGAATCCGAAGGCAAGCCGACGGACACCCCCCCACAGTCGGAACGGTCGACACATCGCGGAGTCGTGGCTGGTGTGAAAACCTACAAGGTTGCTCAAGCAGGCGGTAGCCTTTTGTGCCGTTTGTCGATGTAGCCGAGAGCGTAGGGTGGTGGAGCCGTGGTCGAGGTAGCCATGCGAAGAATACCGTGGTAGCCGGTGTTGAGGAAGTCGCCGTGGAGCCGCGGGCGCAAGGAGGCGCCGAGTTAGTCATGAGCGCAGTGGTGTCGAAGTAGTGGTGCGTCGGGAAGAAGATGTTGTTGACGACGCGTCGCGGCGGGTTTGCCAAGCCCGGGGACACATCGTAGACGAAGGCACGCACCGGTGTTGTCAGCACCGGGCATGCGTAGACGGACGAAGACGAAGTTGACGAAGCGCCGACCGGGCTTGTCAGGCCCGGGGACACGTCGTGGATGAAGGCACGCATCAGTGTTGCCAGCACCGGGCATGCGTAGACGAGGGACCTGCACGAGCTGTACGCCATGTCGGAGAAGTCGGAGGGGCCAGCAGAGAAGAACTCGACGACGATTGCGGCGTCCATCGGCGCGGGGCCGACGTCACCAACGGTGGTCGGAGTAGACGAAGTGGTCGGGGTAGATGACGGCGACGCTGGCAACGGGCTGGTGCTTGGACGAAGACGAAGGGGGTGGACGGGCGACGGCGGCGGCTACGAAGGTAGCGGCGGCGGCGGCCAAAGAAGAGCGGAGGCGGCGGCCTGACGGCGGCGGCGGCGGCTAGGTTAGTAGTGCGGCGGCGGTGCTCAAAGTAGGCGAAGAACCCTGACAGCGTGACGAAGACCGGCGCGGACGGTGACGTTCCCGCGCCAAGGGAGATGGCGCGGCGCATACCACGAGAAGTCGACGCGCGGTGACGGCAGAGTGGACCGCGGGCCACGGCGCTAGAGCCCGAAGGGGCGACGCAACGGCGGCAAGCGGGTCGGGGTGACGGCGGGAAGACCTCGGGGTGGCGGCGGGGACCGCGGGCCGCGACGCTGCGGCCCGAAGGGGCGACGCAACGGCGGTTCGCGAGTCGGTGCAACCGCGGGGACGGCGGGGACCGCGTATCGCGGCACTACGGCCCGAAGAGGCGATGCAGCGGCGAAGCACGAGTCGATGCAGCCGCGAGGAGAACCACGGGGGCGGCGACGCTGCGGCCCGACGGGGCGACGCAGCGGCAGCCCGATGCTCGATCGGCGAAGAGGCGCGCAGTACTCGAGACGATCTTTACGGGGTCTGCGGAGGCGCGCGTGACCGACGGGCCAGGTCGATCGCGCGGCGTAGATGAGGCGGATCACGGCGGCGAGCGGGTGATCAAGCCGATCGCGCGCGAGGTCGGGGACGCCGCTTGATGGAGGCGTGGTGGCGGCGGAGTCCTGGATGAGGCCAACGACGGTGGACGGCGTGGGACGTCAGCGCGGGCATCCGGGCAGCCAAAGCGGCGCCGGCGCCTGGGCAGCGAGGCCCAAGCGACCAACGGAGCAGCGACGCCCGGGTTGAGGCAGCCGACGAGCCTGATGCAGCCGAGGACGAGGCCGGCGAGGTAGACCGCCGAGCAGCCGTGCAGACGCGGCGGAGACGGGTGACGTGGATCGATGGGCGGGCCGGCGCGCGAGCGACGGCTATGATTGGCCGTCGCATGGCGCGAGGCCGTCGGGTCGGTGATGCAGGTGTACCGGTCGGAGCAGGGCGGTGACGGCCGGCGCAGGGCGACGGGCGGATCGGCGCGCGGACGACGGCTGGCCCAAACGGGCCGCCTCGACGCGCGTCACCGCCGGGTCGAAAGAAAGGCCGGCAGGTCGCGCCAGGGTCGGAGTAGAGGCGCACGGGGTCGACGACGGCGGCGGGCGACGCAAACCGATTAAGATTAGATCGGAAAACCAAAAAGAAAGACGCCGATCAAAACGACCGGCGAGAGAGCGAAAAAACCCGGAGCAAGGGCTCGGGAAAAGACTCTCTAGGGCAGCCGGCCAACGCGGCCGGCGGACGAACCCTAGGTACGGGCGGCGCGGCCCCCGGCGGCGGTCATGGAGGCCGACCGCCCCGGGGGTGGCGGCTAGGGTTTAGGATCGACTTGCGATAGATACCATGTTAGAAGGGAGAGAGAGGTTTGGTGGAATAATTGTTGTATTGCTTGAGCCTCATGAACATATATATAGGAGTACAAGACAAGCCAGAACAAATTCTATTCTATCTCTTCTTTCCTAATAAACATTATACTCAACAGTAAATACATGCTTTCTCCTTTGCCTTCCCGTGTGCCGCATTCATGATTTGTAAGCGGATAGATAGAGGCTGCCGAGCAGTCAGCACATCTTGGCCACCACGTACTAACACGGCAAGACAGGAATATCCATAATACATGCCATGTTTATACAGCAGCCCACTGTTGAATGGTTTCTAATTTTCTATGTAACGAATCCTTGAAGCCAATTGGATAAAATTGCTCTGAAGATTATATTGGTAATTGCGGCTTCCAGCCGACCTCTACAAGGGTAAAATGTTTTGCAGGATCACAAGTAAGAATTATCTTTTAATTTTGGCGATCACATGGAGACAAATACTGCAGGGATCAAGTCGAGATTCATTGCAAGAGATTGACAAAAAAAATCAGAAGTGTTTTGCTATGCACTGAAGTGTGAAAGAAAAGGTGTGCTACTGTTTCCACATCTCCTTTTGTCAAAAACTAAAGAACAATACATACGCTCCAATTTTTACTACCTACATGACTAACATGTAGCAATGGGTGGTGTGTGTGCCACGTTTGGGAATAATGCATGCTAACTCTATGTGTATGTAATTCGTATCTCACTTCAGTATCCTGATAAATATACAGATTGGCGTTGTGCACAAAGCACGGAAGGACCCATTAGCTGACAGGTACAATAAATTTCCACCCAACATTTGTAAAAATCATTAGTATTTTTTGCCGTCTTTGTTTTGAGTTTCTGACGGTTATTTTTGCAGTCTTCTGATGAAGGAGATAGATTGGGAGATAGCAATGTGTTCTGATATAATTATCTGCCCTTACTTGTGAAGAATCGTCATGCTGTAGTGATCATGAATGCGACGAAAGCCGCAAGATGTAACGTCTGCCCGATTGGTAATTTGTTGTGCTTTGTTCGCATCCTATTGTATTGTGTTTTATCCCTCAGCAAAGCATCTTGAATGTGGCTATTAGTTTGTTTAGCATCCTTCTCAAAATAGTATTGTGGAAATGCTCTAGGCAAGCTTTGTTGCCCTGCTAAATCATTAGGCATACAATTAAAATATCACTGTAACAGTTCTCATCGAACAAAATGATGAACCATTTTAAACTAAAATTATAATGTGAAACCCTTACCATGTACAAAAAGTATCTTAAGTGAAACAATATGGTCTTCATTTTTATTATCTTCTTGTGAGTCGAACTATGTGCTATCACAGCATTATCGTTAGGGAGACCAAGACGTTATTTGATACGTTCACATATGTATTGAATGATGTGCAGGTGAGCAACTCTTATAGGATTTTGGATGACCAAACCTCAATAGTCCTTCAAAATCGTTGGCTTATTCCATGTGGTATTATCAAGTTCTATGTGATAACTATTGAGAACAGCGAGCCAAATGTGAATCCTTTTTAAATTATCAAGGATAATATGCAGATTAACTTTCAATGTGTACTGTTCTATTCTTAACTTTATACTGGTGTTCTTGTTGCCACCATTATAATGTTGTTAACCGGAAAAAAATCAATCAACAAACTGATGATGAATGACTGTCTTGTCTTCATTGTTGAGTACATTTATTGCTTAGGCATGTTGTCTTAGGATGATTGGTAGTTTTACTAACAAGGGTATTACAAACAAAATTGAGAAGTATTTGGAAGTTTTAGACACTGATAGGGACCTGCTGCAGTGCACATTATTACTCCGTAGAGAGATGAAATTGTACAACTTAAATAAAATATGTCGATTGATCCAGTGGTGAGCTATTCTGAATTCATTTCATGATGTGGCTGCTCATATCTGATTCCTAGCCATTTGGTGTTCTTTAACAGACTTGGTAATGATTCTACAGTTCTTTCCCGTCTTGGCCATGGTATTCAGGATTCACGGGTTCACTATTCTCAGTTTGTTTATGCCAGGCTTGATCAAGAGACTATGCTACAAAATGACCTGAAGTGGTGGCTCACTACTACTGATATTTCCATGTTCTTTTAAACTCCACCTCTCTGTTATGCGCACCTTTTTGTTAAACAACTCCACTTCTCTTTTATAGGCACCTTATAGGCAACAGATGCATGGAAAAGAGAGTTGCCATATGTTTTTAGGAGCAGAATTGCGGTATGCTCTGTTCATGATCTCATGGATGATGATCTCTGTATTTCTGTCAATATATATTTATATGGTCTGCATACTGCTAAGTGAGTTACAACTGAGCACTGTACTCTGAGAAAATCAGCAAGGTATATTCTGTACAAACGCATCCAAGCTTCTTCTTCTTCTCACGTAGCTGCTTGATTCTTCTTGTCAAAATAAATCTTACCCTTAACTAGGTAAGTTACATGTATGGACTAGACCTTACAAAATTCTTCCACCAAACTAGACTGAGTAGTTACATGTAGGGACTACACACTCCAATTAAGATATTCGATTAGATCTCATGAAATAATTTTATAGGCTTGTTCTAGAAAATGCTAAGAGGAAAAAAGAATTGATGCAGTACTGCATACCCATGCCCAACTCTTTTAATTGATGTAGTACATCTTAGTTGAAAATTTTGTTCTGTGATATGGTTGTTGCTTATAGTTGAACGAGCTTGAGAAAGGAGCTCTCCGATTGGTCAAGATCAGGAACAATGTGGAGAGGAGGTACAAGAGGACCACAGGAGGCTTGAGTCTCTAAATATTATGACTGTGAAGTATCAGGCCGCTCTCCTCCCACTGCAGTGGCTCTGCTAACAGGCCTGATATCCAGTCACTGATATCGGCCTCAAGCCACTAAGCTCATCCGGTCTGTAAGTTCTGTGCTTCTTATATCAAATCTATGAATTTGGTCCAGTTATGTCTATGTGATGTATACCAGATCAGTGGACTTGTGTGAATTAAACCATGGTCTCTCTAAGCACGTGAATTTGTGTTCAAAGTAGCTCATGAACCGTGGAATGCTTCCTTTGTTGTGTGCTTCATGGATTGAAAAACAATCTAATTTTTTCCTTTATGCTTAATCCTTGGTGAAATTTACCTTTCTACTTAATCCCTTGTGGAATTATCCTTTGCGTGTTTTACCGCGTGGAGATAGAGTCATGCCACAATTTGGCTTGACGTTTCAGTTCCATGGAGCGAAACCACAAGTAGCTAGCAGCGGCAAGCAAGCTAACAACGCAACTCGTTCTCTCCAATTTTCACTGAATCGTTGCAATCTGCATGGGTAATTTTCTTTGATTCATACCCAATTCAATAATGTACTGCATATTGATTATGTCTACTATAATGGTATATATGTGGTTCATAATTTAAAAAAAAGTGTTGTCCTTTAGCATGGCCCACCCAGCCTTTTGTTTGTAGCTCTACTGAGTTAAATTTATCATATCAATACACAAATGGTTACTATTTGAATACTGTCATAAGCATATGATCAACATGATCAATGGATTAGCTAGCTTAAGATTGGCTCACTGGGTTCATCAGTTTTTTGGGCCTTCTTTTCTGGTGGCTCAAAGGCATCATCGACCTTTGGTAAGTATTGACTTTGTACTTGGGTATTGGTCCTCTTTCGTTCCCATTTTTTTTAATATTTGGATCATATTTGTTGTCAACACTATGGCGTGATTGTGTATGGAGCCATAGGTCCTGAACAGAATGATTTTCAATCATTCGGTGAACTGTTGTTTGATCATGATGTTGATGTTTCCATTTTGTTTTCATAAACAAATACTATGCTCTCTGTTAGAAATTGAGTGTCCCCTTTGCATTGAATATAATTTCTCAACACCCTGGTGGTTTGAATCATGATTTGCTTTATTTTCACATTTGTCCAAATGCTTAATTGTTAAGTAAAGCAGTAATATGAATAACATGTTTTAATTCAAGTTTTGAGAATTTTTAAATTTTATGAATTGCATTGTCTGAAATGCCATAGTACGTAGTTCGAAAGAACATACTATGTTCCACAGCTATTTTATAAGTGTTACTTGATGTACATGTCATTCTTAGCTCTCCATGGTTTGATTTGTTGTCTTGTTCCCATGGGTGGATTTACACATAGCCATATAACCATTCCATTCTTACTATTCATGATAGCTACGAGAGTTGTTCTAGCAGACTTTTATTTGTTGAAATAGTGTAATAGCTTTCTCCCATTAATGTTTTACATGCATCGGTGATGTCTAATTCAAATTGCATTTTTTATAGGACCAAGTGCCCTAATCTATGCTATAAAGAGATCATGTGAAAACAAAGCAGAAGTTGTTGCTCGGGATGAGAAGGAAAGCGGTCTTTGAGCAACACTAAACATGGGTCATACACTTTGTCATGTACGTAATATCTCAGATCATTGTTGTTTTCACATGCATATACACAAATGGTTACTGTTTGAGTACTATCATAAGCATATGATCAACATGATCAATGGATTAGCTAGCTTAAGATTGGCTCGCTAGGTTCATCGGTTTTTTGGGCCTTCTTTTCTGGCGGCTCAAAGGCATCATCGACCTTTGGTAAGTATTGACTTTGTTCTTGGGTATTGGTCCTCTTCCATTCCCATTTTTTTGAATATTTGGATCATATTTGTTGTCAACACTATGGCTTGATTGTGTATGGAGCCTTAGGCCCTGAATAGAATAATTTTCAATCATTCGGTGAACTGATGTTTGATCATGATGTTGATGTTTCTATCTTACTTATATAATCCAATTGGCATTCGCTAGAGTTTCTGTTGATGAAACATTTGTTTTGTGATGTCAGGAGGTTTTGTTTGTGACTTTGCAATCAATATTCGTAGATACGGTTCGTAGATCATGATATCTGCACAATCTCAATCTACTTCCTGTGACTATATATTGTATTAATGGGTTGTGTCAGGGTTATTTTATCAACTACTGGGTTGTTGATCTACATTACGGTTTAATTCTTACACGAATTAATGTTGACTCGATTCTCTGTAGTAGGTTGAGAGGCTTCTCCTCTCATGATTTACTCTGATTAGTTTGCTTGGCTCCATGCTCCTCGTGATTTATTTGAATTTTTCTATAGGAGCTCGATCAAAAATCACCTAAGAAAAATATGTCGTTCTTCTCTACAAGGGTTGCATGTGGAATTTGAGGAGAATATGTGCACCGGCATCCGAGTCCTTGATGTAGCTCTGATCATATTGTGTAAATATATTTCTAAGAAAGCAATCACCTGATGGTGTACATGTTAGAAATAACAAGATGTAATCATCAAGTGTGAGAGATGGCAACATCATGATGGGGTGGTATGTACTGTTGTGCTCATCAATAGGTTAGTCTTTCATTCTCTTGCAGCCAGTATGTTTTTTGTTATGCAAACAATTATGAAATATCTAATTTCTATGTACGCCCAAATATATATAAGTGGTTGTTGTTAACACTGAACTTGAATTTGTTAACGGTCGCTATATTTGGTCTATCCCGAGCCTCTGGCTGTGGATCATGTTCTTTTGATATCCGCTTGCCATGATATGTTATCTCTGGTTGTGGTTGTGGCTGGACTTCTGGTATGTGTTATCTCTAATTTTTTTTTCTCTGGACTAATTAGGGCCTGCTTCTGTTTGCTCTAAATGATATAATGGTTGTGGCATGCAGCAGCTAAGCCAACAACAGAGCTAGGCTTAGGCCTGATGACGACTTGACAAATATGGTCAAGATGCTGAAGATGAGGAATCTGGTGAAACTGAAGAAATAGGGGTACTCTTTGCTTTAGTTCCTTATATCATTTTGATGTCCATTGCTATGTATTTGTATAAACTTGCTTCAGCCATTATTGTCAATTGGCCGAGAAAAGGATTGCATATCTCTAGCCATCCAGAATAAGCGGATGAGATGATCTGCATTCATTTGGTGGCACAAAATCAATTTCCTTTGCCAACTAATAGTACATACATTAAGAAAATTACTACAGTTGGCAGCTCTTCACTGCATGTTTTGAAATGTTTCGCGCGCTTGTCCCATTGAGTCACTTACAAGGTTGCTACAACATGCTAAGTAAGCATCCAATTATGTACCCTATTTTTTGTATCAATCCGAGAAAGACGAGAACGATGGCTGGAAGGCAGGGCGTTGTTGGATGGAAGGGGGAGTGAGAGAGACAGGAGGGGCATGAGGTGACAAGTTCAGTGGGGTTGCCGAGGAGGTTTGAGGGAGACAAGCCGCCATTGAGATTTTTATATCCGCTGGCATGGGCGCTTGCTTGCTGATGTGCGCGTGTGGTCGTTGCTGCTGCGCATGTGTGCGTGGTATGCCCCTGCCGCTGTGTATCGCTGCGACGTTGTGTGCTTGCTGCTGCTGATCAGCGTGTGTGTAACGTTGTGTGATTGCTGCTGTTGATCAGCGTGTGTGTGCGGTTGCTGCCGCGTTGTCTGGTAAAACCGCCATGCACTTCTTTTTCTTGTGCTGAACAATTCATGATCACTATACTATTGAACTCTTTCTTGAACTGAAGCCACGTGAACTTAGTTTGATCTCTTATGTTGTTAAATGAAGCATGATTTTTAGTAAGCTAAACAATAGTTCTGATTTCCTCACTTAACAGGAAATTTTCAGTTCTGTTTGTATTGTTCCAATCATTTGTTTTTACACTACTATGTGATTAGCACGCTTATATATCAAGTGATTATAGCATCTTGACTATTTCTGTCATGACTTTCCTTTCTCAGATTACTGATCCATTGTCTTCCTGTAGATTTCAATGCTGACTTGAATCCTGTTAGGAGCTGATCAAGATAATCTGTTGTGTTCTGATGCAATCACTAATTAATTTGAGAGAGAACAGTGTGGAATCAGAAGTAACGAGATGTGACCGTTAAGTTTGAGAGATGCCAAGAGAATGTGATATGTAGTCCTCTATATGCACCAATAATGCATTCACTTTTCACGCTTCTATGGTTGGTTCATATGTGGTTATCAAAGCAGGATAAGTTCTTGAGAAGGACTGTAATTGCTATGGACCACAAGATTTCATATGTCGCTCCCTATTGCGTATTGCCGTTGACATTGGACTTGCTATCCCGTAAGAGGGACAATGGGATCATTGTTCATCTAGAGAAGTCAGTGCCAAATCTACGTCAGAATATTGGGGATGTTAATGATTGGAGGTGATGTTTTTCTCTTCCATGCCTAAATTGTCTTTAGTATAAGTCCATATAAAGAAAAATGCAGTATTCCAACTATTGAAGCATAATTGTTAAATTAATTAATTTTAGCTATGTTATAGTTTGAGCTGAGGGCTTCTTACCATTTTTACTTCTACTAGATTCATTTGTCACAGAGTTTCTAGAGCAGGGTACTTGACAAATGAGTTAGATCACTTTTCTGTCTGAGAGTCGATTTTTTTGTACGTTAGATGGATTGACAAGTACCAAAGATGGATGCCAAGCAGAACTAAAACATGTCCATGTATTACCTTCAGTCCCGCATTCCAATCAACAACATTGGGCTGAGCGAGCACGCGGGTGGCGCAAGAGGCAATGGGCAGCCGGTGGAGACTGAGTGGTGAGCGGCGATGGCGAGGTCGGCGGTTGGCGCCAGCGGTGAGTAGGCAATTACCGTGACGAGCGGACGGGGCGAGTAGGTGTCACGATTGCATCACAGTTGGAATAAAGTAAACAATGCATACGTGTGGCCATTGACTGATTTGTGTGTTGTGTGCTTGTGTTAACAGCCAGCCAGATCCATTATGTATGTGAGTGTGTTAGCAGTGGGTATATCTGAAGATTATTTCTCAACTCGGCATGTGGGTAGAGACTAAAAAGACGATGCCATGGTAGCATGGCAGACCTGGCAAGTGCCACGAACGTCATGATATTTTTTCCTTTTCTTAATTCCTTGATTTAAAAATAATTTGCTCTGTCTGTGTAGGAACACAACAGTCAGGCAAACGACACTTTGGCATCTTGATCGATCAAGGAAAATAATTTATTTACTTTAGAAAATGTGGGTTCAGATTGGTATGTTGAGTTATGGCTGGCTGATCGGAATAATTTTTCTATTTAAAAAATGTATCAAATAACATTTCATTAGAGATTGGTTTGTTGAGTTATGGCTGGCTGATTGAAATAATTTTTCTATTTAAAAAATGTAGCAAATAGCATTTCATTAGAGATTGGTCTGTTGAGTTATGGTTGGCTGATCGGAATAATTTTCCTATTTAAAAAATGTAGCAAATAGCATTTCATTTGAGATGGCTTTGCAGCAAATTGCAAATCGCACAAACCAAGCCATCGCCGCCTTGTCGCTCTCGCCGGGAGCGACAACAACCGCCGGTCTCTTCTTCGCCTTCTTAGCCGACATCTCCTCCATTCGGATGCCCTGCGGCACGAGCCACTCCGCCACCGCCTGGGACATGACCTCAGGGAAGTTTAGGTCCGTCTTCGGTCGTCCGGCACGCCACACCGCCACGTCGTAGGCACGCGCGGCCTCATCGGCGGTGGGATACGTGCCGAGCCACCAATGCTGCCCGACGTCGGAGAACTCCAGTCCGAAGTTCTCGGAGGGCTTCGCCCTCATGCCGAAGAAACCGGACTTTCCCTTCAGCGTCTTCTTCGGCGCCATCGGGGAGCGGGCGACGGCCGAGCGGGAAGCGGGGCGGCGACGTGTGGCGCGGGGCGGAGGCGAACAGCCTGTGGTCAATGCGCTCGCCCTCCTGGGCGTCGGTTGCAGCTCTGGTCGACAGTAACCATGGCGGCGGTGACCATGGCGTGTGATGCATGGATGGAGGAGAAAAAGGAAAGAGAAAAAGGAAAGAGAAAAGAAAAGGGATTGCATAAGAGCAGGAAGGAAACGAGTGGATGGGGCGACGTACGTGAAGAGAATCAGGAGTGAAAAAGCGACGTGTGGGATCAGGAACATGTGAGCAGGAGCCTCGCGAGTGCCGTGCGACCGGCCCAGCGTTCGGCCGGCACGCCGACGTAAAACGTTTCCTAACCTCCATTGATGTAAGAAAAAAAAGGAACGGACGCTATTTCTTTTTTGAGACCAAAGGAAAGGACGCTAGCGAGCGGGGCCACACGAGCGAACGAGAGTGATGACCGCTACATGGGCCGCCGCCCACCTAGGCCCGCGTGGGTGGTAAAAAGAAAAAAAAAGAGAAATAAAGAAAAAGAAAGAAAGAAAGTAGGTGTTGTTAAGCACCGCAGCCCTTTCCTCCTCGCCCCGCAGCAATTCTTCGCAACTCCTCTCTATATGGACAGCCGCGCCGTCGCACTCCCCCCATCTCACGAGGACTAGAACCTGCGTCTGCCTGCTCGCAGTCGTCCCCTCCAAGGGCGGCAACCCCACCAAGGCCGAGTCAACCCACTGCCCAAGCCTCTTCCGGAAGGTC
>LR738712.1:170024674-170069312 GCA_902687465.1 Secale cereale
GGCTCGACCCTCGACCGTCACCTGTTGTCGACCAGGGCTTACTCCAGCCCCGCCGGCATGGCATTCGGTGTATTGTATTATTATACATCGCGTGTAGTTTGGCTTTGGTTGTAGTATTATTTTTGTAACTATAAAATTAGTATTTTTGT
Organism: Secale cereale; assembly: GCA_902687465.1. Taxonomy (NCBI): domain Eukaryota; kingdom Viridiplantae; phylum Streptophyta; class Magnoliopsida; order Poales; family Poaceae; genus Secale; species Secale cereale. The sequence continues at coordinate 170,024,824 of LR738712.1, forward strand.
AGTAATTCATGCGATGCTAACTTATACCTCATGGTACTACCCTAATGTTATTTCCTGTTTCTCTCAGATTCTATCAGCGCTCCAGCTCAATGCGTATATGTTTGTTATGGAGAAATGTGTTGTCCCGGGTATGGATCTAAAACTATTTATTCTTTGCGAGCAAAGTCGGTGTATCTTTTACTTTATGCCATCCAAAATAATCATTTTTGGAAGCCTTGCGGAAGCAATGTGAGGCAGTCACCGATTCTTCTTCTAATAATAATTGTTGGCTGGCTTCTGTAGAAGTGTGGCTTGCTTGTTGTTAAGATATCACATGTTTATGTTTCACAGTTGTTGGTATAAGGTAGAAATCAGCGGATTCACTTACATCAATGTTTTAGCATAGAACCATACAGCACATTTAGGTGGGACTGAAAAAACAAAATCTGTCTCAGCTTCAGTGTTGCAAGTTTTAATCCATTGATTATTGAGTAATATTTCATTGCTTACTGCAACAAAAGATTGAACATGTCATGAGTGGTGATGTTGTAATGCAGATTCTAGAACTAGCTGTCTCTAGCTTTCCCTGAATAGAAGGTAAGACCCGTGTTATCTTTTGGTTAGGGTTATGATCCCTGTGATATATTTTTTTGCGGGAATCACCTACCAAAATTATCTTTAAAGTAGGAAGATGTCAATTACAGATAAGAGATTACCTTTTTATGTAGTTTTGAATATTAGGATTATAAAGAGGACACTTTGTAACCAATCAATCAACCAAGAAGAACTAAAATCTGCTCACAATCTCCTTCGTCATCCTAGTTCTAGTCTAGTCCTGTCCCCAACCAGCAGTGCCATGTTCCAGTACTGGTCACTACTTCTATGTTTCCCTAAAGAGGATGTTGTGAGACTGCTCGACGGAGTGTGTGGCTATAGCCAATGAAGCTTACCGGACATGAGTAAGAAAAGAAGAGTTACAGAACATGAGAGTAGAAAAGCGCAGGGCTTATTGGTAAAACGAATACTATCATGCCCCCTCCATTTGCTCATACTTCTTTCAAGTCGTCAGGTTTGGGCCTGCCTAAATTTCTGGCACTGATTCAGCCTCTCTGGGCTTAAGTTGAATCCATTTCTGACCGAACAGCCCTTCAGTTAGCTGCAAGCATAGGTTTCTTGGGTTGCCTTGGTTTATGGACTTGCGTGGTACCTTGGTTCTCATTGATTTCTGACCGAACATCCCTTCAGTCAGATATAGGGCGACATATTCACAAACCCATCACACACAATGGGCTGTTGTTATGTAAGTTATTGCTGTGGGCGCTCGAAATAAAAATCAAACTGACGATGTACCTTGGTTCACAATGGTTTAATTGCATGATGAAGATAGACAAACCGTATGGCTGGAGGGGAGGATCTTATGGAGAAAGATGAGTAAATGGACTAGGAATTAGAAACTTTTAGTTGAGAGGCTTAATTCATTGTTCTTGCCTGATTAAAAGATATCAATGGTGTGCCTTTTGTTGGGTGACTTCCATATTTACAAGAAATAGACCCATGTAGCAAGGATTAAGTTATGGTTATAGCTATCTCTAGTTTCCAACTGAAACTACTTGGTTGGCCTGTTCATCCATAGACACTATAGAGGTACTATTTGCTATAATTGGCACAATACCAAGTTACATTGCTATAGAACCTGGACCATGATCCAAGATGCGACATCACATGAGAGAACAATGTAACTCTTCACAATGATGCCCATCCTTAGTGTGGGCTGTGGTTTGGATGATGCTGCTGGTACAGGAGTCTGGACAGCAATGAAGCCCCTTCTGCCATGAGGCACTACAATGATAGAGGTGGTTCCGACTTGCGATGATTTAATGGCAAGACCTTTTTGACGAATAACATTTCTATAATACTTGCTACATAACATCAATCCATCTTGCTTCCTGTCTTCCCTAATCAGTTGCATTTTGGCCATCAGAAATGTTTCAGATTGTTACTGAATGAAATCAGTGTTTTCTAGTGGAACAAGTGCATATTGGCACTTGTTGGAAAAGAAGTCTCCGCAATCTATCCCTGTGCTGCACTAATCTGTATTTATGTGAACATCTCATTTCCTTTAGTCAGTTTAGAGGATATGAGTTGGATAGTGAACTGGTACAATCTGATTTTTGCATGTGGAACTTTTTCGGAGAATAGAAATTTATATGCTAAAACTGAGGAAATAATATAAATTATAAAATAAAATGAGAAAGGACTTATAGTTCGTGTGCTGAATTTGTTGCACAGGGTATATAGAAAGAAAAGGAAAACACTAATGGTGTGGGTGCGATGAATTTGTATGTGGAAAAGAATGCAGTTTCGGAATGAACTACTACTTTTGTTACAAAACAATTCTACCTCCCATGAAAACACATGTTTTTTTCATTTCTTTTTTTCTTGATATTCATTAACTGGAAATTGCCTATTTTATTTCAGCATCACATGCGGGGATGTTTAACTTTCAGGTACTACATGACATTGCATTCTCCTTAAACCTCTGATTTTTTTTGCTTCCATGATGTATCTGTTACAGTATATGTGGATTGTCTAGCCCTTTCCATCAGTTCGGACTTTTGGTTGCGTTGGTTAGTGCATGAAGCTTAACATGGTATCAGAGCTAAGGTCTTGAGTTCAAGTCCTGGCTTTCGCAATTTATCTAAAAAATTGCTGCTGCCCCCCTTTGTGTCCACGTACCCTTTGTGTCCACGTATTGGCCTCTTGAGTCATACGTGGGTTTCGCGCGCCGTCGCTCTCTTCCGGTTGCACGTGTTGACTTGTCTTCCCCGTCACACGTGAGAGGGGGTGTTACAGTATATGTGGATTGTCTAGCCCTTTCCATCAGTTCGGACTTTTGGTTGCGTTGGTTAGTGCATGAAGCTTAACAGTATCAATATGTTTTTTCTTGATTTCTTCAGTACGGTGCAACCAAAAGTTGCTGCAGTTGGAATTGACTTTGGATGCAAAAACTCGAGAGTCGCAATCGTGGATTCCTTGGTATGTAATCACTTGTTTCTTGAGTTATATCAACATGATTTATATCTTTGGTTTTTACCCTTATGTTTATCATTGCTGGTTTCTGTTTGGACTACCTTATCTTTTCCCTGTCTCAACCCCTTTTGATCGAAAAATAGATAGCGCATGGACCTCATTACTTAATCTTGGGTGCATCAATAGACTCCAAGAAGTCAAGTGACTTCTCCTGTCCATTCATCCGACTTGAGTGTGCAACTATACTGCTTCTAAGCTGCCTCATGTTGCTCCCACAAGTAGGCATGTCCTGAACACAAATATGAGGCACACAATGCCTCACTTAGTTCATAGAGAGTAGGATGCTTATACCCATGCTTGTGCTGAAAAATGGCCCAACTGCAGATGCAAAACCCTTTTTAATCTTGCAGTGTTGAATGCTATGATTGTCTCGATGGGAAAAACGCCATTGCTTTTTCACATACAACCTATCCTTGATCTTTGAGCTAGACCTCATGGTGCTTTAATTGATATCACCTGAAATGTCTTCCATCTACACCATCGTTGGGTCTCTTTCAGAACGTGCACCTACAGTGCTGGTCCTTTTCCCTTGCTTTGGGCATCTGTATGGTTGAACTGAAAGGCAGCTTTACTTCTTATACCGTCTGAACCAGAACTTGGCTTCAGAGTGGGGATCCGGGATTGGTTGTGGGCTAGCCCTTCTACTACCCCCGCAATTCGTTCTCCTCCATGGTCATCCAGGCAGAAGGGCGTAGAGGCAGCTTGTCCTTAAGGCGGATATCATAGGATGGCTGCAGGGTGAGGATGAAGCCTTGCACAGAGCACCAAATCTTAAAATAGTCACTTTTGCAATGCCCCACAGACACCTTTAAAAACATGTTATCCATGAAATGTGGCCAAGTCGGAATCGCTCATTATGCTCCAGTTGCATGTCTGGTATACAGCCAACCAAACATTATTTATTCTGGCACCCACTATCCCCACAAAAGCTGCTCAAACCAGCCTATTCAGCCAGGCAAATTGTCCTTGCCATCATAGGAGAGAAACTCCAATATGAGGTTGTGCGGCGCTCTCGTCATATCAGCATATCTGAGACTAGCCAGCGGTGTGAGCATCAAACCACCGCTAGCCTGGAAGTTAGGTCTAGAGTGCAAGATGTGGCGATGTGCTCTGTCTCACAGGCAGTGGCTTTATTTGTTAGCCTTGGCGTTTTTGTGGTCAAATTTGCTGTGCGATCATCAGCAGGCTAAAAAGTCTTCAGTGGTGTAAACGATGTTGATGGTAGCAGATATACTGTAGGAATGAAAAGCCCATCCTGGCTCCCTGGCTTGAGCTCTAGTGACTTGGCATGGATCTCTGACACCAACACTGTATCCTTGATGGTTCCGTGCACAAGTCAAGGATTTCCGCCATGGTCTCATCGTTATTGCATGTTGATGGCATATCTACTCGAGTTAGTAGTTGCTGGACCAAAACAAACAGGAGATTCATATTGCAAACAGTAATTGAATGCCTTTAAGACCCGTGATATGAAGGCTTTAATACAAAGCTCTTAAAGAGTTAATAATTGATGCCTAGCCGATGTGTTTTGCTTTCCCTTTGTGAATGAATATACTAGCGGGCCAAATCAGAGTTACTGCGTAACGTGCCAATGCTCTTTCAGGGTTTGTTTTCAAACTATATTTACGTCTGTAATCACAGAAGGTCTTGAAATTGATGTGCATACTGTAGCTAATGAAAAATCTTATTTGGTTATGCTATTAAATTCTGTTCCTCTTATTTATTCACATTTTCAGGTGCCAGAAGTTGTTCACAGTGAAACTGGATCTTCCATGCCGTCGTATGTTACTACCATACAGCCAAAATTTTCTGGTCAACGGTATGGATGGGCTCTGCAACAACTGGATGGTCTTGGCAAATGTGTTGCAGTTGGAGAACTTGCTAAACGCAGAATGTCAAGACAGCCTTCACAAGTTATCTTCAATATAAAAAAATTGGTCCGGAAGCAATTTGATGATCATAATGTCCAAGAAATGAGGAAGAGAGTCCATTTTAGCATTGTTGAAGGAGACAAAGGAGAAGCTTTGGTTGAAATTTGTGGAATGCAATTTTCTCCTGTTGAACTTGCCAGTGTTATTTTTGCAAGACTGAAGGATATCGTTCTGATGCACCAGTATCATCATGAATTAAAAGTGGTGATAAGCGTACCTATTTTCTTTGATGAACAACAAAGGGAAGACATAATATTGGCAGGACGTAAAGCTGGTTTAAAGATATTGCAATTAATAGATGAACCTATAGCAGCTGCTCTTTCTAGTACAACAATAAAGGAGGGTACAATTGTTGTTTTTGGCATGGGTGCTGGATCATACAATGTCTCAATCCTTGATGTGTCTGGCACAAATATTGAGGTACTCCTTCAGTTATTAAATTCTTGTGTTGTCTAAACAAATTATGCTTGTATCTATTGCCAAAACCTTTTCTGGTCTATTGTCTTTGCATGAACAGATCAAAACGCAATTTGGCAACCCCTGTGTAGGTGGGGATCAGTTTGATGATATACTTCTAGATTATTTTGTAACAAAGATCAGAAAATCTTATTCAGTCGACATTCGTGGAGATAAATATGCTCTCATGTTACTTGCCGAAGACGTGGAGCAAGCTAAAGTGGAATTATCAAGCCAACATAAAGTCACAGTTACCCTACCTTACATCATTTCATCTGTTCAATGTGATGGTGATCCTAGCATTTCCATTTCTCGGGCAGAGTTTGAGAACTTAGGTGTTAACTTGGCAGAACAAATTCAAGAGAAGTGCCAAACACTTTTAGAAACGGCTAACATTAGTAGCACAGATATTGATGAAGTTATTTTGACTGGGGGGATGACAAGAGTTCCCATGATACAGAAAATCATTCATGAAGTCTTTGGCAAGCATCAGGACACAAGGGTGAACAATGAGGAAGCTGTGGTTATTGGGTCTGCAATACAGGCCGCGCTGATTGTAGAGGATGAGAGAGAGATGAGCAAAGACATCACTCCACTATCAATTGGAATTGAGTCAGAAGGATTTTTTGTGTGTGTTATTCCAAGACACACCACAATTCCGACAACACAGACGGTAAAGTTTCCTGCATGGTGTGCATATGGTGAATGCCTTCCAGTTAAAATTTATCTTGGGGAGCACTTCATGGTTCACCATAATGTGTTTTTAGGAGAAGTAGAATTGATCAACAATCAAGGCTCATGTCAAGGATCAGTTTATTTTGAATTGACATTTGAAGTTGATAAGGACTATGTGGTCAAAGTCAGCGGCAGAAATGTTCATGACCAGCCTGAAGCTGTGTATGATGTGGGTAAAGCATTAAAGGTCTTCCCAGTACGTGAGATTATGATGTGCAAACATAATGTTGAGAAGGCTGTCAAAAATGCTTTGCTTGACTGGAGAATGCATGCTACAGAGATCCATGCTCGTTTGATATGTCTAGCAAGATATATATTGAATTCTCTTAGTGATGTCTTGGCTGCTATGAAGGATGAAGTTCCGGTGGACCTTTCTGACCATGCGGAAAAGGCGATGGCTGATTTGCTAAAGGCACTGGATGGAGATGCTCATGTGTTGAAAGATAAGATGCTCGTTGCTGAATTAGCGAAAGAAACGATCCTCAATTGGAGACCATCATCAGAATCACATGGAGATTATTCAGACTATGAAGATTAGAACAAACCATCTTCAGACCAGTAAGCTACAAGTATGCTGCTCCTTTATCGTCTTTAATTTCCATGTCATTGGGAATTTGTATGTTAAGCGTGCTTATCGTGGTTAACTTGCATGTTAATGGGATATTGTGTGTAGACAAGTTATCTGCAGTAAGTTAAAAGAAAACGATGAGATTTTGCCGACCACCCTAGCAGTTTATCCTAGTCTCGATTTGCCGTGGAAAGTGGTGACGTCCTTGGATTTTCCACGTATTCCAGTTTTTCTGCCTTTCGTTGGTTCCGCTTAAGTAAAAGATTGAATGAACTGTGTCTTTGGATTTTTCATTGATGCTTATATACAGATTGCAAGGACGCCTCTGAGGGGCGTTGGTTACAAGTACAAGAGAGAAAGAAGGGAAAGGATGCGCAGTGGGGTGTTTTGGAGCTCGGCCTCCATGGAGGCTGAAATTTTGAAAAATTCAAAAATTGAACTTTCTAGTTAAAAAATCTGAAAAAACTGTACAAGTAAACAAGGATGTGATGTGTATGTGTGTAATTTTTTTAGAATGAAATGTGATTTGTGCAAGGAGATAAATTTATGGACTTTAAGGATGAATAGTGCATCTACTAAAAAACCTATGGATGGATGGCTAAGGCCTCCTTTGGTTCATAAGATAGGAAAATCATAGGAATAGAAAAGTCATAGGAAATAAGATGACATGCATCTCAAATCCTATAAGTAGAAATAGGAAAGGAAATGTCCTTTGATTCACATCATATAAATTTTTCCATTGAGTCTAGACTAATGTTTATTTTCCTAAGAAATGTGAAGGATAAGAAGAGTTCCTCTAGGAATAGGATTATATTCCTACAAACCAAAGTGCTCTAAAGAATTTTTTTCTATACAAATCCTGTCCTATGGTATTCCTACAAAATTCCTCCAAACCGAATTAGGCCTAAAAGAGAACTTAGCCTCCCATGGATCGCAAGGCTTGGTGTTGGTTTCCCCCCTTATCTTAACCTTTGTTTTAAACTACCCCTACTAATAAATAAATCTTACTTCTAGTGAAGGAGTTGGTAGTCTCGCCTTACTCCCATCAACCCCTCAGCAAACCCTATGTTACGCCCACGAGCGTCTCACATGCGACCTTTTGGGCCTGCGCATTTAATTTGTGCATTAATTCAATCAAATCAGCACTTCCCGAAAACAACATCATGCATTAAATCATTCAAATCGAATCTTAAAAAAAATCTCAACTAAATCCAATCTGTCCTTGTCATCCACTACTCATACTCCAATCAAATCAAATCTTACCAATACATGAACTACAATCAATTTGGCCGACCTATTTAACGCGTGCGCGTGTTTTTATTTTGCATTTTTTTATGTTTTATCTTTCTATAACCAATACGCTGGGTTTTGCTCGGCATACTATGAGAATCGGTATTCACCTGTACGCCATGGTGAGTTGGTAGTGTCATCTCTATTCCAGTTAAACCTCCCCCGCTATTTTTTCTATCCCACCAATTTATTTAAACTGGGTTTTGACCCAGTGATATACTTAATCCAATTTTTATTTGCCAATTTAAGTAATGTCGTTATGGAAAGGAATAAATCACAATGATCTCTAATCAATCTTTAAAGACCAAATCTATGAAAACGAAATAATGTTTGATAGCACAAGACAACATTTATGGAAAAGAACCAATATCAATTGCATCATTGACACATTCTTAAATTCATCGATTAATAATTTTTATCTCTTGATATTTTATTATGGTTGTAGATATATCCATTCACATATCATTCTTAGAAACAATTTTCGTTGATGGGAAAAATAAAGGAATAAAAGAGTGTTTTACCGGTAAAACATGAGTCTTCAATGCAGCCTAGTGTGCAAGAAATTTTTGAATATGTATGCTAAATACAACTAATGTTGGATTACTAAAATATATATGCCCTCGCTGCAACACACGGGAAATTAACCAACATCAGTATTATGATCTGGTACAATAGTTTAGCTAAATCTATCGTTGACGTGAGATTATATGGGATGTCCACTTGTCCGGTCAAAATTTATGTGGACACATGTGAGCCTCCTACTTATATATGATGTGAGAAATGTGGATGTGGATACAAATAGGGATTGGGTTGTTCTGTTTAGTTAGGGCTGTCTGAGAGGATATTTCTGTTTAGTTATGACAAATTGCATTTCCTTAGAGATGGATTTGCAGAAAATTGCATGAGCGAGCATCTCATATTTTAAGTTAGAAGAGAAGGCAAAGTGTTGCTTGGTTACTTCAAGAGTTAATAACGGACACAGTGGTGTATCAATTGCATGCGAAACAACAAACATCATCTTTTTGTGGAATCCGCGACATTCAAAAGTATGTTACAACATGGTAATGGCACGGGAGACATTGGATCTTCCTTCTTGGCTCGGAAGGCGTCATGGGCAATGGATGCCTCCTACCCCTTGATGCGGTGGCGGATTGGCACGAACACGGTGGGAGGGGATCAGGGCGGAGAGCGGGGCGGTTGGTGGGGAACTCCTCATTGCCGGCCCGTGGAGAAGTAGAACGTGAAGGAGAAAGGGTGCCACGGGGAAGATGAGTTGGGGGTTATCTGGTTTTAAGGATAGGGCTCCAGTAATAAATGTCCCGCTACGACGGTAAACCGATCGGGAAAGGGAGGATCCGGCAGGAAAAGGAAAGGGTGTGTCATGGGGTGGGGTTTTGTGATGGGCACACGTGTTAGTGATAACATGCTGGGTAGTTTGGAAACCACAATTCCCATGTGGGGAGGGGATCCGGGCAGAGAGCAGGGCAGGTGGCGGATCGAAACAAATACAACGGGAGGGGATCAGGGTGGAGAGCAGGGCAGGTGGCGGATCGGCATGAACACGAGGGAAGGGGATCAAGGCAGTTGGGAGGGAACTCCTGCTTGGTTATCTGTGGAGATGTACGGTGTGAATGAGAGAGTGTGCCACGACAAAGGTGAGGTGTGCTCAACAACGAACATCATATTTTTGTCGAATGCACGACATTCAACCGTATGTTACAACATGGCAATGACTCACGATACATTGGACGTTCTTGAATTGGGGTTCATCACGGGCGGTGTAGACTACCTACCCCTTGTCGGGGTTGGCGGATCGACACTAACACAAAGGGAGTGGATCGGGGCGGAGAGCGGGGCGGTTGGCGGGGGACTCCACCTTGGCGGTCCATCGAGAAGGACGGTGTGAAGGAGAGAGGTCGCCATGGAGAAGGTGAACTGAGCATCATCCAGTTTTAAAGGGCATGGCTCTAATAAGAAATCACACCCCCCCCCCACATATGGTCTGGATTTGGGGAAGCCCGGATTGTTCAGGCGATCGAATTTTTGGAAGCCTACTAGACTTCCGTTTGATGTTCGAACACGTATGGACATATGAGAAATAAATGGGCTTCAACTTTGTAGACAAACTTAATCATTTATTTAATTAAGTTTATGCATTGTAGCCAGTAACATCGCACGGGCATTCTACTAGTAAATAAAGGATCCCACGTCCTACGATTAAGCCATGCCCTGGGTCACGTCCTACGATTCTCTCTATCAGGTCATTGGACCAACTTTCGACTCTACCAAAAAGTTTCCTTATTAATTAACCTCTATTCCTTTTTATAAAATGTATTTGTTTTTTAAAAAGTCAAACAAGTGCATGTTTGATCAAGTTTTTAGACAAAATATATCAATATCCACAATACATCATGAAAAGTAGTTTCATATTTTATTCATTCGGTATTGCAGATTTTGTTATCTTATTCTATAATCTTGGTCAAATATTGAAATGGTTGACTTGCACGAAAATCAATACACCTTATATTTCAGAACAGAGGAAGTAGTACCACCTAGCTAATTTACACACGATCCCATCATTTTATATATGTCCCCAAATAGACAATAAAAAAGCCTCTTCAGAAATAAACAAAACAAAACGGAGGGTGTGGTGTGGAGGCTATAATTTGGCAATTATCGTCCTAGTGGAAACCAGGGTATCACATGCCATCTGCCTACAGCCTAGAAAAGCCCCCATGGCCCAACTCAGGAGGCGGCCCACCAGCGGGTAAGGATGACAATGGGTCGGGTTTGGATCGGGTTGAAAAAAATCAAATCCATATCCATATCCATCAAGACAGTCTTTGTCCGCCCATGAAAAAACCCATGGGCGAAAAATTGTGTCCATGTCCAAACCCGGTGGATATCCATGGGGTCCTCTCAAGACATATACGTAAGCCATAACACAATATGCACATAAGCTGTTGCACCCAAGCATCAATGCACGTGTGAAAAAGTAGAGACGGAGGGGTCGAGGGGATACATAGTTGCGTTGTCGTAGGTCAGTGGTGCTGGCTGTTGAAGTGCTCCACCATACATGGAGATAGCAACTGACAGTATCGACCATCTCTCGGGATGCGGGAGGAGCAAGAAGAGGAGACGGGGCTGATACTTAATGACGAGTCATTTAAAAACGACATAAAATGATCAAAAGGGGGCTGAAGTAATATTAAGGCAGGGACTGAATGTCAACTAATAAAAGTTACGGTCGGGATTGTGCAATTTGCTTTGAATGTTTTAGATTATAATAGGTGAAATTTTAGTGGGACATGTGACTGCGGGCTGAGGATAGCAGAATATTGCCACTAAGTCATACTATCGGGTCGGGTTTGGATATATCCATGGTTATAAGATTATGTCCATGCCCTGCCCATGAGTAATCGGGCCGGGTTTGGGCGCCGCCCATGGGCGCAAAAGCATATCCAAACCCTGTCCATACGGGTCGGATATCCATGGGTATCCATGTCCACGGGTAAAATTGCCATCCTTACCAGCGGGCGCTGCGAAGCCAGCAACCTCGCGAGGGACTTGCCCCGCGAGGGGTTTCGCAGCGAAGGACTTCACTGAAGACCACCGCCACAGCAAGTGGCCTAGTGAGCCCCCCTTCGCGAGGCGCCATCCCGCGAGGCCACCCGAGGAGCCCTCACGGCGTGGGTCGCGTGCCCATCACATGGGTGACGTCGTTTTAGCAGGCGCGAGCCTGTGCGGCTGGGGCAGTTTCCCTAATTCGCCTGCCTGACCCAAAAGCAAGTCCCAAAGCCTTCCGCTTTGGTGAAAGAAGACAAGGGCGACTGCGTGGCAGGACGAAGGTCATCGTGGAGCCCCTTGCATGTCATGGATAACACTTTAGCAGGCGAAGATCTCCTTTTGTGACGATAAGCACTGGCACCTGTCCCCTTTCCAATTGCTGCCCTGTAGTAGCCCTTTCCCGCTCATATTTTTAGGGAAGAGGCCCGAGGGACCTATAAAAGGGGCAGTGCTGCCACCATAGCAAGGGATCGGTCAATTGCGCCATTCCTTACCCCAAGAGCTCCGGCTCACCTTGTAGCTCAAAGAGCACTGTCCACAAGTGATTCCACCAAGCAGGAGTAGGGTTTTAAACTACACTGTGGCCCGAACCTGGGTAGCTCGCTATGTCGCTGTCGTGCCTCGCACCTCGCTCGTAGCCTCATGGTCATGAGCCAAGTCCCCAGAGTTTGAACCAGGGTTTTGGAGGATTTCCCATAGCTCATAATCAATCCCCTGACGTTTGGCACGCCAGGTAGGGAACTTGGTCTTTGCGCCTCAAGATTCAACACCTTCATGGCCGACGCTCAACACGTGCGTGCCCTCTGTAGGGCCATCCGGGTCAAGACGAAGCCCATCATCGACAACCCCTGCCGCCGAGCTCGCACATCCACCGAGGGCGCGGAGCCAGAGCCGGAGGCCTCTTTCAACCGCCCATTAGTGCGGGGGAAGTAGCACCATGTTGTGTACTACGCAACTTTATTCTTGTAGACACATTTTGGGTTTCCAAGCACAGAGTTTTGTAGGACAGTAGCAATTTTCCCTCAAGTGGATGACCTAAGGTTTATCAATCCGTACGAGGTGTAGGATGAAGATGGTCTCTCTCAAACAATCCTGCAACCAAATAATAAAAAGTCTCTTGTGTCGCCAACACACCAAATACAATGGGAAATTGTATAGGTGCACTAGTTCGGCGAAGAGATGGTGATACAAGTATAATATGGATAGTATATATGAGTTTTTGTAGTGCGGACAATAAAAAACAGCAGGGTAGCAAGTAACAAAAGTGAGCACAAACGGTATTGCAATGCTTAGAAACAGGGCCTAGGGTCCGTACTTTCGCTAGTGCAATCTCTCAACGGTGCTAATATAATTGGATCATATAACCACCCCTCAATGAAACCACCTCAAAGTTATTCTTTCCGTTCAATCTATCAAGAGTTCGTACTAAGACAACATAAAGTTATCCTTTCCAATCTATCTATCAAGAGTTTGTACTAGAATAACACAAGGTTATCTTTTCCGATCGATCTTTCAAGAGTTCGTACTAAGATAACACAAAGTTATCCTCCCCGATCGATCTATCAAGAGTTTGTACTAAGGTAACACAAAAACCGGATAAACAAAGACAAGAACATGCATCAACCCCTATGCATAGATTACCCCAATGTCACTTCGGGAATCCGCAAGTTGAGTGCCAAAACATATATCAAGTGGATCAATACGATACCCCATTGTCACCACGAGTATTCAATTGCAAAACATATATCAAGTGTTCTCAAATCCATAAAAGTATTCAATCCAAAGAAATCTCCAAGGGAAAACCCAATTCATCACAAGATAGAGAGGGGAAAACACCATATGATCCGACTATATTAACAAAGCCCTCGATATATCAAGATCATGCCATCAAGAACACGAGAGAGAGAGAGAGATACAACACATAGCTACTGGTACATACCCCCAGCCCCGAGGGTGGACTACTCCCTCCTCATCATGGTGGCCGCCGGTGATGATTTCCCCCTCCGGCAGAGTACCAGAAAGGGTCTAGATTGGTTTTCGTTGGCTACAGAGGCCTGCAGCGGCGGAACTTCTGATCTAGGGTTATCCCTGATGGTTTCTCTATTTATAGGTATTTTTGGCGTCGGTCTCACGTACGGATGGGCCGCGAGGTGAGCACAACCCACAGGGGCACAGGCAAGGGCCCAGGCGCGCTCCGGTGTCTTGTGCCCTACTCCTTCACCTTCTGGTCCTTCCACAAAGCTTCGGGGGCCTCTTTTGTTCTAAAAAAATCGTCAAAAAGTTTCAGCTCATTTGGAGAACTTTCATTTCTGCACAAAAAACAACACCACGGTAGTTCTGCTAAAAACAGCGTCAGTCCAGGTTAGTTCCATGCAAATCATACCAAAACCATATAAAATTGTTATAAACATGGCATGAATACTTCATAAATTATAGATACGTTGGAGACGTATCAACATCCCCAAGCTTAATTCCTACTCGTCCTCGGGTAGGTAAATGATAAAAGAAATAATTTATGAAGTGTGAATGCTAGCAAAGTGCACAAGTTCGATCAATGACAATTTCAATCACTTTTCCTAGCATCATAGCAACCGATCTTTCTTATAAAATTTCTCATGTAAGTAGCAACCAATTCACATGTTCAGGTTCAAACAATGAATTCTCTTGAAACTCAACAACCTATGTTCTCAGTCACCAAGCAATCATGATCCAACTTATTCAACAGAGTTTAAGTAAGAGCTCCACATACTCAACCATCGTATAGTCTTCTATGATTGCTAACACTCACCGCATACACACGAGCAAAATGTTTCAACCAGACACATAGAAAGATAGGGGCTTGTAATTTTGCCTCCCAACGTATTCACCTTTGGGTGATGTCAACAATAATAACTCATGCTACCCATATTCAGCTGGACATATGTGCCTAGATCTTTCCTCACCACATGATGCTTGCCAAAGGAGAAAAATAAAAAAAAGGAATAGAGAGAAAAACTTTGACTCTTTGCATAAAAGTAAATACTGAAAAGTAAAAGTTAGGCCCTTCGCAGAGGGAAGCAGAGGTTGCCATGCGCTTATTTGTTTGTATGCTCAATCCCTTAATGCAAAGGAACGTTACGTTATATTGCCCCTTATGATAGCAACCTTTATTATGCAGTCTGTCGCTTTTACTACTTTGCCATCACAAGTTCGTACAATGCTCAATTTTCCCTTACACTAAATGATCTAACACTTTTAGAAGCAATTTCTATTGCCTTTTTGCACCGATGACAACTTACTTGAAGGATCTTTCTCAATATTTAGGTAGGTATGGTGGACTATTGAATATAAGATTTGGGTTTAAGGGTTTTTGGATGCACAAGTAGTATCTCTACTTGGTGGGAAATTTTTGGCTAGCAAAGATGTGGGGCAAGCACCACATGTTGAAGGATGTATGACAATATAACTTCTATGTGAATATGAACAAACATAAACCATTACGTTGTCTTCCTTGTCCAACGTCAACAATTTTGGCATATACTATTTTGATGGGGGCTCACAATCACAAAAGATTTCCAGGATAGTGTATTTGCATGTGAAAGTTCTCTTCCTTATACTAATTATTCGTGAATTGCTTGTATGACCAATATTGTGATTGTCAAGCCTCAAAATATTTCACTATCTAAACCCAATGTGAAGCTACCACTAGGCATGATATGATTTCAACTTCATGACATTCAATTTATTCAAGAATTTACTCATAGGATATAAGTGAAGCACAAGAGTAAATGACAAGCTAGTCCAAAAAGATATAAATGAAGATCACGAGCATAATATTTCTTTCTCTCAAATTAATCTAAGTGAAGCACGCAATATTTTCTTCAAAAATACTAAAGCACACCGTGCTCAAAAAGATATAAGTGAAGCACTAGAGCAACGGTGTTAGAAGAGAGCTTCTTTGACGGGATGTGAATGCCGCTTATCTAATTTTTCTGGCAACTATTTGAGGGCTCTATTTTATTTAAAAACTTTTAGATCTAAGTATTTTATTAAAACAGCAAGCAAACAAAATAAAATAACATTTCAAGAATAGCACATCTCATGTGAAGAAGCAGAAACCTAGAGTCAACCGATACTAATCGATAATCGTTGATGAAGAAAGGTGGGATGCCTACCGGGGAATCCCCAAGCTTAGATGCTTGAGACTTCTTGAAATATTATCTTGGGGTGCCTTGGGCATCCCCAATCTTGAGCTTTTGTGTCTCCTTAATTCTTCTCATATCATGGTTTCCCTAAATCTCGAAAGCTTCATCCACACAAAACTCAACAAGAACTCGTGAGATAAGTTAGTATAAATCAATGCAAAACCTTATCATCCTCTACTGTGGCAAATCACTAAAATTATTATTCAACATTGCATACTAAATGCATCTGCATATTTAATACTCCTATCCTCAAATAGAATCATTAAACACACAAACATATGCAAACAATGCAAACATAACAACAATCTGTCAAAACAGTACAGTCTGTAAAGAGTGGCATTGTTCTCATACTCCCCTGGCTCTAAAAAATCTGAAAAATTACCATGTTACAGAGAACTTATTCATGCTAACATTTTAAAAATTTCAATATTTTATCATGTTCTGACTATCCAGAAGAATTCAGACAATGATAGAAAACTTTCTGTTTTCAAACAGCAACATATAGACTTGCATAATAAGCATGGTAAAGGCTATCCTTGACACTTTTATTGAAATAAAAAATGCAAAACATTATTTTAAATACCATCAAGAAAATTCTAACGAAATAAATTGACTCTCCAAGCAAAACACATATCATGTGACGAATGAAAACATAGCTCCAAGTGAGGTTACCGATAATGTTGGAGACGAAAGAGGAGATGCCTTCCGGGGCATCCCCAAGCTTAGTTGCTTGGGTATTACTTGAATATTAACTTGGGGTGCCTTGGGCATCCCCAAGCTTAGGGTCTTGTCACTCCTTATTCTCCTCACATCAACATCTCACCCAAAACTTGAAAACTTCAATCACACAAAACTTAGCAAAACTTCGTGAGATGGGTTAGTATGATAAAACAAATCATTCACTTTTGGTACTGTCAAAGACAAGATTCATAATTGTTTTCACACAACTCCTACCGTAGCATATCATTTCTACAATTTATATTGATCAATATAAGCCATAGAAACTAGAAAACAAGCAAACTATGCATTGAAAACATAATCTGTCAAAAACAGAACAATCTGTAATGATTTGAAGATTCACCATACTTCTGCAACTCTAAAAATCTTGAAAAAAAGTGACCATGTGAGCAATTTGTATATTGATCTTCTGCAAAAATAATCAACTTAAAAGCACTCTTCTGTTAAAAAATGAGAAATTTTTCTCGTGAGCACACAAGTTTCTGTTTTTTCAGCAAGATCAAATCTACCATCACCCAACATGATCCTAAGGCTGTGCTTGGTACTTTATTGAAACAAAAGCTATAAAAGATGATTACTACAGTAGCATAATCATGTGAACACACAAAAACAGTAGGTATAAATATTGGGTTGTCTCCCAACAAGCGCTTTTCTTTAATGCCTTTTAGCTAGGCACGATGATTTCAATGATGCTCACATAAAATATATGAATTGAAACATGCAAGAGAGCATCATGAATCACATGGCAAGCACATTTAAGTCTAACCCTCTTCCTATGCATATGGATTTTGTGAGCAAACAACTTTTGGGAGCAAGAATCAACTAGCATAGGAAGGCAAAACAAGCAAAACTTCAAAACTTTCAACACATAGAGAGGAAACTTGATATTATTGAGATAAGTAAATGCATATGTCCCTATATCATAATAATTTTCAGTAGCATCATGAAGGAATTCAACAATATAGCCATCACATAAATCATTCTTTTCATGATGCAAACGCATAGCAATTTTGCTACTTTCCACATAAGCAATTTTATTCTCATGAATAGTGGTGGGAGCAAACTCAACAAAATAACTATCATGAGATCGAAAAGTAAAGTCACGATGACAAGTTTCATGGTTATCATTATTCAATATAGCATACATGTCATCACCATAATCATCATAGATAGCAGCTTTGTTATCATAGTCAATTGAAACATCCTCCAAAGTAGTGGATTCATCACTAAAGAAAGTCATGACCTCTCCAAATCCACTTTTATCAATATAATCATCATAAATAGGAGGCATGCAATCATCATAATAAATTTTCTCATCAAAACTTGGGGAAAAAAATATCATATTCATAAAACATAGCATCCCCAAGCTTATGGCTTTGCATATCGTTAGCATCATGGATATTCAAAGAATTCATACTAATAACATTGAAATTCAGGCTCATCATTTAAATATTTTGTACCAAACATTTTATTGACTTCTTCTAACAATTGAGCACAATTTTCCGATCCATCATTTTCAAGAAAGATATTATAAAGATGATCAATAATATCATGTAACCTCAATTCCATCTTTTAGTTTTGTTTTACAAAACCAAACTAGTGATAAAACAAGAAACTAAAAGATTCGATTGCAAGATCTAAAGATATACCTTCAAGCACTCACCTCCCCGGCAACAGCGCCAGAAAAGAGCTTGTTGTCCACTACACAACTTTATTCTTGTAGACACGTGTTGGGCCTCCAAGTGCAAAGTTTTGTAGGAAAGTAGCAATTTTCCCTCAAGTGGATGACCTAAGGTTTATCAATCCGTAGGAGGTGTAGGATGAAGATGGTCTCTCTCAAATAACCCTGCAACCAAATAATAAAAAGTCTCTTGTGTCCCCAACACACCAAATACAATGGGAAATTGTATAGGTGCACTAGTTCGGCGAAGAGATGGTGATACAAGTGTAATATGGATAGTATATATGAGTTTTTGTTGTGCGAACAATAAAAAACAGCAAGGTAGAAAGTAACAAAAGTGAGCTCAAACGGTATTGCAATGCTTAGAAACAAGGCCTAGGGTCCGTACTTTCGCTAGTGAAATCTCTCAACAGTGCTAATATAGTTGGATCATGTAACCACCCCTCAATGAAACCACCTCAAAGTTATTCTTTCCGTTCAATCTATCAAGAGTTCGTACTGAGACAACATAAAGTTATCCTTTACGATCTATCTATCAAGAGTTCGTACTAGAATAACACAAGGTTATCTTTTCCGATCGATCTTTCAAGAGTTCGTACTAAGATAACACAAAGTTATCCTTCCCGATCGATCTATCAAGAGTTCGTACTAAGATAACACCCAAACTGGAGAAATAAAGACAAGAACATGCATCAACCCCTATGCATGGATTATCTAAATGTCACTTCGGGAATCCGCAAGTTGAGTGCCAAAACATATATCAAGTGGATCAATACGATACCCTATTGTCACCACGAGTATTCAATTGCAAGACATATATCAAGTGTTCTCAAATCCATAAAAGTATTCAATCCAAAGAAATCTGAAAGGGAAAACTCAACTCATCACAAGATAGAGAGGGGAAAACACCATATGATCCGACTATATTAACAAAGCCCCCGATACATCAAGATCGTGCCATCAAGAACACGAGAGAGAGAGAGAGAGAGAGAGAGAGACAACACATAGCTACCGGTACATACCCTCAGCCCCGAGGGTGGACTACTCCCTCCTCATCATGGTGGCCGCCGGGATGATGAAGATGGCCACCGGTGATGATTTCCCCCTCCTGCAGAGTACCGAAAGGGTATAGATTGGTTTTTAGTGGCTACATAGGCCTGCGGTGGCGGAACTTCTGATCTAGGGTTATTCCTGATGGTTTCTCTATTTATAGGATTTTTTGGCGTCGGTCTCATGTCCGGATGGGCCTCGAGGTGAGCACAACCCACCAGGGCATGGACAAGGGCCCAGGTATGCCCCGGTGTCTTGTGCCCTACTGCTTCACCTTCCGGTCCTTCCACGAAGCTTCGGGGGCCTCTTTTGTTCCAAAAAAATCATCAAAAAGTTTTAGCTCATTTGGAGAACTTTCATTTCTGTACAAAAAACAACAACACGGTAGTTTTGCTGAAAACATCGTCAGTTCGGGTTAGTTCCATGCAAATCATACCAAAACCATATAAAATTGTTGTAAACATGGAATGAATACTTCATAAATTATAGATACGCTGGAGAGGTATCACACCAACATCAGCAGCAGCAGCCACCGTCGGCCCGCACTGCCACAACAACTTCGCTCGCCCACCGCGACCCGCCGGCTCCACAGGCAGTGTTGATCATGGCGCAGGAGCTGCTGCGCTACCGCCCCACCGAGGATAGCTACGATGCCTGGCTCGCCCGCATCACCGAGTTCATAAACGTCGTCGGCGACGCCCTGACGCCATCTCGCTCCCTGCCGCCTCCCTCGACACATTGCGCACGGGCAGGGTGTGATGCACCCCCACCTCCTCCGGGTAACAATGATGTGGAGCGTCGCCGCGGCACGCGTGCACTGGAGCCATCCCATGGCTCTTCTCCATTGCACTAAGGCAGCCCCAGTTCCCAGATCATCCAGTGTGCGCCACCCGACACGTGCGTCCTCATCGAGAAGTAGCGTGACCGCCAGAACAGTACCATCAATGACGTCGCAGCGGCTGGTTGCCATAACCGCATCCCCTCGCTGGCGGCGTCATCTCTGTCACTAGGGGCTGCCTCACCTTCACTCGTGAGCTGCACTGCGTGGTGTGGCCCATGAAGTTCAAGCCAGAGCTGCCTCCCTGCTATGATGGCACCACCAACCCTGTGGAGTTCCTGCAGCTCTACATTGTGAGCATCCAGGACGCGGAGGGTGACGACACGGTCATGGCGAACTGGTTTCCCATGGCCCTCAAGGATGCCTTGCGCACGTGGCTGATGAATCTCCCTAAGGCCTCCATCTCCTCATGGGCTGAATAGTGCCGACTGTTCGTATCCAACTTCAAGGGCACATACGACCACCCTCTAGCACTCAGCATTCTAAGCACCATCCGCTAGCCCTGACGAGACCCTCTGCAAGTACATCCAACGCTTCAGCCAAGTGCACAACAAGATCCCATGCGCCTCCAACGCCATGGTCATCGCCGCGTTCTCCTCAGGCATGACGGA
Organism: Secale cereale; assembly: GCA_902687465.1. Classification (NCBI taxonomy): domain Eukaryota; kingdom Viridiplantae; phylum Streptophyta; class Magnoliopsida; order Poales; family Poaceae; genus Secale; species Secale cereale. The sequence continues at coordinate 170,045,542 of LR738712.1, forward strand.
CGCCAGGATGTGCAAGAAGCTTGCCATCAACGACGAGCTTGACTCTATGGTTGAGCTATTCGACCTCTCCGACAAGTGCGCCAAGTCTGAGGAAGTCCGACTCTTCGCCCACAATGACCCTGGGGCCGAGCTCGACGTTGCCAAGCCTAAGGCTAGGGACACTAAGTGCAAGAGCCTTGCCATGCTTGCGGTAGAGCCTGAGTGGAAGTGCGGTCGTGACCGTGATGAGATCAAGAAGGATGGGGGCCCCTTCTGCGCCTACCACAACATGCACTCCCATGCCACCGAAGACTGCCACGATCTCAAGCTGCTTCGCGATGAGCGGCACGAGAAGCGCGGTGACCACAATGAGCACGGCTCAGGCCGCAGCGGCGACCGCAACAACAACCGCTAGAAGGATCACAATGGCAATAACAACTCGCGGTAGGGGTGGCGGAATCATCCTCGGCAGGCTGACCCTCAATAGGCCAACGCGGCCCTACCATGCCCCAACAGGAACAACGACAACCTACCCGAGGAGGACGCCAGGGGCTATTAGGAGCCTTGTGCGGTGGCCTGCATCCTTGGCGTGATCCAAGATCCCCATCCAATCACGACTTCAAGTTGTTCTATCACGAGGTGGATGCAGCCCTCCTAGAGCATGCGGGCCGAAGGCCCCTCAAATGGTCATAGTACCCAATCGCCTTTGACTACGCCGACCACCCCAAGTCTACAAAGTCGGTGGGCATCATCCCCTTGCTGTGCACACTCACTAGCGACAACGTAGCTGTCACCAAGATGCTCATCGGCGATGGCGCATGCCTCAACGTGATCTTTGTGGAGACCTTCGAGCAGCTCCAAGTGCCTTATGAGTGTTTGTTGCCCACAAGGCCCTTCTCGGGCATGACTGACGGCTCCATGGTGTCGTCGGGGCAAGTGCGCCTTCCCGTCACCTTCGGCTCCCATAAGAACTACCACACCGATCTCATCGGCTTAGACATAGTGCACATTGGCCTGCTCTACAATGCCATCTTGGGCTACCCGGCTCTCGCCAAGTTCATGGAAGTGACCCACCACGCCTACAACACCGTCAAGATGTTGGGCTGTAGCGGGACCATCACCATCCATTGCCACGAGAAGGAAGCGATGCGCACCCTCGAGCACGCCTACAAGGCTGACGCCATCGCGTACCTCGCAGATGAAGACGAGGCGGGGCCTGCCTAGCCCGCCCCTACGAAGAAGAAGTTGTAGTTCTCACAGATCCACGCAAAGACGAAGAAGATGCAGCTGGACGGCAGTGGCTCAGGCCCCTCCCTCACCATCGGGGCTGGCCTATCCCCCAAATAGGAAAGTGAGCTCGTCACCTTCCTCCAGGCAAATCCTGATATGTTCGCCTAGACAGCATCAGATATGTCTAGTGTATAGAGGGAGGTGATCGAGCACCAAGCCGTGTGCCCCTATGCACGACCCGAGTGGACCAACAACCCTGTCGTCGTCCCCAAGCCCAATGGCAGCAAGCGCATGTGCGTCGACTTCACCAACCTCAACTAGGCCAGGCCCAAGGACCCCTTCCCCTTCCACGGATCGACCAGATCGTGGACTCCACCGTTGGGTGCGATTTGCTATGCTTCCTGGACGCCTTCTCAGGCTACCACCAGTCCAGGATGGCAGAGGGGGACAAGGAGAAGACTTCCTTCATCATCCCTTGCGGAGTGTACTTCCACATATGCATGCCCTTTGTCCTAAAGAGCGCGGGAGCCACCTTCACGAGGCTGATGCGCATTGGCCTGGGGGCCCATATGGGAAGAAATGCAGAAGCCTACGTCGATGACATTGTCGTCAAGACTCGCGAGGCGAGCTCGCTCATCGCATACCTTGAAGAAACATTCGCCAACTTGCGCAAGATCAACCTCAAGCTCAACCCTGCCAAGTGCGTCTTCGGAGTCCCTTCAGGCAAGCTGCTCGGCTTCCTGGTCTCCCAACATGGCATTGAGGCTAATCCTGAGAAGATCAAGGCCATTGAGGAGATGCGCCCTTCCCGAAATCTCAAGGAAATGTAGCACTTGACAAGATGCATCGCGTCGCTCAGGCGTTTCATCTCCAAGTTCCGCGAAAAGGCCCTCCCCTTCTTCAAGCTCATGAAGAGATCGGGCCGCTTCAAGTGGACCCCTGAGGCTGACACGGCCTTTAAGGGCCTCAAGAAGTACCGCACGAGCCCTCTGTCATGCCCTTTTATTTTAGTGTTTTTGACTCTTGCATAAAAAGTAAATACATGAAAGTAAAAGATAGGCCCTTCGCAGAGGGAAGCAGAGGTTGTCATGTGCTTTTATTTTTGATTGTACAATCTCTTACTGCAAAAGAACGTCATGTTATATTGCCCCCTATGATAGCAACCTTTATTATGCAATCCATCACTTTTATTACTTTGCTATCAGAGGTTTTTATAACACTTATTTTCCCTTACAATAAAGATCAAACTTATTTAGAAGCAATTTTTATTGCTTTATGCACCGATGACAACTTACTTGAAGGATCTTATTCAATCCATAGGTAGGTATGGTGGACTCTCATGACATGAATAGGGTTTAAGGGTTTTCGATGCACAAGTAGTATCTCTACTTAGTGCGTTTGTTTGGCTAGCAAAGATATTTGAGAAAGCACCACATGTTAGAGAATCTATGACAATATAACTTCTACGTGAATATGAACAAACATAAATCATTACGTTGCCTTCCTCGTCCAACATCAGCAATTTGGCATAAAATATTTAATGGGGGCTCACAATCATAAAATATGTCCAAGATAGTGTATATGCATGTGAAGCTTCTCTTCCCTTATTAATTATTGCATGAATTGCACCATTGACCAATGCTATGTTTGTCAATCTTCAATAAATTTTACTACTTATACTCTTTATTATGTAATAATGTCATTACTTTCCATAAGATTAGCATATGATCTTTTTCATTATTTCTTTTATTTGATTGAAACATAAAAGTAAAGAAGCAAAAAACTCAAACTAATATTTATTATATAACTCTCAACTCGATTACAAAGATAGATAGATCACGAACTAACTCATCAAAGATAGATCAAACTAAACATTTATTTTACTAAATCACGAAATAACTAGAGATCAAACTAAAACTTATGATGGAAATAAAAATGATGGTGATACGATACCGGGGCACCTCCCCCAAGCTTGGCACCAGCCAAGGGGAGTGCCCATACCCGTCTACTCAAGTCTCCTTCTTGGGTGATGGGAATGAGGTGGAAAGCTTCTCCTTCAACTCAAGTAGATGCATCAATTTCCGTTTGATATTCCGAAAGGTAGCGTTTTCCTCCTCCAAGACAATAACTTCACGAGTGAGATAAGTGTTCCAAACACAAACTGTTTCAAAAGTCCGCAAAGCCTCGATTTCAGAGGGGGAGAGATGATCAAGGAAAGCTTTAAGAATATCTCCCTCAACAGCAGCAGCTTTCTCCTCCCGCCACCTCATTTTCCTTCTCCTTCCCATTATCATCCTTCTCGATCTCCTCTCTCTTCAGTTCTATCTTCATCAACGAAGCATCTTCTCCCACATTGTTGGATGAGGAAGAAGACATGCCATTTGGTTTGATAGACCTGCCCAGAAAACAACATGAAACAAGAACAGAGGATTTTTCCATGATGAGGTGGTCAAATTTTCCAGTTTGATAGACCGTCAGTTTATATATATATATATATATATATATATATATATATATATAGAGAGAGAGAGAGAGAGAGATAGATAGATAGATAGATAGATAGATAGAGAGAGAGAGAGAGAATTTTTATATTAAGAAATACGTGTCCCACAAGAAAACGGAGTCGGGAAGGTGCCTGGGGTAGGGGCGTGCCCTGGTGCCTCGTGGGCACACGGGTTGCCTTCCTGTGTGTTTATTATTTTTGTATTTTTCTAAATATTTCAAAACTGACGGAACATATTTTTGCGGATTTTTTGGAGTCGGTTTATTGACCGTATCACGTACCTCTTCATTTTCAGGGTTTTGGAGTGTTCTGGAAGGTCTCTTTAATGTATTCCTCCGATGTCATTATTTGGATAATATTAGTTTCAACATTAATAGGTGTACCCGAAATATAGTGCTTTATTCTTTATCCATTGACCACCTTAGGATTAGTGCCTTCGGCATTATTGATCTTGATAGCTCCAGACCAATAAACTTCTTCGACGATATATGGTCCTTTCCCATTTGGAGAGAAGTTTTCCTACAAAAAACCTAAAACGAGAATTGTACAATAGAACATACTCACCTACTTTGAATTCCCGCTCTTCAATTCTTTTGTCATGCCATCTTTTAACTTTTTCTTTGAACTAGTAAGTATGCACGTGCAACACACATATTCTAATGTATGATAAAAACATCAACCATGTATTTTAAATCTTATTCCTCTCCCAAACGCTAAATACAAATCAAATGATCAAAGAGCAAAGAACAAAAGGGACATGCGACACTCCATTTAGTCGACAATATGTCAAATCTAAATGGCTTCAGAGGATCTAGAATCGGACCCTCATATCCTCTCTAAACACCCAGACAGGCTCTTCAGTAATTGTTCAGACGAAGAAAATACAACCCAACCGGACGCCCCATATCTGGTCCAAGCGCCCGAACTGATCGACAAGCCCCATATCCAACACATATGTGGGAAGGAAATGGGGATTTGGCCAACCGCGAACCACCTTTTTTTTCTTTCTTTTCTCTTTTTTCTGTTCGCCAATCACATGAATATGACCGGACAATATGAGAAGGGTGGTTGTTTTATAAGGAAATTGAGGGTCCAAAACGGTCGTGTCTGGGCACGTCCGAGCCAAATTAAGCAATTGCATTTGTAGAAGTTCTAATTAGGCCACACAAAGCAAGCAGAGGAACGCCTATACTTAGAGCATCTACAGCCGGACTCCTCAAATTGATCGGGCGGACGCAGAGACCACTAACTGGGCATGAGAGAAAAATAAAAAGTAGCAAAAGGTTGACCCAATCGGACCCTCGAAGCCTCCTTAAACGTCCAGCCTATCCGACGGCCCTCATATTCATCTCGTATATGTGATGAGTATGAGGAGTGCCGGGGCATGCCCGAACAGTGGTCCAGCGTCCGCCATAGAGGATTGGGTCCTCCCATAAAACATATTTTCTCACTCTCCTTCTCCACCAACACATGCATGTGACCGAACATGCAAGGAAAAAGTGAGGGACATGGCTCTGTGAACATAAAAACAGGGAGTCAATTTTGTTCAATCCGGCCGTATATGCTCTTACCTGCCCGTATAAATAGATGCTACTTCCAAAAAGAAGAGCATTTGCTATTAAGAAGAAAACAATTAAAAAAAGCAGCCAGTGAGTGGCTATTAGTCTCTCACCACACAAAAAGGCACTTCGCTTTTCCCGCGGCATCCTCTCCTTCGCATGCCGCCTCCACTCTAGCCCGCCAGCGCACTCTATCTCATGCCCCGCAACGTCCTTCCCCACCATGGCCTCGCCTCCCCTCGCCGCCACCCCACTGGTGTACTGTAGGTCGACTCTGCCGCCTCCGTGCCCCGATGCAGATCAAGCTGCGAGCTGCTGGATGCGATGTGGGAGCGGGCATCTCGGAGCGGACCGAGATCCACTTCATCTACATGAGGAGGATGCTTCGACCTGGAGCTCCATGGCGTCCCACAACCGCGAGCACCTCAGGCTCAGTCGATACCAGATGGAGCGGAGTCGCACTGTCGTCAAGGGCCACGGAGCTCGGGACGCCGCCGCCCTGCCCCCGCTTCGACACCGTCAAGCATCACCAACTCAGCTCGATGTAGGGGGAGGATGGTTCTTCTTCTTGGGACGCCGTGCCGTCATGGAAGGTCTCCATTTTCCTCCCTCTCGTTTCGATTTGGTACGATGCTAGATTTGGTTCCATTCCCTCCCTGATGCAGTTCCACACACCTCTCTCTAACTTCACATTGCTAGCGTAGATTACTCAACATCCACAACCATTATCAAAAAAACTTTACATGAAAGAAAATGAAAGGGGTTCAAAGTCTGCAGAGCAATTTGGCATTCGAGGACATCTTCAAGTCAGAACAGAAGTAATGTACTGAAGTTCAGTCAATCTAAGGATAGCAATTAACTGTAAGTCAATCTTAGGATAGCATTCGCCTGCAAATATGTGTACACATACTCTTGCTTGAACAACAACAGCACCACCATGTCCTATTTCCAAATTTCACTAATGGATAGAATTTTTTTCACTGCAAAAGAAGCACAAGCTTACCAAATCTCTATAGGAAGGTATTTTCTCAGGGAGTAACATGAGGTCAACATCTTCCCCTTTGCTAGCATATTTCTCACCATATCTCTTAGTGTCTAGTTGACCATCTTCATAATCAGGAGCACCAGTAAGAAAAGCAATTACCCAACTGTTTTTTTAAGAATAAACAGCTGGTAGTTAGACATAAAAACAACAAGTACAAAAGTCTTTGCAAAATACACTATCCTTACAAACATAATTGCCTTTCTCACAAGAAGCATTGAAAAATTGTAGAAAGAGACATGTTAACATACCCTAAGCAAAAGTATAACCATACTCTGAACTCGAGTACTTAATTAGAGAAGACATGGCTGTTCCAAAACCACTCCCACCAAGAAAAACTATATCTGCTTCACGCCTAGAAGCAACACTTCTCTCCCATGAAGATGTAGGCCATAGTGTTGTTGGTAAACATAGCATGTAATTTCAAAAAAATTCCTACGATCACGCAAGATCTATCTAGGAGAAGCATATCAACGAGACGGGAAGAGTGTGTCTACGTACCCTCATAGACAGAAAGCGGAAGCATTAGATTAATGCGGTTGATGTAGTCGCACGTCTTCGTGATTCAACCGATCAAGCACCGAACGTACGGCACCTCCGAGTTCTGCACACGTTCAGCTTGATGACGTCCCTCGAGCTCTTGATCCAGCAGAGGGTCGAGGGAGAGTTCTGGCAGCACGATGGCGTGTTGACGGTGATGGTGAAGTAGATCACGCAGGGCTTCGCCTAAGCATTACGACAATGTGACCTGAGGTGTAAACTGTGGAGGGGGCACCACACATGGCTAAAAGACTAACTTGTGTGACCTAGGGCACCCCCTGGCCCTGTATATAAAGGAGGAGAGGGGAGGCCGGCCGGCCCTAGGTGCGCGCCAAGTGGGGAGGAGTCCTACTAGGACTCCAATCCTAGTAGGACTAGGATTCCCCTTTTTTCCTTTAGTGGAGAAGGAAGGAAGGAAGGGAGAGGGAGAGGGAGAAGGAAAGGGGGGCCATGCCCCCTTCCCCTTGTCCAATTCGGACAGCCCATGGGGGCGCGCGCCACCCCTTGTGGGCTTCCCTCTCTCTCCCCTATGGCCCATGTAGGCCCAATACTTCCCCGGGGGGTTCCGGTAGCCCCTCGGTACTCCGATAAATATCCGAAACGTTCCCAAACCATTCCGGTGTCGGAATACTATCATCCAATATAACTTTATCAAGGTACGTGCTTTGTGGAAGTCCAATCAAGCATCTTGATCTATCTCTATAGATCTTGATGCCCAATATATAAGCAGCTTCACCAAGGTCTTTCATTGAAAAATTCTTATTCAAGTATCCTTTTATGCTATCCAGAAATTCTACATCATTTGCAATCAACAATATGTCATCCACATATAATATCAGAAATGCTACAGAGCTCCCATCTACTTTCTTGTAAATACAGGCTTCTCTGAAAGTCTGTATAAAACCATATGCTTTGATCACCTCATCAAAGCGTATATTCCAACTCTGAGATGCTTGCACCAGTCCATAGATGGATCGCTGGAGCTTGCACACTTTGTTAGCACCTTTAGGATCGACAAAACATTCTGGTTGCATCATATACAACTCTTTGTTGAGAAATCCTTTAAGGAATGCAGTTTTGACATCCATTTGCCAGATTTCATAATCATAAAATGTGGCAATTGCTAACATGATTCGGACAGACTTATGCATCGCTACGGGTGAGAAGGTCTCATCGTAGTCAACTCCTTGAACTTGTCGAAAACCTTTCGCAACAGGTCGAGCTTTGTAGACGGTAACATTACCATCAACGTCAGTCTTATTCTTAAAAAATCCATTTATTTTCTATGGCTTGCCGATCATCGGGCAAGTCAACCAAAGTCCACACTTTGTTCTCATACATGGACCCCATCTCAGATTTCATGGCCTCAAGCCATTTTGCAGAATCTGGGCTCATCATCGCTTCCTCATAGTTCGTAGGTTCGTCATGGTCTAGTAACATGACTTCCAGAACAGAATTACCGTACCACTCTGGTGCAGCACGTACTCTGGTTGACCTACGAGGTTCGGTAGCAACTTGATCTAAAGTTTCATGATCATCATCATTAGCTTCCTCACTAATTGGTGTAGGCATCACGGGTGATGAGACATTCTCCAATTCGAGAGAAGGTACAATTACCTCATCAAGTTCTACTTTCCTCCCACTCACTTCTTTCGAGAGAAACTCCTTCTCTAGAAAGGATCCATTCTTAGCAACAAAAATCTTGCCTTCGGATCTGTGATAGAAGGTGTACCCAACAGTTTCTTTGGGTATCCTACGAAGACGCACTTCTCCGATTTGGGTTCGAGCTTATCAGGCTGAAGCTTTTTCACATAAGCATCGCAACCCCAAACTTCAAGAAACGACAACTTAGGTTTCTTGCCAAACCACAGCTCATACGATGCTGTCTCAATGGATTTAGGTGGTGCCCTATTTAACGTGAATGCAACTGTCTCTAATGCATAACCCCAATGATAGTGGTAAATTGGTAAGAGACATCATAGATCGCACCATATCTAATAAAATACGGCTACGATGTTCGGACACACCATTACGCTGTGGTGTTCCATGTGGCGTGAGCTGTGAAACTATTCCACATTGTTTTAAATGAAGACCAAACTCGTTACTCAAATATTCACCTCTGCGATCAGATCATAGAAACTTTATTTTCTTGTTATTATGATTCTCTACTTCACTCTGAAATTCTTTGAACTTTTCAAATGTTACAGACTTATGTTTCATTAAGTAGATATACCCATATCTGCTCAAATCATCTATGAAGGTGAGAAAATAACGACACCGCCGCGAGTGTTAGTTGCTCGCTCCATTGTTCCGGAGGACAGAGTTTTAGTCATCTTGCCCATGAGGATGGTTCACAAGTATCAAATGATTCATAATCAAGTGATTCCAAAAGTCCATGTGCATGGAGTTTCTTCATGCGCTTTACACCAATATGACCTAAATGGCAGTGCCACAAATATGTTGCACTATCATTATCAACTTTGCATCTTTTGGCATCAATATTATGAATATGCGTATCACTATGATTGAGATTCAACAAAAATAGACCCCTCATCAAGGGTGCATGACCATACAAGATATTACTCATATAAATAGAACAACCATTATTCTCCGATTTAAATGAATAACCGTCTCGCAACAAACAAGATCTAGATATAATGTTCATGCTCAACGCTGGCACCAAATAACAATTATTTAGGTCTAAAACTAACCCCGAAGGTAGATGTAGAGGTAGCGTGCCGACGGCGATCACATCGACTTTGGAACCATTTCCCATGCGCATCGTCACCTCGTCCTTAGCCAATCTTCGTTTAATCCGTAGCCCCTGTTTCGAGTTACAATTATGAGCAACCAAACCAGTATCAAATACCCAGGCGCTACTACAAGCATTAGTAAGGTACACATCAATAACATGTATATAAAATATACATTTGTTCACTTTGCCATCCTTCTCATCCGCCAAATACTTGGGGCAATTCCGCTTCCAGTGACCAGTCCCTTTGCAGTAGAAGCACTCAGTTTCAGGCTTGGCTCCAGACTTGGGTTTCTTCCCGGGAGTTGCAACTGGCTTGCTATTCTTCTTGAAGTTCCCCTTATTTCCATTGCCCTTTTCTCGAAACTAGTGGTCTTGTTAACCATCAACACTTGATGCTCCTTCTTGATTTCTACCTCCGCAGCTTTGAGCATGGCGAAGAGCTCGAGAATTGTCTTCTCCACCCCTTGCATATTATAGTTCATCATGAAGCCTTTATAGCTTGGTGGCAGTGATTGAAGAACTCTGTCAATAGCACAATAATCTGCAATATGAACTCCGAACCGAGTCATGTGGTTATGGTACCCAGACATTCTGAGTATGTGTTCACTGACAAAACTGTTCTCCTCCATCTTGCAGCTGTAGAACTTGTTGGAGACTTCATATCTCTCAACTCGGGCATTTGCTTGAAATATTAGCTTCAACTCTTGGAACATCTCATATGCTCCATGAAGTTCAAAACGTCTTTGAAGTCCCGATTCTAAGCCGTAAAGCATGGCACACTTAACTATCGAGTAGTCATCAGACCGCGTCTGCCAAACGTTCAAAGCATCCCATTCACGGGAGGGGGCTTGTCACCTAGCGGTGCTTCAAGGACATAATTCTTCTGTACAGCAATGAGGATAATCCTCAAGTTACGGACCCAGTCCGTGTAGTTGCTAACATCATCTTTCAACTTAGCTTTCTCTAGGAATGCATTAAAATTCAAGGGAACGGTAGCACGTGCCATTGATCTACAACATAAATATACAAAAACTATCAGGACTAAGTTCATGATAAATTAAGTTCAATTATCTAAATGATCATGTTATCCAAATCAACTAAACCATGTCCGATCATCACGTGAGATGGAGTAGTTTTCAATGAAGAACATCTTACGTGATCATATCTACTATATGATTCACGCTCGACCTTTCGGTCTCTAGTGTTCCGAGGCCATGTCTGTACATGCTAGGCTCGTCAAGTTTAACCCGAGTATTCTGCGCGTGCAAACTTATCTTACACCTATTTTATGTGAACGTAGAGCTTATCACACCCGATCATCATGTGGTGTCTCGACACGACGAACTGTTGCAACACTGCATACTCAGGGAGAACACTTGTACCTTGAAATTTTAGTAAGGGATCATCTTATAATGCTACCGTCGTTCTAAGCAAAATAAGATGCATAATAATATAAACATCACATGCAACCAAAATATGTGACATGACATGGCCATCATCATCTTGTGCTTTTTATCTCCATCTCCAAAGCATCGTCATGATCTCCATCTTCACCGGCTTGACACCATGATCTTCATCGTAGCGTCGTGGTCGTCTCGCCAACTATTGCTTCTACTATTATCGCTAACTCATAGTGATAAAGTAAAGCAATTACATGGCATTCACAATTCATACAATAAAGAGACAACCATAAGGCTCCTACCGATTGCCGATAATTTACAAAACACAATCATCTCATACAATAACGTATAACTCATCACGTCTTGACCATATCACATCACAACATGCCCTGCAAAAACAAGTTAGATGTCCTCTACTTTGTTGTTGCAAGTTTTACGTGGCTGCTACGGGCTTCTAGCAAGAGCTGTTCTTACCTATGAAAAAAAACCACAACGGTGATTTATCAAGTTTAATGTTTTAACCTTCAACAAGGACCAGCCGCAGTCAAATTCGATTCAACTAAAGCAAGAGAGACAGACACCCGCCAGCCACCTTTATGCAAACAAGTTGCACCTAACGGTGGAACCGGTCTCATGAACACGGTCATGTAATGTTGGTCAGGGTCGCTTCATATTACAATACCACCGAATCAAAATAAGACGTTGGTGGTAAGCAGTATGAACATCACCGCCCACAATTCCTTTGTGTTCTACTCGTGCATGTCATATACGCATAGACCTGGCTCGTGATGCCACTGTTGGGAAACGTAGCATGTAATTTCAAAAAAATTCCTACGATCACGCAAGATCTATCTAGGAGATGCATAGCAACGAGACGGGAGGAGTGTGTCTACGTACCCTCGTAGATCGAAAGCGAGAGCGTTAGATTAACGTGGTTGATGTAGTCGAACGTCTTCGCGATTCAACCGATCAAGCACCAAACATAAGGCACCCCCGAGTTCTGCACACATTCAGCTTGATGACGTTCCTCGAGCTCTTGATCCAGCAGAGGGTCGAGGGAGAGTTCCAGCAGGACGATGGCATGTTTTGGAAGAGGCTCCCACTGACTTTGTACTATCTCACACCACAATATTACATAATTACAAGGGTGGGATTAAGGCCCCCAGGGCATAACTAAGGCTAGTCAGAAGAAAGAGCAGGCAGGCTCACACACTAAAACAAAGTGGTTGTAATGGAACAAAATTACAGGCCTTGGAGGAACGTGGAGATGAAAGGGTGCAACTCCTGTTTACAATTATGCATAAGCAACTACACCAAGCTCTTGAAACATGCTAGCCAAGAGGCAAGGGAGTGCGGCACCCTCCTAAAATGTTCATTGTTTCGTTCCTTCCAAACAATCCAAGTAGTTAACATGAAAATGTCCATAAAGAGGGGGTGGCTCCACTGCTGCTTGCCAGCATGTATCAAACTGAGACGATTATCATTGCTTGGCCAGACGATCCCCAGCTTGGCCCAACATTGCACACTGAAGGGGCAGTGGAAGAAGAGGTGTTCCACCCTCTCTTCAGGGGGCTGATTACACAACAAGCATGCATAATTGCTATTTTGGATGTTGTAGTGATGACATTTGAGCTTGTTCCTTGTGTTCAGGCGATCGACCATGAGGAGCCAACAGAAAAATTTAAATTTGATGGGGCTCTTGGCCTTCCACAACCACCCAAACACCTCATCCGCCTCCACCTCTCTGAAGCAGTGTGCGTAGTACACACTGGAAGAGAACCGATTGGCAATCGAGCAGGCCCAAACATCTTGTTCCTCCACGACTATTGCAACATGAGCGCATTGCCCTTGGATCGCCCTGATGTCCTCGCGGGCCTGCGCAGAGATGTGGAGTTGGAATAGCTCACCAGGGTCATTGGCTTGCAAAACTGAATCAACAGTCGCATCTTCGTCCATGCAAAAGGAGAAGGCCCTGGGGAAGGAGTGCATGAGTGGGTGTTCTTCTTCATCGAGCCACACATCCTTCCAGAAAAGATTTGAGAGTCCATTCCCAACCCCCACTGACGTGATTCCTCTGAAGACATCACTGTGCATCATAACATCTCGCCTCCAAAAGGAACCAACAACATTGCATGCATGGGTCACTTTATCAGAGTAGTGCACCTCCTAGACAAGCGAGACCCAAGGTATATCCTCTTTGTTATAAAATTTAAAGAGGTGTTTGAGCAAGAGGGCCACATTCTGAGTTTTGATATCAATGACACCCAGCCCACCCTTCCTCTTAGGTCTGCAAACTAGATCCCATGCTGCCAAGGAGTAGTTTTTGACGCCGTCATTTGTGTTCTTTACCCAAAGGCAATACCTGCGGAGCTTGTCCAGATGTTCAACCACACGGGGTGGAAGTTTGATGGTGCACATGGCATAAATGAGCATTGACCTAATTGCAGAATTAACCAGTGTGAGTTTTGCGCCAGTGGACATCAGGGGCAAGGCTGTTGACAACTTCCTCTCCACACTGTGCACCAATGGCATTAGGTCCAGCACTGTCGGTCTAGTGGTTCCATAGGAAGGCCAAGGTAAGTTAAAGGCATCACTCCCACCGTGCAGCCAAAGATGTGATCTAGATCATCAGTTTTATCTTGGGACAGATTGATCAGGATGAGTGTGGACTTGCCAAAGTTTATTCTGAGCCCTACCGAGTCTGTATAATCCACTAGGATGGATTTCATAACGGCTGCTTGGGACTGGCAGGCAGGCATCAAAAGGATCGTGTCATCGGCGTATTGAACCACCGGGTACTCGGTCACATTAGGAGAAGGGAAGGGCAGGTGGATCAGGCCGCGCCCGAACGCATCATTGATGGCCGCTTGCAGCAAGCCTGCAACAAGCACGAAGATCAAAGGTGACAGCGGGTCCCCTTGACGAATGCCACATTTGCATTTGAATTTTCTCCCCGGGAAACCATTCAAGAGAACTGATGAAACACCAGAACCAAAGATCAAGTTCATCCACACCAGAAGCACGACGGCATATTGACAGTGATGGTGAAGTAGATCGCGTAGGGCTTCGCCTAAGCACTACGACAATATGACCTGAGGTGTAAACTATGGAGGGGGCACCGCACACGGCTAAAAGAATAACTTGTGTGTACTATGGTGCCCCTGCCCCTCTATATAAAGGAGGAGAGGGGAGGTCGGCCGGCTTCCCCTTTCCCGGGGCGTGCCAAGTGGGGAGGAGTCCTACTAGGACTCCAATCCTAGTAGGACTAGGATTCCCCTTTTTTCCTTTAGTGGAGAAGGAAGGAAGGAAGGGAGAGGGAGAGGGAGAAGAAAAGGGGGGCCTCGCCCCCTTCCCCTTGTCCAATTCGTACATCTCATGGGGGCGCGCGCCACCCCTTTCTCTCTCTCCCCTATGGCCCATGTAGGCCCAATACTTCCCCGGGGGATTCCGGTAGCCCCTCGGTTCTCTGATAAATATCCGAAACATCCCGAAACCTTTTTAGTGTCTGAATACTATCATCCAATATATCAATCTTTACCTCTCGACCATTTCAAGACTCCTCGTCATGTTCGTGATCTCATCCGGGACTCCCGAACAATCTTCGGTCACCAAAAACTAATAACTCTTAATACAAATCGTCATCGAACGTTAAGCGTGCGGACCCTATGGGTTCTAGAACTATGTAGACATGACCAACACACTTCTCCGGTCAATAACCTATAGTGGTACCTGGATGCTCATATTGGCTACCTCATATTCTACGAAGATCTTTATTGGTCAAACCGTAATGACAACATATGTTATTCCCTTTGTCATTGGTAAGTTACTTGCCCGAGATTTGATCGTCGGTATCTTCATACCAGGTTCAATCTCATTACCGGCAAGTCTCTTTACTCGTTCCGTAATACATCATTCCGTGACTAACTTATTAGTCATTTGCTTGCAAGGCTTATTATGATGTGTATTACCGAGAGGCCCCAGAGATACCTCTCCGATACTCGGAGTGACAAATCCTATTCTTGATCTATGCCAACTCAACAAACACCTTCGGAGATAACTGTAGAGCATCTTTGTAATCACCCAGTTACGTTGTGACGTTTGATAGCACATAAGGCATTCTTCCGGTATCCGGGAGTTGCATAATCTCATAGTCAGAGGAATATGTATTTGACATGAAGAAAGCAATAGCAGTAAAACTGAACGATCATTATGCTAAGCTAAAGAATGGGTCTTGTCCATCACATCATTCTCCTAATGATGTGTAACGCCCCGAACACACCCGACGGTGGTCGTTACTCCTGGCGGGTTCTTGACTGGCCCCACATATCAATACTAGTCTTTTCTGCACACTTTGTCCTCACTCGTTCGTACCCGGGAGCAACTTCCCGGCCGGTCACCCATCCTGAAACTACTCCAAGCTGAGCACGCATAACTTTGGAGTTCTATCCGAATGGGTGATACGTCTCCAACGTATCTACTTTTCGAAACACTTTCGCCCTTGTTTTGGACTCTAACTTGCATGATTTGAATGGAACTAACCCGGACTGACGCTGTTTTCAGCAGAATTGCCGTGGTGTTATTTTTGTGCAGAAATAAAAGTTCTCGGAATGACCTGAAAATCAAGAGAGAATATTTTTGGAATATATAAAAAATACTGGCGAAAGAATCAAGACCAGGGGGCCCACACCCTGTCCACGAGGGTGGGGGGCACGCCCACCCCCTGGGCGCGCCCCCTGTCTCGTGGGCCCCGTGAGGCTCCACCGACATCAACTCCAACTCCATATATTCACGTTCGGGGAGAAAAAAAGTAGAGAGAAGGATTCATCGCGTTTTATGATACGGAGCCGCCGCCAAGCCCTAATCTCCCTTGGGAGGGCTGATCTGGAGTCCGTTCGGGGCTCTGGAGAGTGGAGATCGTCGCCATCGTCATCATCAACCTTCCTCCATCACCAATTCCATGATGCTCACCGCCGTGCGTGAGTAATCCCATCGTAGGCTTGCTGGGCGATGATGGGTTTTGTCAGGGATATTACTAGCAGGTATAAACCGGCTAGGGAGATCCAGATTACGATAATGTAGCTGTGTTGTTATAAGCTCAGTAGAGGTTACGACCCATGAAGGGTTAGGGCCCATGTGTAAAGTTTACGGTTTATAAACCGTCCTATCATGTAACTTGAGGTACAAGGAAGAAAGAGTAGATACCGAGGCGGACACGATTATGAGCCGGCCTCGGGACTCTGTAAACTGGACCAGGCGTTGCCTCCTATATAAAGGAACGACCCGACGACGGTTCAAGCCCAGGCAACAACCCGTCGAGAGACAGGCAAGCAATCTGCTCCCTGTACATCGACGCCCAAGCAATACCAAACCAAACTAGACGTAGGCTTTTACCTTCATCGAAGGGGCCGAACTAGTATAAACCCTCTGTGTTCTTTGTGTGCTTTAACCTCTTCAAGCTAACCCGCGCGATGGCTCCACACCTAAGTCCTCTAAACCGGACATCTGCCGTGCTAATTCCACGACAGTTGGCGCCCACCGTGGGGCTATCGCACGATGGTTTCGAGTTCTTGAAGGGCAGCTTTGAAGGACTCAAGGGTTACACGGTCGGCCGGATGACCAAGAGTCGCCGCGGCCGGATCTACATCGACGACGCAGGCTGGGGCCCTGAGGCTGATTCAATCGAATACGGGTACCGGGTCCCCTTCGGCGGCATCCACGTCTTCATCGGCAAGATTGGTGAACCGGGACCTGAGCCGAACATCTTCCCCAACATCGTCGAGCCGGCTCAGCATGCGAGATCGGCCCGGATTCAGCCTGCCATGAAGCACGTTTTCGTTGGAGCAATACATGGAGTCCAAGCCGAGGACGGATTGGATTCTGGTGGCGAGACAGTTGTCTATTCCGACGATGAATCTTCATCCGGAGAGACTGAATCTTTGTATCTGTTGCGGGATGGTCGATCCGGGGGTGTATCCGATGGTGATAGTATTCCTGACCCCTTTGATCCGCCAAACCGGGTGGCTGTCTTTATGGCCGGATCGCAATCTGCGCAGTAGCCCACGGTGACCGGGGCGTTCACAGCAGAGGCAGCTGGTGCAGGGTCGAGCAACCAAGCCCCCTCACCATCTGACGCTCTATCCACCTTGGTTGAGGAGTTGACAGCCCGAGCAACAGCAGAGGTGGCTCCTACTAACAAGGCGCAACATGATGCAGAGATCCTTCAGCTAAAGGGCCGGATCGAGCAAGCTAGGCGGGATCTGGACGCAGAGAAGGCCGCAATGGTGACAAGGCAAGCAGAGTTGGATTCCCAAGCTTTTCGGCTCAGGATGGATCAGGTCTCTGTGCAGGAAGTAAGGAACAGAAGGTATCAGACTCGTCTACCGCCGGTCTATGAGGCGATGAATCTCTTTGGCACGCCAGGAGCGGGAGCCAGCAATAATCTAGAAGTAAACCGGAGGGGAGCCCCAGCAACAGGCGCACCGGTTCAATAACCAACCGCGGAGCAGAGTCGTCGGGTTGTGCCCACACCGCACGTCCCCACTCCTCCTGGCCATTACTCAAATCCCTTGGATAACATTGTCGCTGCCGCTTCACGGCTGGCCGCTTTACCCATTGAGGGAACATCTCCCGTGGCAGCGGAAGCGCGCAGGGTCAAGGAATTGCTAGACACAGCGTTGACACAGAAACAGGCGTACTCTTACAGCAGGGAGAGACTTCATTCAACACCCCGTCACAGCAGGAGTTATACTAGGCATTGGGATGAACCGGAGGTGTCTAGCAGCGAACGGAGACGTCACCGTCACAGGCAAGATAATCCGGAGGGAGCAGAGGCGCACGCCCAGGTGGCAGTAAACCGGGTCAGACCTACTGCCCGCGAGGATACCCGTCAAACGACGCCGGTTCACCCAACCACAACAGAGACGGGGGTCACGACGAGTTCTTTTGGAGTACAGTGCCTCGTTCCTGCTTTACGAAGCGTAAGGTTACCCAAGGACTTCAAAGGACCGCGAAAGGTGCCTAACTATATAGCAGATCTGGCTCCAGAGGCTTGGGTTGAGAGCTATGAGATGGCCATGGAGATGCTAGAGGTGGATGAAGCGGCGCGCACGAAGTATTTTACCATGATGCTTGAGGGTACAGCCCGGACGTGGTTAAAGGGCTTACCCCCTAACTCCATCGGATCATGGGGTGAGCTGCGTCGTCAGTTTATCAAAAATTCCAAAGATACGTGCAAGCAACCGATGTCCATAGTGGACTTGACGGCGTGTGTTCAAGGAGAATAGGAGCCGACGAGCGCCTGGGTCCGGCGAGTTTCGGAGATCCTACACTCTTCCAATAGCATCAATCCTAGCACGGCAATAGTGACACAGGAAAACAATTGCCGGTTTGAGTCTCTGAAGCTGAAGTTGGGACGGCTCAAGCGGGATTGTAATGACATGGGGACACTCATGAGCGCTCTGGTGAAGTATGGGGACTCTGACAACACTAAATACCCAGAAGCGGAGGGAGACAAATCCGGAAAAGCAAATAAGGCTGGTAAACCGGCGTAGGTTAATCCGACAGTAACACGCTTCATTGGTAAGCGAAAGGCAGAAGGTGGCTCTGATTTTGTGGCCAACACCAATGTTCAAGGAAACTTTCAGCGCTGCAAGGGTAGACCGCCTCCACAGATCGGCAGAGGATTCATTAATCTGGATCAACAGTTGAACGAGCCTTGCCCGAAGCACAACACAGAGGAACGCCCAACTAAACATACATGGGGGCAATGCCGGGTCATGATAGAGGCCATGAGCCGGGCCAAATTCAACAACGGACCACCGGGCGACGGTTCAGGCCCCGGATTTCATGGTCCGGGTCACCAGGGTAATGGCTCCGGATCAGGATATCATGGTGGCAATAATGGCTACAACCAAGGCAATCATCAGCATGGTCAGGGTGGTTGCAATAACCAAGGCAACCATCAGCATGGTCAGGGCGGTTACAATAACCAAGGCAACCAACAGCATGGCCAGGGTAATCACAATAACCAGGGCAATCAGCAGCGTCAGCAGCAACAGCAATCCGGATATCAGAGTAATCCGAAGGAGCTGAGTAGTGGACAGTATCATGTGTTTACTACGAGTTTGTGTAAACGAGATCAAAAATCCTAAAGCGGGCGGTGCACACGGTTGAACGGGCAACACCACGATTCCTGCGCTCGTCGGAACAACCTATTGTGTGGAGCAGAGAGGATCACCCGCCGCGGGTTGATAATCCGGGCCAGTTGGCCTTAGTGGTGGCACCATAGGTGGGTGGCTACAAATTCACTAAGGTACTCATGGACGGCGGCAACAACATCAACATCTTATATTACGAGACGTTCCGTCGCATGGGGTTAACGGACAAAAAGCTAAGACAGTCCAACACGGTGTTCCATGGAGTGGTGCCAGGTAAATCGGCTTACCCGGTCGGGAAAATTGACCTAGAGGTTACCTTTGGAGATGAACATGATTCCAGGTCAGAAACAATATCCTTCGAAGTTGTAAAGATCCAGAGCCCATATCATGCCCTGTTTGGACGGCCGGTTTATGCCAAGTTTATGGCTAGACCGTGCTATGTTTATCTACAGCTCAAGATGCCGGGTCACAAAGGAACCATCACGGTTCATGGAAGTCGCAAGATCGCATTGGAGTGCGAGGAAGGAGACGCGGCTTATGTAGAGGCAGTATGTGCTACGGAGGAGTTGAAGTTCTACAAAGACAACGTTGATCTGGCAGGTATGTCCCCGTTGAAGAAGCCAACTACAAAACATGATCCGGCGTTGAAGTTTAAATCGGCAGAGGAAACCAAGCAAGTCGACTTTGTACCAGGAGACTCATCCAAGCAGTTCACTATCAGCGCTAACCTTGACCCCAAATAGGAAAGCGCGCTCATCGAGTTCATCCGTGAGAACCAGGATATCTTTGCATGGAAACCTTCTGACATGCCAGGTATATCGAGGGAACTCGCTGAGCATAGTCTTAATATTGATCCGAAGTTTAAACCGGTCAAGCAGTATCTGCGCCGCTTCAATGAAGAAAGGCGCAAGGCTATTGGTGAAGAAGTGGCCAGGCTTTTGGCCGCAGGGTTCATAGTAGAAGTGTTCCACCCAGAGTGGTTGGCCAATCCGGTTCTGGTGCTAAAGAAAAATGGAAAGTGGACGATGTGTGTGGATTACACAGACTTAAACAAAGCTTGTCCAACCGATCCTTTTGCTCTCCCCCGTATTGATCAGATCATCGATGCTACGGCAGGATGTGAGCGGCTAAGTTTTTTGGATGCATATTCAGGGTATCACCAAATCAAGATGACAATTAAGGACCAGGAGAAGACATCCTTCATCACTCCTTTTGGTGCCTTTTGCTATGTATCTATGCCCTTTGGGCTCAAGAGTGCCCAAGCAACTTACCAGCGTTGCGTACAGAACTGTCTCAAGGGGCAGATAGGGAAAAATGTCCATGCCTATGTGGATGACATCGTGGTAAAGTCAAGGAAGGAGGAGACGCTGATAGAGGACCTCAAGGAAACCTTTGATAACCTCCGGGTTTATAAGATGATGCTTAATCCGGAGAAATGCGTTTTTGGTGTTCCAGCTAGCAAGCTCCTTGGATTCTTGGTGTCAAACAGAGGAATAGAAGCCAATCCAGAGAAGATCAAGGCGATCACATCCTTGACTAAACTAGCTTGCATCAATGATGTCTAGCGTATCGCCGGCCAGATTACAACGTTAAGCCGATTCATCAGTCATCTGGGAGAGAAGGCAATTCCAGTTTATCAGATGCTGAAGAAGACAGACCGATTTATATGGAGCGACGCTGCAAACGCCGCATTTGAGAACTTGAAGCAGCAACTGGCAGAACCACCGGTCCTTGCTGCCCCTGTTGATAAGGAGCCGCTGCTGTTATACGTGGCCGCCAATGCCCGGGGAGTTAGCGTGGCAATCGTGGTCGAGCGCAAAGAAGCAGGCAAGGAATATCTGGTTCAGCGTCCGGTTTATTATGTCAGTGAGGTTCTCATTGAATCCAAACAAAGGTATCCTCACTGGCAGAAGCTGGTGTATGGCGTGTTTATGGCAAACCGGAAGCTGAAGCACTACTTTCAAGGCCACCCAATCACTGTTGTCAGTTCAGCTCCGTTGGGGGATATAATCCAGAACAGAGAAGCCACTGGCAGGGTAGCAAAGTGGGCCATTGAGCTCAGCCCACACGGATTGAAGTATGTGCCACATACTGCTATCAAATCCCATGCATTGGTAGATTTCATCAACGACTGGACAGAATTGCAAGCGCCGGAGGAGAAGCCGGATCATACGTACTGGACTATTCACTTTGACGGTCCAAGGCAATTAGAAGGCTCGGGGGCTGGAGTTGTGTTAACTTCCCCGCGAGGTGACAAATTTTGTTATGTCCTCTGCCTAATGTTTCCTTGTACTAATAATGCAGCAGAATATGAGGCATTGCTTCATGGCCTGCGGATGGCTAAGGAGATGAACTTGAGCCGGGTCAAGTGTTTTGGTGATCCAGATTTAGTGGCACAACAAGTATCCGACAAGTGGGACTCTAAAGACCCTCTCATGGCAGCTTACAGACGAGAAGTTGAAGCAGTTGCAGGATATTTCAAAGGATATCAGGTGGGTCACATAGACCGGCGAAAAAATGAAGCGGCCGATGCTCTAAGCCGGCTGGGTTCTCAGCGTAAACCGGTGCCACCGAATACTTTTTTGGACGAGCTACACAGGCCATCAGTTCAGGTACCATCGGAGGAAGATTTGGCTGTTCCTGATCCATAAGCGCAGCTGGTTGCGACACTTCATGTTATTCTGGATTGGACGCTCCCTTATTTGGCATACCTAAGCCGAGGAGAGTTGCCAGATGATGAGATTGAAGCAAGGCAGATAATCCGGCGGTCCAAATCCATGACAATTGTAAACGGGGAACTTCATCATCGCAGCGTTTCTGGAGCGTTTCAGCGGTGTGTATCATCCGAGGAAGGCTGTGACATCCTTCGAGAGATTCATGAAGGGTATTGTGGTCATCACGCCGGTTCAAAATCCTTAGTAGCTAAAGCTTTCCGTCACGGGTTCTACTGGTTGACAGCCCATGCTGATGCGGAGGATCTAGTTCGGAAATGCGATGCCTGTTAGAAATTTTCACGACGTGCTCTTGTTCCGGCACAGGAGCTACTGATGATTCCAATTACTTGGCCGTTTGCGACTTGGGGGCTGGATATGGTTGGGCCTTTCAAACGATCCCAAGACCAAAAAACTCACCTGCTGGTTGCAGTGGATAAGTTTACAAAGTGGATTGAGGCAGAGCCTGTGAGCAAGTGTGATGCGGCAACAACGGTTAAATTCATCAAGAAGGTAATTTTCCGGTTTGGCTTTCCACACAGCATCATCACTGACAATGGCACCAATCTATCTAAAGGGGAGATGGAAGAGTTTTGTCAAAGGGAGCATATTCGCCTAGATGTGTCTTCTGTAGCTCACCCTCAATCCAATGGTCAAGCTGAAAGGGCCAATCAAGAGATTTTGCGAGGTATCAAGCCTCGGCTTACGACTCCCTTGCAAAGAACACCAGGGTGCTGGGTTGAGGAATTGCCCTCTGTCCTCTGGAGCATCAATACTACACCGAACAGGTCCACAGGTTACACACCTTTCTTCATGGTGTACGGTGCTGAGGCGGTTCTTCCAAGTGATATCCGCCATGACTCACCACGGGTGGCGGCTTATGTTGAAGCAGCCAATGAGCAAGCAAGACAGGACAGTTTGGACCGGCTGGATGAAGAGCGTGACATAGCAGCAGCAAGATCTGCAATTTATCAGCAGGACCTGCGCAGATATCATAGCCGCCGGGTTAAAACCAGAACGTTCCAGAAGGGAGACTTAGTACTCCGGCGCATCCAGGACTAGACGGATATGCACAAGCTATCCCCACCTTGGGAAGGACCCTTTGTGGCCAGCAAGAACCTACACAACGGTTCGTACTACCTGGTGGACATTCGAGAGCACAAAGACTCACGGACATCAGAAGAAGAGACGAAGAGGCCGTGGAACATTGCCCTTCTGCGGCCTTACTACACCTGAGCCATGAGCTCCGCCTTATGTATCCTATATATATTATGATTAATAAATAAACCGTCACCCCTGGTAACCTGGGGGACCAGCCTTTTTTCTTCTAAATAAGTGTCTTATGAAAGTTAATACAAATATTTCAAACAGTCTATTTTGTTATGCAGGACAATGCTATAAGGGACCAAACAGTACTTGCCTTTCAAGTGCAACTCCTTGATAGGAACTCTACCTCCAGGATCACTAGGGGGCTACGGATCACATGTGAATCCTCGCTTAAATCTCTTCTGGTCCAGCTTACATGATTGTCTTCACATCAGCGCCCTTTGGATTGCATCCATCGATTGGCAAACAATGTTCTTGTCCCTAGGAGTACTTCCTTTGATGGCAAATGCAAAATTATTGCCCCTTGGTTGATACATCCTTTGATGGCAAAAGAAAAAAATGTTCTTGTCCCTAGGAGTACTTCCTTTGATGGCAAATGCAAAATTCTTGCCCCTTGGTTGATACATCCTTTGATGGCAAAAGAAAAAACTGTTCTTGTCCCTAGGAGTACTTCCTTTGATGGCAAATGCAAAATTATTGCCCCTTGGTTGATACATCCTTTGATGGCAAAATAAAAAACTGTTCTTGTCCCTAGGAGCACTTCCTTTGATGGCAAATGCAAAATTCTTG